>OY757023.1:15124380-15499448 GCA_963580285.1 Lucinisca nassula
AACATAAACTTTTGTCTGACAGTAAACATACATTTAGGAACAGTCATAGTTCTGAAACTAGTTGAACACAGTTATCAATGACTGGGCACAAATCTTGGACAAAGTTGGAGGGTGGGGGTGCGGGTAGACAGATTTATTCTGGTCTTCGAGAAAGCTTTTACACCCCACCACATGAACTACTTAAATCTAAGTTATTTGGTTATGGAATTGGGGGAAATACTCTCAAATGGATAGATTCCTTTCTTTGCTACAGAAAACAGTGCGTTGTTGTGAATGATGAAGCTTCAGAGTGGGCACCAGTTTTGTTTGGAGTCCCACAATGGACTGCTCTTGGTCCACTGTTATTCTCAATGTTTTTCTGTTTGTTATGGAGTTTAACGACCCAGTCAACACATTTTAGGTCATTTTATTATCCCTGTACATCAATGATATTTCCACTGATATTGACTCAGATATAAGACTGTTCGCAGACGACTGCGTTTGCTACCGGGAATTTAGAGATACAGAGGTCTAACTGAAACTTCAAAATGATATAGAGAGATTAGGATGTTGGGCACAGAATGGGTAATGAGATTTCAGCCCGTCAAATGCAATATTATTCAGATAACTAGGAAGTGAACAAATAAAACTGAGGCTTCTTACACCTTAGAGGGAACGGTCTTCGAGAACATGGATTCCATTAAATACCTCTGTGTGACACTCACACACAATTTGAGATGGAATACATATATTAGCAACATGTGTACTAAGGCAAATAGAACGCTTGGTTTCCTGAGGCGAAATCTTCATCAGTGTCCTCAGGATGTTAAAGAGGCAGCATATAAGGGACTTGTTCGCCCAATCTTGGAATATGGTAGTTGTATCTGGGACCCCAGCGGAGTGGTCCTTAATGAAAAAATTGAAAAAGTTCAGAATAGAGCTGCTCGATTTGTAACAAGTAATTACTGCTTTGAAACTGGGAGCATGACTGGGATACTTGGAAAACCAAAATGGGAGTCTCTCAAGAAAAGGAGACTGAAAAGACAGAAGGCTCATACTTTTATATACAGAGAATGATCCCATGTGCAGCTTAAAGATCCCTACTGTAATTACATGATTATTATGAAGGCCTTCATCCTGCAAATCTCGAGTGTATATAATGTACACCTGCGAGTAATGATCAAAAGTGACTGATCACAGTAATAGTAGAAACAAATGTTATTTCTACACCGTGGCCTATTCCTCCATCAGTTTACCCAAACATCTTTGGAGAGCTATAGTTCTAAAATGGATGGCAATATAATATACTTTTTATTTACTTATTGATCACTATATCTATATATGTTATGTATTACTATATCTACTACCTGCTATACGATCTATTACCGGCAGTACAACCTGCGAGAGCAGTTGCAGATATAAATATTTCCTGTGCAGTTGCAGTTATATTTCTAAGCTTTCACGACACAGGTTGTCGCAGCATTACCGAGTAAGGCTAAATCGCGCCGAGTATTTTGCGATTTGGAGGTTTGTACCATGATCATCACTGTCATTTAGAGTTCGACACATATTATTTTGACTAAACTAGGATTTGGGCACATTTCGCACGTTTTACCAAACAATATTATAGCCCCAGATTATTGTTCTTCCCCAGAACCATTAGAGATTGGAATGCCCTTCCCGATTCGATTATTTCGACAGCTGAAGGTGCTGATGATTGGGTAGCTAAATTTACCTCTTTGGTTAGAGCTAGGGACTAACTTCCCACATCACAGGTCCTGGTGTATGAATGTCATTTGACGTATCACCAGTAACAATTCTGGTTCTGATTCTGACTGCGACGGTCACATTTGACCATTACCGCAGGTGTATATTACGGGTGCGTAAATTTACCAGAAAGGACCTGATTACCGGAAAGGACCGGAAAGGACCTGTTTCTACCCAGTTTCCTTCCTATTTCATGATATTTTTTATTGTATGCACCCTAACTACAGTGCTTTCATCGTTAACCACATACTACATGTTTTTTTATTGCATAAAAAGTTGATTTTTGAAATCAGAGTGCCTCGCCCCCGCCCATAGGGGCTTGAAGAAATATATGGGCTGCATGATGCTTCCACGCAGAGCTGAATCCGGCCCGCACACTAGTACTGGTAAACAGCTTAGAGGATCTAAGCCTGTCCAGGAACCGCGGTGCGAGGCGGACCGTCCATGCTAATAAACCCTATTGGTTTCATTGGGCGACAGGGCTTACCGGTACTAATGTATGTTTTAGCCTGAGCTCTATGTAAGAACTTCATGCAGTCCCAATATTTAATCAAGCCCTGGGGCGGGGGCGCATTTGTGTCATCATTTGTAACATGTTTTCAGTTTTCAATGACCTTAATAATGTTGACTGGGCTAACCAGTTTTCATGTCCTTGTAACTCTGCTCTGCGTTAGAACATCATGCAGTCCCAGGGTTCGCGCTAGCGGTCGCCAGAGTCGCCAAATGCGAAAAGAAAATAAATCTGGCGCAAATCTGAGTCATTTGGCGAAAACTAGTGGCGAAAAAATGGCCAATTAAAAAGAAAGTCTCATCCCGTTTATTGCCGACTTTAGCCGTTTACTGGCACGTGTATTTCACACCTTTCCACTCAATAATTATTAACACCTTTGACCAAATTAGAACAATTGGAGATTCTTTATTGTCGACACGCGCCCAACAATTTAGCTCCGCCTTCTTGTTGTAAAAAGCTGCAGCTAGGTCGAATATCAACCAATGGGTGAAGAATATTATTTCGGTCCCGCATGGCGTAATGGTATACCAGGTTTTAAATCTAGTCACCCGATTGACTTTGCGGTCAAGGTTGATCAATAAAGAAATGGGCGACAATGACGGATGACGTAAATTGTAGAAGTTAATTGCTGCACAACAAGCGTAACGGTAATTATCGTCAACTCCTGGGCAGTCATCCTTAATTGGTTTGTCAATGCAAATCAGCTCTTGTTTGACCTCAGATAGTTACTTTCTTTTGTTATGCCCATATTATTTAAATGTGGGCTTGAATATTCAGACATATGAGCAGGCTAATTCAGAGTATAAAAATAAATGTTGTCCTTTTCTTTCTATCTTTTGTTGCCTATTTTGTTTGTTTTAAAATCATGGGGTGAAATAATTAGTTTGGTAGCCGTTTTTCCCTATCATTCCATCTCTTTAAGTTTACTTGTTTGCGATAAACTTGATCGTTTTATGAAATTCCAAATGTTTCCTGATTCGCATCTGAAAGTCATGGCAAAACGCACCGCTTTTCCATGATTTATCAAATCTTTTTTTGCTGACTCAAAGAGCCTTTTGTAGGGCTACTCAGAGATAGGCGAGAAAAAAGGTTGCCCGGGTTGCGCATGTTGATCTGGGTCTTTGCAAGGTGTTGTGCGACACAGCTCGGTATACACGCTGTTTACTGTGTAATACTATCGCAGAGTGATCAATCCGCGGGGATATAGCAAACACTAGCTGCACATTTTGATCAGAGTCTTTGCAGATCATTCACAACCAGTGAAGACGCAGATCAGCCTTCGCACCCATTCAGCAACGTTCACCAGGAAGGATAATTATTGAGTATTCTCCCTTGAACAGATTACTTATTCAGTCTGACATCGGTTATTTTTTGTATTGCTTTAATAACACGCTTTCAGATGAATCAAACCTTTTTTTTTGGTTTTAAATATTAAAAATCTATATTAATAGATACCTTGAAGCTAAAAGTTCAAATGTTCTTTGAATAATAAACGTTGCTATTGCTGCGACCCAGTACATATCTTACTTGTGAAATGCATGTAAATATATATAATTCAGTAGAGGCATTATTTCCATTGGTTCCCTAACGTGTGAGAAGCCTCTTCTAGATCATAACGATCTTGATGGCATTTCAAAGACCAAATATTTTGGTGCCCTATTTATTGCATGTTAAAGTGCCCTACCCATCCCAGCGAACCTCTGCCCTAAAATCCTAGCTGGAGCACTGCATGTGATCAACCAAAATGGCAGCCTGCATGACTTATGTTGGAGCGAAAACAATAGCATTTAAGCGAGGTTTCTTTGCAGTTTCTGGAGAGAAGGTATTGACTTGTGCTTTAAGCTTTAAACCCTTAAGTGCCAAGGAAAATTATAGAGCAGATGACAATCTTTTTTTACCCATGGTCAGCATTTTGCGAAAAAGTTTCTACAACTGGCTCAGGTTTTAAGATTTTGGCACAAAAAAAATAGATTTGCGAAAGTGCTGGCGAAAGAAAAAAAAATCCTAGCGCGAACCCTGAGTCCTTATATTTCTTCAATTCCCGGTGGGTTGGGGCGCTCTTAGTGTGTCAAACTATAGTCATTTGGATCACGTATTCAGTTTTTTGAAATGACCTTTAAAGTGTTGACTTGGCTGACCAGTACTCATTTGTGGTTTTGCAGCTCTGCGTCTGCATAATATGCAGTAAATCTATATCTTCAATCTTCGGAGGGCGACGGCGCACATTTCGTAAGACAATAAGTAAATAGGAACACCTATTCATTATTCATTTTTAATGAACAACAGAAATTATTATATACAAGCCAGTGCATGAAAAAAAATCCACGAAAAGAATTGAGCGGTCAACAAAGACTCAGATCAGCCTGCGCATTTGCGCAGTCTGATCAGAGTATTCACTGATCGCATGTACCTATTATAGAATACGATCAACGAGTCTTTACTCGTCGCACTGGTGTTATTGTTTTTTTGTTTTTTTTCATCTTATTGTAGATTTTTTCATGTGGCGGCTCATATGTATTTACATGTATATAACAGTATGCACAATGTAACTTCCTTGTTCTTCTTTTCAGGTCTGACCCTGTGCGGGCCTCTCAACATTGAAATACGGCGTGCACGCCGTTTTTTTTTTCATCCATTCACGACGTCTAAGAAACGTCCCATCAACGTCAATGTAACGCCAGGGCTTTACACAGACATTGATACGACGTATTCTTATTGGAAATACATTGACCGGTGAAGATACAAAATCCGGAAATTTTTTTAATGAAAAAAAAATGAAGAAAAAGAAAAGAAAACTGACCGCTACTACCCTATTCGTCGAGGAACGGCGTGCGCGCCAGCTTTCTTTTCTACTTTCCTTCTCTTTAATTTAACGACGTCGTAGCAACGTAGTAGTTATAGCTAGTTAATATTTATTTAAGAATTAACTAGCAAGGAATAAAAAAGATAAAGAAAAATAATAAAAATAGGAAAAAATAGAAAATTATGGGTCCTTTCCGGTAATCAGGTCCTTTCTGGTCCTTTCCGGTAAATTTACGCACCGGTATATTACATACACTCCAGGTTTTGCAGGATGAAAATAAAAATCAAAAATGAGTTCCTTTAAGAGCAATGAAAACATTCATAAGAAAGAAGATGGGTCATACGACGTAGTTTAGACTAATAAAGCCTCATCAGTGACCCGGCCCTGTAATGATCCGACAACGAATGCCAGAGGAAACATACTGCAATTTTGCGAATTTCGAATAGGCAGTCGATTCAAAGACTGATATAAATCAAAATGGGGTCCAAATAATTAAAAACCTGTCTAGAATATGAGTCTAAACATATAATTTATTTCTGATTTCTCAGAATATTAACGCCTACACAAAAAGCCTACACAGTAATCATGTAATTACGGTAGGGATCTTTAACCTGCACAGGGGATGGTTCTCCCTGCATAGGGGGGCTCCAGTTAACGTCCCGATCCGAAGGACAGTGCACTTTGTGACATTCATCCCTGCAAATGATGCCAATGGAGCGTGTTCGGACACCGAAATTTTATCGCCGCTGCCGGGGATCGAACCCGGGACCTCTAGCATCAGAGGCAAGTGCACTAACCACTGAGCTATCACGCTCCAGGTGAAGATATATATGCCCTTTCCAAGGTAGTCAGAACACATCACAATCATGTTGAGAGTTCATTTTGTGTTTGACATTCTGTTTGGAGTGTGTGGCTTGCTGTTGGCAACACCTTTGACCACACTTCTAAACAGCAGAGAACCGGACCTACAGGAAATTCCAGCCAACTTCTTCCCAGTTTATGCAGACTTCAATGGACAACAGCTAATCATCACAACCTTATGTTCCCCACTTGGGCACCATTTCAATTTTAAAGAAATCTTTCAGGTTTAGGGATTTCCTGGATCATACAAACTTTATTATTTGTACATACTTGCAGTCATCATAGGTAATGCAGGGCTCAAGCTGGAGGGCAACTCAGGTGAAGAAGTCGCCCTGTTGGGGCTCACTTCGCCGACTTTGACAATGGGAACAAGACAATTCATCGACAAGACAACTCATCGACATGGTTTTTGGAGACAATTCATCGACACAATTGAAGACAACTCATGGACACTTTTTGAAGACAACTCATCGACACATTATTATGTTGAAATTATACACAAGTTGATAAAATACAGAAAATATTTTGAGAATAAAATGACGTATTATCACGTTTATGTTCAAAATAACGAATTTAAAATATATTAATTCAATATTTTGGCTTATTGATGACAATTAAGAGACTTTTTTAACCGCATAGGATGGCTGGCGTAAATAAACTTACGCATTCTATTTTAAAAACATGATATAAAAGAAAATGTACAGGGAACTTTGTCAAATATTATTCAAAACTTTCATTATTAAAATAAAAAAGATGGCAAGGGAAGCTGTTATATGAGTTTTTAAACTGTCTGTCCACCCGCCCGTCCGTACATATGTATGTATGTATGTATAACGTGTAATACTGGTGAGTCTTTATATGCGTTTTTAAACTGTCTGTCTGTCTTTCATTCATTCTTTGACATTATATGTCTTGTTTCTTTCGTTCATTCTTATACATTTTTCTTATTCTTTCTTTCTAATTTTCTTTCTTTCATTTATCTACAGGCGCGTAGCCAGGCGGAAGCACGGAAGCCCGGGCTTCAACAAAAAAATTTCAAGCATGCCTTTTCATGGTCAATTAATAGAAATGAAAATAGGCGTATGCTACTGAAAGCCAAGGTAAAGTAAAATAAATCGGCGACTAACAATGCTAAGATCATGCTGTATAATATCATTAAATAATCGATATGTGAATCAGACTCCCCTGTCTAATAATAGAACCTGATATCAGCTGATTGAACCTGTGTTCTAAAAGCGTGTAGAATTATTTTAGCGGTTCCACACTCAAGTGTGTAAGCAACATAGTGTATGATTTAGTTCGCCCACAACAGAAACCATGGCGTTTCGTCAGACAACACTGTTTAAGTTCATGAAGCCGACAGCTTCATCTGTGGATGATTCCAGTCACGAGAGTCATGAAATCCCAAGTAGTTCTAAGATACAACCGAAAGAATTGAAAAATCCAAAGCAAAAATCTCAGGCTGGACCACCCTACCCGGACATCGGAAATCTACAGACTACAGAGCTAAGCCGTGATGATGTCAAATACAAACTGACAACTGAAACTTGGGATGCAGCAAAATACGACTTTCCATCAAGGTATGTTTTTTGCCCCCGCCTATTCGAAAAATAGTAAAAGGGCATTAGGCGTTACCTCTGTCTGTCCGTGCATCTGCCTGTCCGTCCGTCCATCCAACTTACGTGTCCGGGCCATAACTCTTAAACTGTATGTGATATATTCATGGAACTATGCAGCTGCATGCATCGCATTGAGACGACGTGTCACAAACAAGGAGAACAACTCGATATTTTTATTATCTGCCCTTGACTCAGAGCCAAATAGTAAACCGTATCCGGGCCGGGGCATAACTACTAAACCAATACCTCTATAACTTTAAGATCAACCTCTCCGGGTTGTTTTGTTCCTCCTAAACCCAGGACTGATTTGTTTTGTTTGATTTGAGGTTTAACGTCCCCGTCAACACTGTAAAGATCATTTTGGAGACGTTGCTTCCAATTTTGTGGGACTTTTACCCGACATTGAGATGAAATGACATCTCAAGCCCTTTCGCCCAATGAAACCAATAGGGTTTATAAGCATGGACGGTCCGACTCGCACTGCTTTGCTAAGCGGTTTACCAGTACTTGTGTGCCGGTCGGTATCAGCTCTGCGTGGAAGCATCATGCAGCCCATCTATTTCTTTAAGCCCCGATAGGCGGGGGCCTTAAACCCAGGACTGGATATTTTAAACATAGCCTGAGGTATTCTGGTTGCCTAGTATGGAATAGTCTTCCAGAAGAATTGAGAAACTCTCAGACCCTAGATACATTTTACAGAAGGTGCCTAAAATGGCTAGTTACATAAATAATTATACACCTAACATGCCAAAATTGCTTTAACCATTTTCGTACCAAATGGAATCTTCCTCATTATATATAGCAGGAGTCCGTTTCAGGGTTTAGGGGTGTCAGGTTGGTTTTCTTCAAAATTGATTAGGAAAATGGCTAAACATTTAGCAAACAGTGGAGGCCCTGATCAGACGCCGCGTTCTGCAGCATCTGATCTGGGCCTGCACCGTTTGCCAGGATACCTGTTCTGGGGTTTCTGGTACTAAATGGGTCAATTATTTAGTATACTTCAATTTGTGCCTATTAAATGTTTTTTTTTCTTATGAATTATTATGCATCTCTAAAGCAGCAGGATAAGCTGTAAGGAGATCCCGAGATATAGCTTACAATGCTCCGGTATATCTTACGTTAGTATGTATAAAATGTACGTAGTATATATATGGCCATTCTATGTATAGGTTTTATACAGAATCTGTATATCGGAAGAGAAAGATAAGGTTTTTTTTTGTTGTTGTTTTTTTTCTCAACTTTTCGCGGTATGATATTGCACATGTCTTTACTTGTGTAGTTGTATTTTATTTGTACACCTGCATATAACTCTTGAGGGCCTCATGGAAGATTAGCTTATGCATGTAAATGTCTATGCTAAATGTTGTCACCCTCGTTAAATAAAGCCTTTACTTACTTACTTACTTACTTACCGTATGGACGTCCCCGCCCATAGGGGCTTGAAGAAATATATGGGCTGCATGATGCTTCCACGCACAGCTGAATCTGGCCCGCACACTAGTACTGGTAAACCGCGGATCTAAGCATGTCCAGGAACCGCGGTGCGAGGCGGACCGTCCATGCTAATAAACCCTATTGGTTTCATTGGGCGACAGGGCTTGAGATGTCATTTCATCTCAATGTCGGGTAAAAGTCCCACAAAATTGGAAGCCAAAATGACCTTTACAGTGTTAACGGGGACGTTACACCTCAAACTAACAATACTTACCGTATGGAATATCTTTATGGTTAACAAATGTTGCATATTTGAAATCACATAATTCTGCCAATTTTACCAGATTCAGTCTTCTTATAGGTGGAAATAGAGCAGTCAAGCTCTTTGAAGCAAGATTGATTTCAGTTTCAATGACTTAACTCCTGAGACAACTATATGTAAGACAAAATATAACAACACACGCAAGAAATCGTTAATTCTGGGAAAGCAAGAAAACATCAACATTCAACCATCATAATTTAAAATGAATCACGCTGTTTTGTTGTGTAACGAGTAACTGTTTCCTGCACTTCTTTCACTTGAGGCCTGTAAGCTGATTTTTTTTCCTGTTAATTGTTCATAACGAAAACATACCCATTCAAATAGATTGTAAAAATGCCGAAAAAAAGAAAAAGGTTCATGGGGAAAAAGTTTGTCATTTTTGTCGCACCTGCTTGTAGCAGAGTGCGGCACCTGCTTGTAGCAGAGTGCGACATAGGCGTCCGATTTTCCGTCCGTGCGTCCGTCCGTCTGTTAACATTTACGTCGAAGTTCGACATTTACGTCAATTTTTTTATTTTACAAACCTCAGCTACCATCAAACCTTACATGAAACATCTCATAGACCTTCTCACTTTGTAAGCACCTTGACCAGGTGATTCTGACCTAATTTTTGCGCTCTAGTAACTTTGACCATTAGGTCGAAGTTCGACATTTACGTCGAAGTTCGACATTTAAGTCAAAGTTTTTATTTACAGACCTCAGCTACCATCAAACCCCACATGAAACATCTCATAGACCTTCTCACTTTGTAAGCACCTTGACCTGGTGCCTTTGACTTATATTTTGCGCTCCAGTGACTTTGACCATTACGTCGAAGTTCGACATTTACGTCAAAGTTTTTATTTTACAAACCTCATCTACCACCAAACCTTACATGAAACATCTCATAGACCTTCTCAAGTTTGTAAGCACCTTGACCTGGTGAATTTGAACTATATTTTGCGCTCCAGTGACTTTTACCATTACGTCGAAGTTCAACATTTACGTCGAAGTTTGTATTGTAATCAACTATAAGACTAAACAACCATCATACCTTTCATGAAACATCACCCTGAGCTCCTGACTTGGCAAGCACCTTGACCCGGTGACCTTAACCTATAGTTTACGCTTCAGTGAGTGTGACACAAATTGCGTCAATGTTCCAGATCTTCTCAAATAAAAGGCCTACAGCAATAAAATCTTGAATAGTGATTCTCCTAGATGTATTACCTCTGCAGGTACCCAGACATGGTGACCTTGACCTATATTTTACGCTCCACTGACTTTGACACATTTTACGTCGAAATTCCAGATCTCCTCAAATCAAATGCACACAACCATCTGATCTTGCATAGAGCTTCTCCTAGATTTACTGACTCTGCAGGTACCTTGACCCAGTGACCTTGACCTATATTTTACGCTCCAGCGACTTTGACAATTTTTTATGTCGAAGTTCCAGATCTCTGCAAATATAAGGCCTACAACCATCAAAGCTTGCATAATGCTGCTCCTGAATGTACTGATTCTGCAGGTACCTTGCCCTGGTGACCTTGACCTATATTTTACCCTCCATTGACTTTGACACAATTTGCGTCAATGTTCCAGATCTTCTCAAATAAAAGGCATGCAACCATCAAATCTTGCATAGTGGTTCTCCTAGATGTACTGACTATGCAGGTACCTTGACTTGGTGACCTACGGTCATTCTCTCTCTTCCGCTGATTCAAGAAGGACAGTTGTCAGTTTCTGGCGAAAGAATGTGCACTGTACTGGTTAACCGCTTACGTATAAGCCTGCCCAGGAAAGTGTTGATAGGTAAACTGACCGGCTCAAAAATGACCTAAATAGTGTTGACTGGGCCGTAAAACTACAATACAAACAAACAAATTGACTTGGTGACCTTGACCTATTTTTTGCACACCATTGACTTTTAACACATTTTAGGTCGACAATCCATATCTTCTTAACTATAAGGCCTACAACCACCAAACCTTGCATAGTGCTTCTCCTACATTTACTTACTCTGTGGGTACCTTGACCTGCTGACCTTAACCTATATTATGCACTCCAGCGACTTTTACGCCAATGTTCAATATGTCCTAAAATAAATGGCCTACATCCACCAAACTTTGCATAGCACTTCTCCTCATTGTACTGATTTGGCACGTACCTTGACCTGGTGACCATGGCCTATATTTTTGGTCCAGTGACTTTGACACATTTTACATCAACTATCAACTGCTATGAAGTTTACTTAATCAATAACAACATTCTGATTGTGGCTTCTATGACTTTTGCCCCCAGCAGGTGCGACGCCGCCTTCTGCGGAATTCTTGTTATAATTTCTGTTCAAAACATTCATTGTGGGTACACGATTGACCGCATCAGAGAGGCGAACCAGTACATAAAATATATGTTTAATTTTAGAGCAGAAATAAGGAAACGACGAATGCCCCAGCAAATCCCAATTTTCCCATATAAAGTGGGGTTTGTACGGGTATTCCTTGCATCAGCTTCGCCACTTATTTACTTGATGGCCTGGGGGTTTGTAATTGCGCAGAAGTTTCATTGCTTTCATGAAGTACATTCTTGAATGAAAATACAATTTAGAAAGATTCCTACGGTGCCATATTTTCTTTCCAGAAATATAAGAAGTAAGAATAGGTCATTAACAGCAACCTGGCTGACGAACCACCACTGGTTGAGGTATTCAGTGTCTCGAGATGCAGTTTACTGTGCGCCATGTATCCTATTCGGAAGTAGAGAGAGCAGAGAAAAAACATTCGGGCTTAGCTCTCCACAGTCAGACTGGGCAAATATCGGTAGGGATGTGAAGCGGCACATAGGAGATGGTTCACCGCATCATCAAAATGTTAGGTCAGCCGAGGATTTTGTCAGAATCAAAGAAGGGGAATCCCGAGACGTTCTGGCATCCATGTCAAAAGCATACATTGATAAAGTAGACAGGAACAGACATATTCTAGAATGTATCATTGATGCGCTAATTGTGTGCGGTAAGCAGAACATTGCCATCAGAGGACATATTAAAGATGAAGGGAATTTTGAGGCCTTGTTAAACATGAGGGCAAAGGATAATGAAATTTTGGCCGATCATTTAAAAAATGCTGACCCCCGAGCAAAATACACTTCACCAGAGATACAAAATGAACTGATTGACATAATTGGAGACCAAATACGAGAGCCAATGGTTCAAAATTGTAACAGTGCCCCCTGCTTTGCGTTTATTGCTGATGAAGCGACTGATTGTTCTACTAGAGAATAGGTATCAATTTGTGTTAGATACCTTGATGATAAAAATGAAGTACAAGAACAATTTCTTGAATTTGTTGAAGCCAAGAAAACAACTGGTGAAGCTCTTGCTGAACTCTTTCTTACTACGTTGGAGAACATAGGAATTGATATTGAGAAGATGCGAGCGCAGGGATACGATGGGGCAGCAAATATGTCCGGCAAACACCGAGGAGTTCAGGCACGTGTCAGACAAATTGTACCCCAAGCAACATATGTCCACTGCAAGGCACACAATTTAAATTTGGCTATAGTTTACGCTTGTAAAGAACCGTTAGTGCGGAACATTATGGATACAATTCAGCATATTTCATTTTGTTTCAATGAGTCTGGCAAACGAATGGTCCATTTCCGAGATGAGTTAGCAGAAGATGACGAAGTCAAAGCAGATATGGGACGTAGGGCCAAATTACAAACCTTGTGTGATACTAGGTGGGCTAGTAGGTCTGATGCACTCTTCACCTTCCTTTCCGCTTATCCAGTTGTGGTCAATTCACTCGAGGAACTGGAACGAGATGGAGACTCCAAAGCTCGAGGCTTTATGTGCTCAATCTCAAAGTTTGATTTCCTTATTACGCTTGTAACTGTAGAGAATGTGTTGCAAATCGTACACCCCCTATCAATTATGCTACAAGCGAAATCATTTGACTTTATAGAAGCTGTCGCAGAAGCAAAGGTTGTCATTCATCAACTAACTTTAAAGCGAAATGATGACACGGCATGGGATGAATTATTTGACAAAGCCATAGCGTTAGCAGTGAAGGTAGATGAGATACCGTCCATTCCAAGAGGAGCTGTGAGACAACAACACAGAGCTAACGTGCCTGCCACAACACCTAAAGAATACTGGAAAAGGGCTCTTTACTACCCCTTCTTGGACCACATGTTGCAGGAACTTCAAGATCGTCTTGTAGGAAATGAAGATCGGTTTGAAGCGCAGTATTTGATACCCACGAAAATCGGTGGACTTACGCAGGAGATTTCAAGACATGTTTTCGACACGTTTTCCACAGACTTACCTGCAGGAGACTTTGATGTCTTTCAGAATGAATTGGGTCGATGGAAGTCAAGATGGGCCTTAGCTGCAAACCCCAAACCAGAGACTCTTGTAGAAACTCTACAAGCTACAAATCAGCAGTTGTATCCAAACGTCTATGTTTGCTTGGCCATACTTGCAACAATGCCCGTTGCAACTGCAACTGCTGAAAGGTCTTTTAGCGTGATGCGAAGAGTCAAAACATATTTGCGTTCAGCAATGAAAACTGACAGACTTTCATCATTGGCATTGATGCATGCCTATAAGCATACAGAAATAAACATTCAAAAAGTCATCAATGTATTTGCGGATCGAAAACCACGGCGACTTGCCTTTGTATTCAACGAATAAAACTTGAAGAACACTGAAAAGTGACGTTGAAAAGTGTCACTAACGTCATAGAATAAATCATGACTTGCATATGCCGTTGAAGAGTGTTTCCATGTGTGTAGATCTTTAGCTTGACTTGGTTTTGTTTGTTTGATTTGAGGTTTAACTTCCCCGTCAACACTGTAAAGGTCATTTTGGAGACGTTGCTTCCAATTTTGTGGGACTTTTACCCGACACTGAGATGAAATGACATCTCAAGCCCTGTCGCCCAATGAAACCAATAGGTTCTATTAGCATGGACGGTCGGCCTCGCACCGCGGTTCCTGGACAGGCTTAGATCCTCTAAGCGGTTTACCAGCACTAGTGTGCGGGCCGGATTCAGCTCTGCGTGGAAGCATCATGCAGCCCATATATTTCTTCAAGCCCCTATGGGCGGGGCTTGACTTGTTAACTTACTTTATTATTGATGGGTGAGTCGTAACCAACAACTCGAAATCTGAACCGAACATTTCACGATTTCAGGCCTATTTTATGTTAAAGGTAGATGGTATTTCATTCTGTCTATTGAAGAAAATCAGCCGACACAAAGCACTGCTTTATTCACAGTCTTGCTCACTGTTTATTAATGATCAGTTTTATATGAAAAAGGTTTTTTCACTGTCTTGCCCCGCAAATATTGAAAGTTATTACCTAAAAATGGTTCTAATCTTGATTGGGTAAAACCCATTCAGATAACGGCAGAAGTCACGAAAGAGCGCCAAATTTTCAAAATTTTCTCGGGGGAGATCCCCCCAACCCCCCTGAAGAGAAGGGGGCTCTGCCCCCCTCTCGTGCTCTCCCCCCCACTCGTGCCTCCGGCATTCGTCCCACGCCTTCGGCGTGGGCTTCAACAGTAAATCATTCCTGGCTACGCCCCTGATCTATATATTTATTTCATACTTATTTTGAGGGCACGTGCCAGTTGATATAAAACATGGACAAACAATCAATTACATCATTACTCAAACTATTTTGTTAATCGGCGTGTGCCATAAAGTTACACACATATAACGATTATTATTTTACTCAAATTTTTATCCTACATGTGTATTTGTATTTTTATCCCTCACAGATCAATCAAATACAATGTACCACTTACCCCCTTTATTACCAATGATTGCCAATTACCTTCACACAAATGGGTCGGTGAATTGTATTCAAAAGGTGTCGATGAGTTGTCTTCAATTGTGTCAATGAATTGTCTCCAAAAACCGTGTCGATGAGTTGTCTTGTCGATGAATTGTCTCGATTCCTTGGCAATGAAAGCGAAAAAAACTTCGCCCTGAAATTTCGCCCATTTTTTTTTTTTTTTTTTGGTGTCTTCCTTGTGGGTAGTAACGGTAAACTGAGAAGGTGACGATAATCCTTCGATCCACTAGTGTCAGAAATCTCAGTTAATTACACTGAATAAAGCCAACTGTTTATTCTGCACTTCGTGCCAGTTGCAGTTCTAAATTATTAACTTCCTGTCTTACTGCTTTTAAAACGCATGTAATTAAATATTGTGATAAAGTCTTTGAAAGATCAGGAAGAAATCTGTTTTGGTCTATAAAAAATTCGAATGAGGTTTTAAATAAATTGAAATCCAGACATTTTCGTGCTTCTAGTCTGTCTACTTACGATTTTTCCACTCTTTACACTACACTTCCTCATAATCGTATAAAAGAAAAGCTTAATGATTTAATTGAATGGGCTTTTCACAGAGAAGATTCTCTCTATCTTGCATGTAATGTCAGAAATGCATTTTTCACTTCTAAAGAGCATAAGAATTATACACTTTGGTCATGTCAGAAAGTGTGTGATGCCCTCACCTTTCTACTTGACAATATTTATATTAGATTCGGTACTAAGTTATTTAGACAAATTGTGGGTATTCCGATGGGTACTAATTGCGCACCTCTTGTGGCTGATCTGTTCTTGTATTGTTATGAAAGAGATTTTATTTTGTCGCTTTCCATTAATAACCAATCTGAAATTATTGAAGCTTTTAGCTCCACTTCTAGATATTTAGATGATTTATTAAATATTGATAATACCTACATGTATTTTGATGGTTTGATCAGTCAGATTTACCCCCCCAGAACTTCAGTTAAATAAAGCAAATTCTTCTGATACCGAGGCCCCATTTTTGGATTTACAGCTATCTATTGTAGATGGATTTGTTTCGTGCAAAATTTATGATAAACGCGATGACTTTGATTTTGAGATTGTAAATTTTCCTTTTTTGGATGGTGATGTTCCTCGTGCGCCATCCTATGGCGTTTATATTTCGCAATTAATTCGATTTGCTAGAGTATGTAGTCATGTAACTGACTTCAACACTCGTAATAAATTATTAACGGCTAAACTCCTTAATCAGGGTTATCGGTACCATAAACTACGCAAAGCCTTTTCAAAATTTTATAGACGCCATTCGGATTTAATTTCAAAATTCAATATTGGACTTAAATCTCTTCTGCAACAAGGTCTATCGGAACCCGAATTTTATGGTGACTTAGTATATAAATTCAGAAAAATATATAACCGCAATGACTTCAGCACCCAATTTCGTAAAATCATTCTCTGATATAAAAAGATTGGGTACAACATGGATATTATACGACAGACTGCATGCATGGTAGTTAACCCAATCACGGTTGGCAACTTTGCTGCCCTCTTTAATTGCACGCCGGTGGGTCAGGCCTCAGATTCTATGACGGCTCCAACGTAAAGGCTTATTGAGAATTAGAGAGATCTTATTCAAGGTAATGTTGGTTGGTGCCTGATGCTCTGTCTCTGGTCGGGCCCATCGGAGTCTAACTGTTGGTTTTCTTTTGCTCCAGCATTTCAGTGGTTTCTTGCTGTCGAGTCCTCACCGTTGTCTCACCTCTGTGGTTCTTTGATTTTTGTGTTCACGGAGATGTTGCACTGATGAGTTAGGAATCCTTCATGCGGAGTGAACAAATTATTTGTCTAAATCGCGACGGAAGTAAGGGCGAGGATTGTGGCCACGTAAAATCGATTTAAGCCCCCCAGTGGAAATCTTCCACTGACCGTTCCAAGGCGGCTCTTCTGTGGCGATTTATTTATGTTGTTGTTTGTTACTTACTGTGTGTATCACTTTTGTCTTTTTATTTTGGATGGCCATATGGCCATTTTGTGGGAAAGTAACTGTCCTTATGGCCTTCCTTTGTTTAGGTTTCCATTATGGTCTTGTCGCTTAATGTTTGTATTTCTTTCCCTTTGGTGTCTTTTATGGGTGGAGTAAGTTAATTGTATCAATTCCTGATCTTTGTTTTACTTCTACTTGGTACGGTTATGTTATTTAATTCTATATCTAACAGTTAGCTCATGCTGCTCGAGCCACTTCCAACACGCGTAGAAGTCTTGTACTGTCATAAATCTCGGTTGATTGCACAAAGTTTTAAATGCAATAAGAGCCAATTAAGATTGCATAAGATAATGTATATTTGTACTGTTAGCTCGTGCCAAAGTTCGGGTGCAGACATTCTTTGTTATGTACTGTGGTATACAGTAATAAGATTATTGTCACTGTTCACATTGACACTGCATTAGGATTTAATACATTTTAAATATATACGGTTTATTTGTTTCGCCAACGATTTGTTTGTACATTACTTTTGCATCCATCATTCGTTTTCATTTTTCTTTTAGCTCACCAGAGCCGAAGGCTCCGGGGGAGCTTATAGGATAGGCAGTTGTCCGTCGTCGTCATCGTCTGTCCTATGACGTCAATATTTTCAAAGGACATCTCCTCTGAAGCAACTGGGCCGATTGGGCCCAAATTTTATCTGTAGCATCCTTGGGCTGGGGGATTGAAAGTTTGTGTTTTTTTTTTATGAAAATCGGCTCATTAGTTTGGTTGCTATGGCAACTTGTAGTTTCCATAGACTTATAATGGGGAAAATAGAAAAATGGCATTTACTGCCAAGCCTCTGCAGATATTATGACAAAACTTGAATAGAAATGTTCCATTGGCAATCTACTATCTGCCGTTTGATTTTAGGCCTTCTGCTCATTTTTATTGGTTGCCATGGAAACCAAAATGCAAAAAATAGAAAAAAAAATACTTAAAAATCATCTCCTCAGAAACCATATGCTCTAGGAGGCTGAGACTTAATGAAAATATTCACCATATTTGCCTTTACAGGTTTTGTGTTTTTAGCTCACCTGGGCCGAAGGCTCCAGGGGAGCTTATAGTATAGTGGGTCCTCCGTCGTCCGTCCGTCCGTCCGTCCGTCGTCCGTCGTCCGTCCACACTTTTGAGCAGCTATATCTCTGTATCCTGCAGGCTGATCTCAATCATTTCTCACCTGTAGCATGCCTCTGGTGGGGCATTGATGACATAAACTTTTTTTTGAAATCGCTCTAAAACTTTGGTTCCTATGGCAACCACAAGGTCCCATAGACTTACTATGGGAAAATGCTTGTCATCACCGTAGCGCCTTCAGTTTTGATCGGATCTTTCTGAAACTTATATGTAAGGTGACTGGGGATAAAAACTCGGATGAGTTCGAAAACCGGCCAAGTCGGCCCATTTATCATAGAGTTACGTCCCTTTGATTGCTGAAAATGCCCATTTTCGACCTTGTCATCACCGTAGCCCCTTCAGTTTTGATCGGATCTTTCTGAAACTTATATGTAATGTGGCTGGGGATAAAACCTTGGATGAGTTCGAAAACCGGCCAAGTCCGCCGATTTATCATAGAGTTACGTCCCTGTGATTGCTGAAAATGCCGATTTTTGACCTTGTCATCACCGTTGCCCCTTCAGTTTTGATCAGATCTTTCTGAAACTTATATGTAAGGTGGCTGTGGATAAAATCTCGGATGAGTTCGAAAACCGACCAAGTCGGCCCTTTTATCGTAGAGTAACGTCCCTTTGATTGCTGAAAATGCTGATTTTTGACCTTGTCATCACTGTAGCCCTTTCAGTTTTGATCGAATCTTTCTGAAACTTATATGTAAAGTGGCTGGGGATAAAATCTTGGATGAGTTCGAAAACCAGCCAAGTTGGTCCATATATCACAGAGTAACGTCCCTTTGATTGCTGAAAATGCCGATTTTTGACCTTGTCATCACCGTAGCCCTTTCAGTTTTGATCGGATCTTTCTGAAACTTATATGCAAGGTGGCTGGGGATAAAGCCTCAGATGAGTTCGCATACCGGCAAAGGTGGCCTATTTATCATAGAGTTAGGTCCCTTTGATTGCTGAAAATGTTGATTTTTGACCTTGTCCACACTGTAGCCCCTTCAGTTTTGATCGGATCTTTCTGAAACTTATATGTAAGGTGGTTGGGGATAAAACCTCGGATGAGTTCGAAAACCGGCCAAGTTACCCCATTAACTATATAGTTATGTCCCTTTGATGGCTGAAAATGGCGATTTTTTACCTTGTCATCACTGTAGCCCCTTCAGCTTTGATCGAATTTTTCTGAAACATATATGTAAGGTGACTGGAGATAAAACCTAGGATGAGTTTGAATACCGGCCAAGTTGGCCCATTTATCATTGATTTACGTCCCTTTGATTGCTGAAAATGCCGATTTTTGACCTTGTCATCACCATAGCCCCTTCAGTTTTGATTGGATCTTTCTGAAACTTATATGTAAGGTGGCTGGGGATAACATTTTGGATGAGTTCGAAAACAGGCCAAGTCAGCCCATTTATCGTAGAGTTCTGTCCCTTTGATGGCTGAAAATGTTGATTTTTGACCTTGTCATTACTGTAGCCCCTTCAGTTTTGATCGGATTTTTCTGAAACTTATATGTAAGGTGGCTGGGGATGAAACCTCAGATGAGTTCGAAAACTGGCCAAGTCGGCTCATTTATTTTAGAGTAACATCCCTTTGATTGCTAAAAATGCCAAATTTTGACCTTGTCATCACTGTAGCCCCTTCAGTTTTGATCGGATCTTTCTGAAACTTATATGTGAGGTGGCTGGGAATAAAATCTTGGATGAGTTTGAATACTGGCCAAGTCTGATTGGATCTTTCTGAAACTTACATGTAAGGTGGCTGGGAATAAAACCTCAGGTGAGTTCGAATACCGGCCAAGTCGGCACATTTATCATAGAGTGACGTGCCTTTGATTGCTGAAAATGCCTATTTTCGACATTGTTATCACTGCTGCCCCTTTAGTTTTGAACGGATCTTCATGAAACTTACAAACAAGGAAGTCAGGAAGAAAGCTTGGAGGAGTTTGAAAACTCTTGTTTTTGAACTTGTCATCACCATAGCCACTTCAGTTTAGATAGGATCTTCTTAGCAAGTCAGGAATAAAAGCTTGAATGAGTTTGAAAACCGGTGAGGTCAGCCTGTTTATCATAGTGTTAAATTCTACTTGATTTTCAGAAAATGCATACCCTGTCATCACCATGTCCTCCCATAAAGCCTTAGTAAAGGTTGGCACTTCCTTAAACTTTGAATCTGTTAGCTCAGGTGAGCGATACAGGACCAAGCTAGCTTGGTCCTCTTGTTTATGAAATTTGGCCTTTTAGTTTTGTTGCTATGGCAACTTAAGAGTTTCCATTGACTTATAATGGGGAAAACCGAAAAATGGCATTTACTGCCAAGTCATTGCAGATATTTTGACAAAACTTACATAGACATGTTCCTTGAGTAAACTTCTCTCAGCCATATGCTTTTATGTCAACCTGGGGGTCCCCTAGGTTGTGCCGGGGCCATGCCCCGCCTTCTCCACTTCATAAAATGCCTTATATCTCAGAAACCTTACAGATCCCAACCCCTAGACCATATATATTCTTGTTCCTTATGATAAGATGCATTAAGTGACACCTACATGGGGGTCCCCCGGGATGTGCCGGGGACATGCCCTGCCCCCTCTATTTCATAAAATGCCATTTATCTCAGAAACCATTCGGATCCCCAACCCTAAACTATATATATTCTTGTTCCTTATGCTAAGATGCATTAAGTGACACCGACCTGGGGGTCCCCCGGGATGTGCCGGGGACATGCCCCACCCCTCCACTTTATAAAATGCCATTTATCTCAGAAACCATTGAGATCCTCACCCCTAAAGCATATATACTTTTTTTCCTTATAATAAGATGGACTCAGTGACACCAACCTGGGGGTCCCCCGGGATGTACCGGGGCCAGGCCCCACCCCCTCCACTTCATAAAAGGACCAATATCCTAGTAACCTTACAGATCCCCACCCCTAAACCATATATACAGTCGAACTTCGATGGGTCGAACTCGGTAGGCTCGAACACCACCTTTAGGTCGAACTAACTTTTCAGTCCCGGCAAAATCCCTATTCATTTTCACTAATTATGCCACCCTTGGCTCGAACCACGATGGCTCGAACCCTCGAACTCTAAGCCTGGTCCCTAGAGTGCATTTTCTATGTAAAATCCCACCGATGGCTCGCACTAATTACCTTTTTTAAAAATTCTCATTTTATCGATCAAGTCACGCAGGCGCGTAATCAGTATCATAATACGGACCAAAAATGGGGCTCATCATTCACTCTTAAATTATGACCGATAAATGAACCGGAAGTCACCAAAATCGCCGCAGCTATGGTATAAAATCATAGTACACAAAGATGGATCTTGCCGAGTTGGACTCCAATGGCTCGAACTACCGATGGCTCGAACTCTTTTCGGCGGTCCCAGCGAGTTCGAGCCATCGAAGTTCGACTGTATTCTCGTTCCTTATGATAAGTCACATTCAGTGACACCAACTTGGGGGGTCCCCCAGGCTAGATATTCCAGAAACCTTACAGATCCCAACCCCAAAACCATATATATTCTTGTTCCTTATGATAAGACACGTTCGGTGACACCAACCTAGGGGTCACCCAGGTTGTGCCCGGGCCACACTCCACCCCTCGACTTCACAAAAGACCATATATCTGAGAAACTATTCAGAGCCTACCCCTAAACCATATACATGTATAGTCTTGTTCCTTGTGATAAGCCGCAAACAGTGACACCAGCATGGGGGTCCCCCAGGGTGCCACGGGCCATGCCCCACCCCTTTACTTCATTAAAATCCATATATCTCAGAAACCGTTCAGATCCCCACCCCTAAACCATATATATTCTTGTTCCTGATGATAAGACCACTTAATAATAGGCCATATATATCAGAAACCATTCAAATCCCCATCCTATAATCAGATATATTCTTGTTCATTGTTATTACACACATTCAGTCAACCCTGTCTTGGGGGATCAGCAGGGGCTATTTCTCTCTCTCTCTCTCTCTCACACACTTCATAAAAGGGCCTCATATCTCAGAAACCGTTCAGAACCCCACCATTTAACCATATATATTCTTGATCTTTATGATAAGACATATTCAGTAACAACAACCTTTGGCTTTTCTGGGATCTGCCATGCCCTAATCCCTCCATTGCCTAAAAGGCCTTACGTCTCAGGAACCATGCATATCCCCACCGCTAAACCATATATGTCTCTGTTCCATTTTATAAGACCTATTTAGTGACACCAATCAGGGCTCCATTGGGCAGTGCCCACCCGAGCTCTGGTTTATGAAATTTGGCTCTTTTGTTTGTTTGCTATGGCAAGTTAAGAGTTTCCATTGACTTATAATGGGGAAAATTGAAAAATGACATTAATGCCTCTCAAGATATTTTGTCAAACTTTCATCATAGAAATGTTCCTTTAATAATGTTCTTCTTGGCCTATTGCCACAGATGGGAAATTGTCAATTGTCATCTGTTGTCTTCAAGCGACATCAGACTTCGAAGCCACTAGTCTGATTGGGTCGAAATTTTATCTGTAGTAGCCTTGGTAGCAGGGCTTCCATGGTTAATTAAAATACATTGCTGCCAGTGGGCAGTGGCCCCCTGAGCTGTGGTGAGCATTGTGGCCCATGGGCCTCTTGTTGTTTTACAGACAACAACAAAAGTAGGTTGCAATTTTTTATTTTGTAAGTGAAAATAATTATTACTTGCCGGTAAATATTCAGTAATTATCCAAATTCATAAAAAAATAACAACTGATTTTCATCTAGCGAAGTTGTTCCCCTTGTTTCTATAGTCTGTTTTAAAATATGGTTGTGACAGGAACCTAGTGAAATGCATTAATTTTAACTATCTAACTTTTACACAGCAACCTCTTTACTTTATAACACCATTCATTATAACATGGTTGGATATAACAAAAGTTATAGCTTGCCCAAATACAGTAAAATTACTATATTAAGACCACCTTTGAAACAGTTCAAACGGGGTCTTAAACCAGGGGTCACTGTATGCAGATAACACAAAGAAAGAATAACTGCAGCCTACCAAAGAAGTTTTTTAAAGCAGAATTAGTCTTCATTTAGGTGGTCTTAATAGCGGAATTTCACTGTATTTCTAGATTATTACCAAAACTACCATAAGTAGTCATGCTTTTACTACCGATTATAGCGTGCAGTTATTTGGGCTCCTTTATTAGGTAACTAGAATGGCCGATTGTGGTAAAAAAAAAAATTCTGCAGGGGTATTCGTATTGATGTTGATGACTGATAACCTAACATACTTTGTCTCTAAATTTCAGATCTGGTTTTATATCTCCCCAAAGACAAGACACTTCAAGTTCTGGTATGATGGGGGAAACCAATGGCACAGCCACCACAAACAACAGAGAGAAAGAAACCCCGGAAATATCCTATGTTAAATCGACCATTCTAGTGCACACATTTCATGACAAAATAATGGACACAGATGTTTATTTCCAAGTCATCAAATTACAAGACAGTTTCCATCTATGGATTGGAAAGTCAAAACAATTTGGAGATCTTGCTGTTGCCATGACAATGAAAAACAAAACACCAAGTTCTTCAGTTTTGATTGGTCATTCTGATTCCTACACAGTTTTAATGGCACAAAGATTAAGTAAAACTACAGGAAAACAAGTGTTTGTTAGTGGTGATATGAATTTTGACAGTTTAGAAATACCGCTTATAGAAAAAAGAATTGCAGAAGAAATTAAGAATTATCCAGACAAGTTTTAACCTTTACCACTCTCTGAACTAATTCAGCAGACGATAAATTGTTGATATTTTTGCTCACCTGTCACCACGTGACAAGGTGAGTTTTGGGATCACTTTTTGTCCGTCGTCCGTCATGCGTCCGTCCGTAAACTTTTGATCAGTGGTTTAGGAGGAGATATTGTTTGAAGAAATCCATTGAAATCACCTCAGAAACCACCGAAATCAACCTTGGAATGACAGAAATCGCCGTTTTATGGTTGGCTGTGGGTGATATAGGGTGTGGTAGGTGTGATGTGCGGTTGGAAGGGGTAATGTAGGGTGGATAGGATGGGTCGGGTAGTCCTGTGGAAATCCCCGAAATCACCAGTTTTTAGTGTGCGGTACCATGTTGTGAATAAAATGAGTTCTTGACAGAAAGAAAGAAAGAAGAATGTCTATTAAAGTTATTATCAAAATTCTGTGCCAATCTCAAAATTAATGTGATTTCGGCGACTTTGATTAGCATGCTTTATTAACTGACGATTATTGTTTGGAAGTGGCTAGTGACAGCCGGCTGTCGATAGCGAATGTTCGCTATTGACAGCCGGCTGTCGATAGAGAATTCGCTATTGACAGCCAGCTAAGATATTGGATATATATACTTATATATAAATGATTATAATCTGGAAAAAAAAAAACATGAATGCATAAATAAAAATGAAATAATTATAGAATAGTAAAGTCAACTATTAAACTTTTTTCATACAAATGAAAATTTTTCATCAGAATAATAATAAAATATGAAAATGAACTATTAACGTGTTCATTACACTTAAAGCATAAATGGGTGGAACTCTACAAGATGTATCTCCATACTGTGGCTAAAATAAATAAATAAATATTTTGTTTTATAGATTATTAAGAATATCAATTTGTTTGTTTGACTTGAGGTTTAACATCCCCGTCAACACTGTAAATGTCATTTTGAAGACGTTGCTTCCAATTTTGTGGTACTTTTACCCAAACCTTGAGATGAAATGACATCTCAAGCCCTGCCGCCCTATGAAACCAGTAGGGTTTATTAGCATGGACGGGCCGATATGCACCGCTTTGCCTGGGCAAGCTTAGATCCTGTAAGCGGTTTACCAGTACTTGTGCGCGGGTCGGTTTCAGCTCTGCGTGGAAGCATCATGCAGCATCTCAATAAATAAATAAAGGAGTCTAAATAATGTATATGCAATTATTATACTCCCGGCATACGAAGTATGCCAGGAGGTATATAGTTTTCGTCTTTCCGTCCATTCGTCTGTTCGTTCGCACTTCCGTCTGTTCGTCAACCTTTAAGTCAAAGTTTTGCGTTAAACCTTTTCGATACCTTTGTAACCACATGTTAGATTCTCTTCATATTTGGTAAAAGATATCTCTATTGCCACCTTTCATATGAAATATCTAGTCCCCTGGGTCAAGCCCCTGGGTGCGCTGTCCGTCTGTTTGTCAAAGTTTACGTTAAAGTTTTGTGTTAAACCTTTTTGATTGCTCATATCTCTGTAACCACATGTTGGATTTCCTTCATATTTGGTACAGGATATCTCTAAAGCATTACCTTTCATTTGGAATATCTAACCTCCTGGGTGGGGCTAGGGATCAATAATAAAGACTTCGTCATTATACCCGCTTTTTCGAAGAAAATCGGGTATATTGTTTTCATACCAGAGTTCAGTGGTCGTCAGCCTAAGCTACCAGCAACCAGGTCAAGTCCCTGGGTGGACCGTCCGTTCGTCTCTCCATCAACTTTTACGTCAAAGTTTTGCGTTAAAACCTTTTTGATTGCTCATATCTCTGTAACCACATGTTAGATTCTCTTCATATTTGTTAAAAGATATCTCTATAGTATTACCTTTCATATGGAATGTCTAGGCTCCTGGGTTGGCTGTCCATCCGTTTGGTAACATTTACGATTTTGATTACTCATGTCTCTTTAACCACATGTTAGATTCTCTTCATATTTGATACACGGTAACATTTTAGCATTACCTTTCATATGAAATATCTAAGCTCCCGGGTCAAGCCCCTGGGTCGGCTGTCCGTCCGTTCATCAACTTTTAAGTCAATGTTTAGTGTTAAGCCTTTCTGATTGCTCATATCTCTGTAACCACATGTTAGATTTTCTTCATATTTGGTACAGAATAGCGCTATAGCATTACCTTTCACATGGAATATCTAACCTCCTGGGTGGGGCTAGGGATCAATAATAAAGACTTCGTCATTATACCCGCTTTTTCGAAGAAAATCGGGTATATTGTTTTCATGCCAGAGTTCAGTGGTCGTCAGTCCGTCCATCCGTCACGTTTCTTGTAAATGGATCTCCTCTGCATCCACTGAAGTTACACTTTTGAAACTTTGCATGTGGATAGTACATGGTATGAAGATGGCAGTGGGCTACTTTTTTGTGACCTTGACCCCAACATGGCCCAAGATCAAAGGTCAAAAAGTATGACTTTGCCATATCTTTAGTGTCATTCATAGAAAAAGCGGGTATTTGCGATGGTAGACCATCGACTGCGCGATCTAGTTTTGATTATATCAAAGTTGTGTGTTTACTGTTTTAATTATTCTCCTGGCATACAATGTATATCAAAGGTTATAGTTTTTGTCTTTCCATCTGTTCGTTATTAGTTAGTTTGTTCTTTCATTTCACTGTGACCCTTGTCAATAGGCATCACCTTAAGGGCAAGGTCACAGACATAGACCTTTGTCTCATGGTCAAAGTTTTTGGATTAACTTTAAAAGATCCTTTGATGGATTTCTTTTATATTTTGCATGATGGTAGATATTATAGATGAGTTGAGGACGCCACCTGTCGCTAAGGAAATGCTATCCCACGATTCCATATGTTTGCGCATGCGCAGTTTTGTGTGGCAAAAAATAACCGTTGTTCAGACTGATCCGATAGCAGTTATTAATTTCATTGAAATTGACAATTTTAAATAGAGCGTAAGGTAAAGCTGACGTATGTCTTGCGTCACTGTGGCGTCCAACTGGTATTGGCTTACAATTGGGTAAGACCTGCTATCCTTGCAGCCAGTAAGGGTAGAGGGGAGTGCTCTTATTCCTTCTATTTCTACACTTCCATTCATTTTCCTCTTTCCCCTCTGTCTTTTAATTTAACCTACGAACTCTTCTATATATGTTTTCTCCCTTTCTGTGGGGGACGAAATAAAACTACCCACATGGGTTGACGTGTCGTTAAATCCATAACAATTAATAATCGAATAATTAACTGATAATGGTCGCGTCATGTTGCGCTAATCGCAAGACAAACGATGAGACACTGAAGATGATTGGTTTGTTGGTTGAATTGTGGTTTAATGTCCACGTCAACACTATTTAGGTCATTTTGGAGACGTTGCTTCCAGTTTTGTGGGACTTTTACCCGACATTGAGATGGCATGACTTCTCAAGCCCTGCCGCCTAATGGAACCAAAAGGCTTATATGCATTTGACGGTCTGACTCACATCACTTTGCCTGGGCAATCTTAGTCCTTCTAAGCGGTTTACCAGTAATCATGTGTGGTCAGTTTCAGCTCTGTGTGGAAGCACCATGCAGTCAAATCTATTTCTTCAAGACCCGATGGGCGGGGGCGAGACAGTGAAGATAAATCGAAGGATTACCAACCTGACGGATCAAACATGTGGGTTTACAACCAGTAACAGGGTTGTTTGAATATTGAAATTCACCTTCCCCGCGACCCCCCGCCCATCAAGGCTTGAAGAAATAGATGGACAGGCTTAGATCCTTTAAGCGGTTTACCAGTTCTCGTGTGCGGGTTGGTTTCAGCTCTGCGTGGAAGCATCATGCAGCCCATCTATTTCTTCAAGCCCCCATTGGCGGGGGCCGCTGAACTGCAGTATAAAAGTCTTTGAATGTTGTGGATGAAATGACAAACACTATGCTTGGAAACCTTATTTTTCCTTAATTTACTGTACTCACACGGGCTCGACGGATTACTTTTTGCCACACATGACTGTGCATGCGCAGCGTAACCAAGGAATTAATCAGCCTAAACTCATCTATAGGTCTAAAGTTTATATGGAAGGGTTCAATGCTACAGACAAATTGTCATTTCCACTTAAAGGCGATGGCACTGGCCGCGGGTATTCGTGCCCCACTGGGCACTTTGTCTAGTTACCATTGTCCTGATGATCACGACAAACCCTACCTTTTGCTAACAATGTAGATCCAGATCAGATGGCTTCTGAATAAGCCAACTGATCAGGATGTTTGTTATTCAGTTTGTGAACTGGACAAATTCATTATATTCTGCAATTTGTTTGGCCAATAGACAGAAATGGGTGTGGCAAAATTAATTCATTCAGCAGGACAAAGGTTAATCGTTATGGGCCAGGCAGTTTTACTATGTCAGTTTGTCTTATAAAAGTGTTCACTTTTCATATGCATGATTAGCCATGATGTGATGCATAGATAACTTGTGAAAAAACTCAAGAATTTCTGCCAACAATGGCCTCAGTCATTGGCAAAGCAGTAAATATTTGTTTGCATTAAGAAGATAAATAAGAGTTCACAATATTCTTAGTCATAGAAATGATGTGTATCAGTAGATAGACAGTCACCAAATCATTGGAACAGCTGGTAATATCACTACTTTTGCGAGTTCCATGGTAAAGACCAACTGACTGGATAATCACAGTACCTGAAGCCATTATATAATAAATTATATTAAATATTTTAATAAATGTGTATAAAGTAAAACACAATAAATTTGCAATATAAGTATGCTAAATACCCATTTTCATCAACTGAGTTTACTGGCTGTCAATAGCGACCGCATTATTGTTTAATGCTAGAGTTAAATAATTAAAAAAAAGTTAACTAGACAATTTAACAGACTAACATCTTGCCCTAATTTATATAGAAGATGACGGAGAAGAAGATTTTATTCATATTCCAATGGGCACAGATGCCCATGAGGATACAAACACATTATATACGTATGTCAAATATGACAGTGTTGCTGTGAGTAATGACAACATAATTCAGATACATATATGCATATAACATACTGAAATAAATTTCTGAAATATAATATTTTGACCAACTTCTTAGTAGTACTATAGATAGTAATAACAGACAGCGGATAAATTGTATATACGAAACACCTGTTGATAACAGAATTCAGATCAGTCACATACATCAACAGACCGGGCCGCACGGTGCCCCCACGCAGAGACAAAAGCGACCGCACATGGATACTGGTAAACCGTTCAGAAGGCGAAAACCCTCGAATACCTTTGGGATCATGGAAATGTGTTTGAGGCAGGACTTGTCATTTCATCTCAATGTCGGGTAAAAGTCCAACAAAATTGGAAGCAACGTCTCCAAAATGACCTTTAAAGTGTTGACGGGGACGTTAAACCTCAAATCAAACAAACAAACAATGACAGGACTACCGAGGGTTAATCATAACATCAGATATAATGGGGAAGAATTAACCCTTGTATGACAATGGAATCTTCCACCTAATAAGCTTGGAGTGGTCCATGTCAAATTATAGGGGTGTCAGGTTTGTTTCCGTTTTTAACAAATATTACAAAAATGAATGCTCTTTAAGCAAACAGTGTAGACCCAGATCAGACGCCGCATCCTGCAGCGTCTGATCTGGGTCTGCACTGTTTGCCAATGTCCCAGAAAAAGGTCGCCAGGCATATATGGGTTTGGTTTTTGGTTTTACGGCCCTGTCAAGATTATTTCACTCATATCGAGCCGATCGTTAATCAGGGGTGGCCGAAAACCGGAGTACCCGGAGAAAAAACACCTGAACTTCCGTTGCAGAACTTGGCGTCTCACATGTGACCCGAGCGAGGCTCGAACCACGGCGGTGGGAGACCTAATGATCAAGAGTCAGCGCTCTTAACCACTAGGCCACGGAGGCCGGTAGCATATATGGGTTAATGATATATTTTCGATTGTCTATAAAACAAAAAAAAGGAAGAAAAGAAAATTGCGTGTACTCATTAGATTCGCATCTTTGGAGTGACTCTATTTAAATGCGTACACACAGCATACCAATCAGAAAAATGGCCCCGCCCATTGGGGCTTGAAGAAATAGAGGGATTGAATGATGCTTCTTTCTTTCTTTCTCCCGATACTGTTTTCGGTCAATTCTGACCATGATAACAGGTTTGGGGTGTGGCACAAATGTTTTCAATCCCCACCCCCAAAAAGAGCTTTGTGACACAGCCACCAGCAGATTAAAACTATTTACAAGAAGCCATCAGGGGAAGGAATCCATGCCTATCCCCTGCCCAACCCTAGGATATTATATTTTGGCCTTAAACCCATCAACTGTCTCAGAAGAGACAGCTTCGATTGTAAGGCCATTCCAAGTTGCAATTGTCCTGGGGAAAAAAGAACTCTTTAAAACCATCCGTATAAGCATTAGGACGGTGATACTGAAAGGGATGGGACCTGGTTCTCCTACATCCTCCACCAGCTTCAGATAGGTACCTACTCTTATCTATAATGGCTAAATTATTGTGGATTTTATAGAATAGAGTCAGCGAAGCCTGCTCTCGCCTTTCCTGCAGAGTCGGCCACTGGAGTTCTTCAAGCATCTCTCCAACGTGGCTTTGGTTGCGCCAACGTCTGCAGGTCCAGCGAGCAGCAGTCCTCTGAACTTTTTCTATTCTATCAGTCTCCTTTTGATGATAGGGCATCCAAACTGGAGCTGCATATTCAAGCTTGGGGCGGACTAAGGTTTTGTATGCAGCATCCTTGGTTTCCCTCGGTGCGAAGGCCAAGTTTCTACGAAGGAAACCGAGTGTCTTAGTAGCCTTACTAGTTATCTCATTAATGTGTTGACCCCACTCGAGGTCATCAGTGATTTGAACTCCTAAGTATTTAGCAGAAGAAACGTTCTCTAAAACCTGGTTATGTAATGTATAACCATGGACCATCTGTTTATGTGGAGGGTGCCTTGTCACTCTCATAGAGTGACATTTGGCGACATTAAATTTCATGAGCCATGCCTCTTCCCAGGTAGCCAACTTTTCCAAGTCATCTTGAAGTATCTGTAGGTCATCAGACCCTCTTATATTTCTATACAGTACACAATCGTCAGCGAAAAGGCGGATTGTAGAGTTGATGTTGTCTGGCAGGTCGTTAATAAAAATCAAAAACAATATCGGTCCCAGCACGGAACCTTGTGGGACACCAGACAGCACCGGGGCGGGGTCAGAGCAAACACCGTCAAGTACGACTCTTTGTGTTCGTCCGGATAGCCAAGCAGAAATCCACTGGAGGGTATCATTTCGGATACCATAGTACTCCAGTTTATACAGAAGTCTTCTGTGGGGGACTTTATCGAAAGCCTTAGCGAAGTCCATAATAATTAGGTCTGTTTGTTTGTGACCCCTATTATGGGCCCCGTCCAGGTTTTCCTGTAGGTCGTGGATGAACTGGACAAGCTGGGTCTCACATGACCTACCGCTTCTAAATCCATGTTGGGATTCGACAAGGATCTTGTGCTCTGAAAGATGTTGCATGATTTTGCCCACGATGATGTGCTCCAGAGACTTACAGCAAATACAAGTCAGTGATACAGGCCTATAATTGGCAGGGTCATACTTTTCCCCTTTCTTGTAAATGGGTGCCACATTGGCTTGAAGCCAATCATCTGGGACCTTACCCTGGGCCAGGGACTGATTGAAGATGCAGGCAAGGACTGGAGCAATTTCTGCGCTGCATTCTTTTAACACACGGGCGCTGAGGTCATCAGGACCTGAGGATTTGTGGGGGTTAAGACGGTCTAGTAGTTTTTTGACCCCATTTGGGTCAGTGGATAGGTCATCTATGTCTGGATAGGGGCTTGGTCCTTTTGATGGAGGGGCACCTACTTGTTCCCGGGTGTACACAGACTCAAACTGTCTGTTGAGTATATCAGCTTTGTCTTTGGCTCCGGTTTTCAAGATTCCATTTTCTCTTAGACAAGCTACACCCGTGGAATCCTTCTTCTGCTTCCACGCAGAGCTGAAACCGACCGCACACGAGTACTGGTAAACCGCTTAAAGGCAAAGCGGTGCGACTCGGACCGTCCATGCTTATAAACCCTTTTGGTTTCATTGGGCGACAGGGCTTGAGATGTAATTTCATCTCGATGTCGGGTAAAAGTCCCACAAAATTGGAAGCAACGTCTCCAAAATACAGTGTTGGCGGGGACGTTAAACCTCAAATCAAACAAACAAACAAACAAAAAAAAAAAAAACAATCAGAAAAAGTGGTGTCCAAATCATGTATATACTTGAGTTGTGGAAATATTTCTGTAGGGATTCAAGAGGATTTCCAGACACTTCGGCCCCACTACCACTTCGGCCCCTAGACAGGTCGGCCCAAAACCAAGTCGGCCCTAGTCACCTCGGCCCTAGACGGTCTCGGGTCGTTTCGCCGTGAGTCGTTTCGCCCATGAGTCGTTTCGCCCGTGGGTCGTTTCGCCCTGGGTCGATTCGCCCTGAGTCGTTTCGCCCGTGGGTCGTTTCGCCCTGATTAGCTGGGTCGTTTCGCCCTTATTTTTTCAAGCACTATTGATTGAGGTTATGTTTGATTTGGTATGTAAAGGGGGTATTGGCAGTTCCGGAAAACATGGTTTTGCCCTAGTGTGGTGCAGCTGGACGACCTACTGACGGCTTCTACGTCAGGTTTGAGCAACTGAGCTACCACCTTTATGAGAAAGATATTCGGGCTCACATAAGGTAAACAATTCTTTGTAATTAAATGGGATTTATGGCTATGTGAAAATGATTGCTCGTATATTTACAAATATGACATATTTTTCTTTCTGCTCAAAACATTGATTTTGGATTAGAACCGTCCAATTGTCTATGTTCTAGAATCAGAAATAAGAGAAATAAAGTATATGCGAAAACCAATTTTTCACTGTATAAAGTTGGGTTTGGAGGGGACGTTATTGCATAGACTTGCTAACATGATGTTTAATTTACTTATCAGTTGTTCTTTCTGCACAAATAGTGGCGTGATGTAACTGGTTACATTATTACGTTAATTGTGTTGACGGGGACGTTAAACCTCAATTCCAACAGACAAAATATTTTTCTACAGTGGTGTCTGAATAAAAGTTTACAAAAATGTCACTTAAGGAGTACTAATCAATATTACACATTAAGTGTCATGTGTAAAACGTGAGCAACTGTCGTGTGAGCAATTGTCTTGTGAGCAAATGCCATGAAGTTGGTTTCACTTTTATACAGACTCTACTGTAGCTCAACCTGGGTAGGAATAGAAACATAACGTTTTATACTTTCTTTTCATTTTTCCCATAATTTTATGCATAACAAAACACATATTTTATATTATAAATTTTATAACAAAGCATAGCATTGAAATCATAGCATAACACGAACAATTAAAAATCAAATATGAGGTCCTTTAAGAGCAATGAAAACATTCAAAAGAAAGAAGATGGGTCATACTACGTAGTTTCGGCTAATAAAGCCTCATCAGTGACCCTGTAATGATCCGGCAAAGACAGCCAGAGGAAACATACTGCAATTTTGCAAATTTCGAATAGGCAGTCGATTCAAAGACTGATATAAATCAAAATGGGGTCCAAATAATTAAAAACCTGTCTAGAATAGGAGTCTAAACCAATAATTTATTTCTGATTTCTCAGAATACTCACGATGATCTCAAAGGACCGAAAGTAAAATATAAACTGCACTATGGTTGATGTACGGGGAGACGTTTTACGGCCGCCACACGGCACAACACCAGCTGCAGTGAAGGCAAATAAAAATCAAATATGAGGTCCTTTAAGAGCAATGAAAACATTCAAAAGAAAGAAGATGGGTCATACTACGTAGTTTCGGCTAATAAAGCCTCATCAGTGACCCTGTAATGATCCGGCAAAGACAGCCAGAGGAAACATACTGCAATTTTGCAAATTTCGAATAGGCAGTCGATTCAAAGACTGATATAAATCAAAATGGGGTCCAAATAATTAAAAACCTGTCTAGAATAGGAGTCTAAACCAATAATTTATTTCTGATTTCTCAGAATACTCACGATGATCTCAAAGGACCGAAAGTAAAATATAAACTGCACTATGGTTGATGTACGGGGAGACGTTTTACGGCCGCCACACGGCACAACACCAGCTGCAGTGAAGGCAAATAAAAATCAAATATGAGGTCCTTTAAGAGCAATGAAAACATTCAAAAGAAAGAAGATGGGTCATACTACGTAGTTTCGGCTAATAAAGCCTCATCAGTGACCCTGTAATGATCCGGCAAAGACAGCCAGAGGAAACATACTGCAATTTTGCAAATTTCGAATAGGCAGTCGATTCAAAGACTGATATAAATCAAAATGGGGTCCAAATAATTAAAAACCTGTCTAGAATAGGAGTCTAAACCAATAATTTATTTCTGATTTCTCAGAATACTCACGATGATCTCAAAGGACCGAAAGTAAAATATAAACTGCACTATGGTTGATGTACGGGGAGACGTTTTACGGCCGCCACACGGCACAACACCAGCTGCAGTGAAGGCAAATAAAAATCAAATATGAGGTCCTTTAAGAGCAATGAAAACATTCAAAAGAAAGAAGATGGGTCATACTACGTAGTTTCGGCTAATAAAGTGGAATGAACACCTCCTAAACCCCACCTTATATGAAGAAAACTAGGGTTAACTGGGGTATACATTACTTTTGTTATTTCTGCTACAAGACAGAGGTTGTTAGTACTCGTTAAAACTGTCCCAACCTATGTTTGCAGTATAGATAAGAAAAAATTCCACAAATTTTCATAATAAATAAAAATAGTCATTTTAGAGTTGTGAAAACATGCACTATGTCGCACGGCTGTGTTATCGTACTGGTCTGTTTAATAGTTTGCATTACGAAAACATGCTTATTGAAATACTGGAAAATTGTACCACCAAATAAAAAAAAAATAAAAATTGTTCTGACCAAAGATTCTTATATTTTTCATATTTCTGCTCGGGTGCTCGTTAGAAACGCCTCGGCGAAGCGGTTCTAACGATCACCAACGGTCTGTGTATTTTGGGGCGGAAATACGAAAAACAATGTGTTGCATGTTCGTTGCGTGTTTTGTGGGTAGTACCCATAGTCTGCTATTTCTGCTCCAGGCATGGAATGTGGGTGGTCGTTAGAACCGCCTTGGCAAAGCGATTCTAACGACTACCCATATATCACATACTTAACACATTTTGACACTGTGGTTTGGATTTGTGAAGATCACATACACAGTTTATAATGTTTTTTTTTTTTTTTTTTTTTTTACTTTTTATCTCTCTATCGGAACTCTGAAACGAGCCCGTCCATACATCACCCCTCCGTGGGTGTCATTTGACGTGTCACCATGAACAATTCATATCTATCTATCGATGCTTCCACGCAGAGCTGAATCCGGCCAGCACACTAGTACTGGTAAACCGCTTAGAGCATCTAAGCCTGTCCAGGAATCGCGGTGCGAGGCGGACCGTCCATGCTAATAAACCCTATTGGTTTCATAGGGCGACAGGGCTTGAGATGTCATTTCATCTCAATGTCGGGTAAAAGTCCCACAAAACTGGAAGCAACGTCTCCAAAATGACCTTTACAGTGTTGACGGGGACGTTAAACCTCAAATCAAACAAACAAAATCTATCTACCTTCTGATACTGCGTCGGTCACCGTTCATATCCGTTCGTCCGTCTGTCCATCTACACAAGCATCACTTCATTCATTCATTCATTTCCGACTGTCCATCTGCCAATACTCTCCATTCATTCATTAATTAACTTATCTTTCTCCGTATATTCAAAATGCCACCCGTTCATCCGTACGTCCATCCATCTACCAACGCACAACTCCATTCACCCATTTATTCATTTATTTATTCATCCATCTGTTCATTTACTCATCCATTCCGTTTGTCACTCCCTTAAAATATAATTGCGGCGAAACGACCCACGGGCGAAACGACTCACGGGCGAAACGACCCACCAGGTAAGGGCGAAACAACCCACCCCCAAAATCAGGGCGAAACGACCCGGCGAAACGACCCACGGGCGAAACGACCCGGAACCCCCTAGACACCTCGGCCCCACTGTCACCTCGGCCCCTAGACATCTCGGCCCCAAAGACACATCGGCCCCACTTTTGATATCTAGTAGGGTATGGGCTTGTATATAATGTTAAAATCGGCCCCGTCGATTGGGACTTCAAGAAACCGATAGCCTGTGACATGAGTACCGCTTATAGGTTCTAAGCCTGGCCAGAAAAAGCGGTGCGAGTCGGACCGTCCATATTTATAAACCCTATTGGTTTCATTGGGCTGCAGGGCTTGAGATGTCATTTCATCTCAATGTCGGGAAAAATTCCCACAAAATTGGAGGCAACGTCTCCAAAATGACCGATACAGTGTTGATTGGGGCGTTAAAGGTCAAATCTAACAAACAAAACTTTGCACTCAGTGCATATCCAGATCCATCTGATCTGGATCTACACTGTCATTCAGTTTGCGAATTTCAAATGAATACAATATAAATTTGAGGGTCTGAAATATGACTAATAAATAAATAAATAAAGTATACAGTATAATTCTTGTTACTGTCCGTCTTTAAATATGAGCTGAAATAACAATCAAATAGGAATTTCTAAATGTGTGAAAATTGATAACAATGGAAACATACTGATCAATTCCTACAAAAATACGAGTAGTGAAGACTTTGCACACAGTGCACATCCAGATCTACACTGTTTGCCACTAATATATACATATACACATGTATCAAGTAATTTGAGTGGCTGATAGTCAGAAATGTGACTATAAGTAAATAAATAAATAAATAAAGTATACAATATACTCGTTACTGCCCGCCTTTAATATGAGCTAGAATGACAATCAAATGTGTGAAAATTGATAACAATGATCTGTTTATCATCAAGGATCTCTTTATAGGGGGGGGGGGGAGGGATTAGTAACGCCTGGTTGTTTATTGTGTTTCACACTCTACTAATTTAAGTCAATAATTAATTGTTCTTGTATAACTTTTTGCTAAATAGTGTACTAACCTGAAATACATTAATCCTTACCCCGCTGGACACGATACTCCTTATCTTTGCAAACAGTGTATATCCTGATCGGATTGCTTCTGCTCTCTGAAACGGATCTGCACCGTTTTTCATGCAGTTTTTGAATTGCAAGCATACATTTAATTAATTGGTTTAGTTACGAGGATAGTTCTAGTTCAGCGAACCTGAACACTGAAAATTACCTAATAAATAAATAAATAAATAAATTGTTTGTTTGTATTGGAGGTTAACGGCCCAGTAAACATTATTTTAGTTCATTTTCGAGCTGGGCAATTTACCTATCCACACTTATCCTGGGCTGGCTTATACGTAAGCTGTTAACCAATACAGTGCACATGTTTTTCGCCAGAAAGTGACAACTGCCCCTCTTGAATCAGCAGAAGGGAGAGAATGACCGTAGAAAAGATTTCATAATCAATCTCCACGTAGGTTTCGAACCTGCGTCCTCCTGATCACCAGTCAGACGCGCATCCGACTTAGCTACCGAGGCCAAAAAAAAAAAATATATATATATATTAACAAATATAAGATAATCCCCCATCATCACCATGATTGACGAAACCGAGGAATGATTTTTTTGTTGTTTACGACGTCGCGTTTACTAAGGCGGAATATTGACATTTTTGTAAACAATCGTGAATAAAATGCGTTTTTAATGTCATATGATAAATAGAATCTTGTATTCGTGCTCATGTATTATTGAATTTATTAAACTCGTTGAGGAAAAGGGATAAAATGCTCGGCAAAGCCTCGCATTTTATCCAGTTTCCTCAACTCGTATAAACAGTACTGTGTGTTGTGTGTACACTTTGGAATTGCCTCATCGAGGCACTTCCAGCGGGTACACACGACATACACTTGCAAGACAAATGAGGAAACTCTCCCCTAACTGTGTCAGGGATTCCATGCGGCCAGGTTCAGCTAATCACTTGTGAGCGAGCCATCGGATTTCGAGCCATTGAAGTTCTTACATTATCATTGATGGTGGAATATAACGAATCAATGCCGGTGTTTCAGTCATGAGTTGTCAATTTGTCAGTCATGTAAGGCTTCTGAATATTGAATTACATGTATATGAATTAATTTCCCAATCTTCAGCCAATAATCATTGTATTAATTTTACTGATTTGTCCGTCAGTATGTACCCAATGGACTTTATTAGTCGTAAGTAGCGTTTAACCCCCATGTGACAATGGGATCTTCCATCTAAAACTTTGGAATGTTCCATATTCTATAATACAGGGGTGTCGGGTATGTTTTTGTTGGTGATGAGTTTTACAGGAATGAATGTTCTTGATCCAAACAGTGAAGACCAAGAGCAGGTGTCGCGTCCGATGGCATCTTCTCTGGGCCTGCACTGTTTGCCAATGTCCATGGGGGCGCCTGACTGTACATGTCCTTGTATACTAGCTATGCACAGTATGCCATATTGTCAATCAGCATATACATTCGAACTGGGATGGCTCGAATCCCTTTAGGATGATGAAAATGAGCTTCGAGAGGGTGGTATTTCGAACCGTGGAGGGTTACCGGGAGGAATAACGAAGATAATTCTGGAATATCCTTTTGGTTTTCGTAATTACAAATAAATGTTTGTGTGTACTCATTAGGGTCGCCTCGTTGAGGCAATTCTAATGGATACATACATCAAACATACAATTGCAAAATAAAATAATAAAATTTTCCTAAATTATCCCTATTTCGTATTAGGAAAATCTCCCGGAGGTTTCAAGAACGGTTTCGAGTCATCCATATTCGAGCCATTGAAGTTCTACTGGATACAGTAGTCCTTGCCGGTCTCCCACTTACATGGTGTGTATGCTCGGAATGCAGATTGTGGGTAACCGTTGGAACCGCCCTTGTCACAACTCAGGCGGGTGCCAGCAGTCTTTATTTTGGGTTGGGAATGAGAAAATTATATACTAACACCGCTTCAATCACAGAATGGTTTAGGTTATACAAGTGTGCCGACTTGGTCCTGGATTGATTCAGACTTACTTGTATGTATAACAATATTCACGTATTTATGTATAGTTTAGAAGCCTGCATGACACTGTCTTTCTGCCATTTTTCTTTTCAAGCACAGTCAGGGTTTTAATTTTGTGTGGGGCCGAGGTGGTTTTGGGGCCGAAGTGTCTAAGGGCCGAAGTGTCTAGGGGCCGAGGTGGATTTATTGAAGTTTCAATGTATATAGTTAACCCATAAGATGGCAATCACAACAATTGTCGTCTGCTTTGTTGTCTGTTGGTAGCTTTGAAAGTCATATTTGCTAACAGTGTGGGCCCATATCAGACTGCTCCTAGAGAGCATTCTAATCAGGGTCGTGAAACTGTTTGCCTGTATACATGCAAAATATGTTTGAAAATTTCGCAAGAAGATGCAGCAGACGACATAAACAGACGACATTTTCAGATGCAGTTTTTCATGGCATTTTATACCATTTAGTACCAGAAACCCCAAAACGGGTAGCCTGGCAAACAGTGCAGGCCCAGATCAGACGCCGCAGAACGCGGCGTCTGATCAGGGCCTCCACTGTTTGCAAAAAGTTTAGCCATTTCCCAAATAAATTTTGAAGAAAGACGTAATCAGACACCCCTAAATTTTGAAATGGACTCCTGCTATATATAAAGAGGAAGATTCCATTTGGTACAAAAAGGGTTAAGGGCTAATGGTATAGTTCGTTTGAAAGCAGCTCTTCTAGCAGAATTCATCATTATTCATTCTTGCGCAAACATTTACATAATTAAGAATGCTCAAATTTGATACCTTCATTTCCCTGATTACGATTTAGATCATCGCTTTAATGTTACAGCTTTTGTTTTCTCTCTCTCGTTTTTAATAGTTGATAACAATATAACATTTAAGTTTTTAAATCTTAAATAAACATGGGTTGTGTTCGTTATACAAGAAATCTTCAATTTACAACATATAATAACAGCATTATGGAGGTAAACAGGTATTTTATCAGATTTTTTTTCTTCTTAAAATAAACTTTTTCGCCAACCAATGAAAGTTATTGGAGTAATTGTGTTAGGTTATAAACTAGCATTGATGCATTCGATAATAACAAAGTTCATAGATAGCTTTCTTTTTATGCCCCCCCCCCCCCCCCCCCCCGAGAGTCTTCGGGGAGGGGTGGGGTGCATATAGTATTTGCCCTGTCTGTTTGTCTGTTTGTTTGTCTGTATGTACGTCACAAAAAACTTTAACCTTGATAATAACTTCAAAAGTATTTGACCTAGCCCCATGAAACTTCACACACTTATTCACCATCACAAGGGCTACATTCTGTCCAAGGGCCATAACTCTGTTGTCATTTTTTGGCTGAATTATCTCCCCTTGAAATTTTGCAAAACTCAGAAATTGGCTCCCACGGGGGGGGGGGGGGGTTGGCAACCTATAGTGACAGCTCTTGTGTTCTTTTCTTTTTTGGTTTTGGTTTTACGGCCATTTCAAGATTATTTCACTCATATCGATTCGATCGTTAATCAGAGATGGGCGAAAACCGAAGTACCCGAAGTAAAACCATCTGACCTTCCGTTGCAGAACTTGGCGTCTCACATATATAGATAGCTTTCATCATTGGTTACACATACATTACAGACCGATTTGTATCTATAGTTAACCAGCTTTTCCAAAGGAAAGCTCTGGTTATTTAAGCGGGTGGGCGGACGAGCGTCAACATTACGTTTCCGGAGCATAACTCCGCAACCGTTTGAAATATTTCAAGTGCAAGAATGACAACTATGCTTATCTTCGTTTTTGGATCATCTCCCCTGATCAATATTTTCGTTTCCGTAGCATAACTCGACAACCGTTTGGAATATTTCAATAATACTTGGCAGGATTTCAGAACACGACATTGCGGAGTGTCGCGTGCAAGAATGACAACTTTGATTGTCTTCATTTTTTAATTATCTCCCCGGAGCCGTAATTTTCAACATTTCGTTTCCGCTGCATAACTCCACAACTGTTTGAACTATGTTAATGATACTTGGTTTGATTATAGAACAGGTAAGTGAGGAGTGTCGCGTGCAAGAATGATAACTCTGGTCGCGCCTGCTTTAAGCATAGCGTGTGCAAGGAGCCAGATTTCCCATCCGTTCGTCAAGCCGTCAACATTTGCGACCACCCTAACTTCCACCCTAATGTAAGAGTTTATTTCTCAAGAACTGTAGGAACTTCATTAATGATACTTGGTACAAGCTTGCATCTACAGGGTGTCCAAAAAGTTAGTTAACAGTTTTGACGAGATTTTAATACATCATAACGTTGTGAAAGCGGTATAAAATTTCTCACAGACATAGCATATATCCTTAAGTTTTTTCTTATAAAATTTCATACAAATCCATTAAAGCATAAAAAAATAACAAACAATAAACAAAAAATACCAAAGGGGGTCTTTCATTTGTGCCCATGCATGTTTTTTCTTCAAACTTTGTATATTAATAACTCAGCATATACAACCTATAAAAATGTATTTAATAAATTATATAAATCAAAGTAGGACTCAGGAGGCCACTCCAACTGACTCCCTCCATGAGCTGGTGTCTGTCTCCAAATAAGTGCGTCTTAAATCTTATGTTTTATTTAGTTTCAAGATATATGAACTGGATTGAATGCAGAACTCCATAGGCATTCCTTTGATACTAAAAAACCTTTTGAATTAATTAAAGTTTACATTTTCTGATAAAACAATTATCAAAAATCTCATTTTTTAATTGAAATTTAAAAAAAATTATCAAAATTCAATCCCTAAGATAAATATGTTCTAGTCTTTGTCAAGATTTCATTTTGCTAGGAAAACTTGCCATATGTATCTTCTTTAGCTATGCCAAATTTCATGAAAATCCGAAACCGGTAACACTGTAGTTTTACACCTTTAATGGATGGAAGTCGTTTCTGCAAAATTTACTATTTTATTGAAATCATCCAAGAACCTTACAAAAAGGCAATTCGTAACACTTACGTAATAAAAATGAGATTATACAAATCAAAATGAATACATATTGAGCTGATCTCGCTTAGAAACTATTAAAATATCATGAATTTCTGATATTTTCCTTTCATTTATACACTATGATCTATCCAAAATAGTAGATAGTAAAACACAAAATCAAAAGGTATTCTAATCAACAAATTAGGCTTAAAAACATATATTGCTTTTTTTTTAGCAGCAAAATTATTGTGAACATGTGCAACTTGATTTATTGACTTTGCATAAGTCATGCTACTCAAATAGGTGTAAGGCAAGGAGATCCATTATTTTCATTTCCATACCAAGCTGGTATGCAAGGATGCAATAGTCAGTGGTTTGTTGTTACTAGTAAAAATAGTTCTGTTGATAAATCCATGGCCAGATTAAACCTTAGATATACTCTGTCTTTATGAACGCTGGATTATTATCCTAAAAAAAGTTACAGTAATTATCGGTTAGCATTTCCAAAAATCGAACTGTCACTGATATTGAGTTTCTTTTGCAAAGGATATCATTGATGGATGAGGCGCAGAATATTTGGTGTAAACAAAGCTGTCCCATGATCTAGAGAAATTTTGCTATTAGACAGGGAGAGAAACAGTTTCCTTCCTTATAGTACACATGCATAAATATGTCTCTTTTCTGCATTGGTATTGTAAATGTTGACATGTCTTTAGTGTCTTATTTTTTCTATTTACTTTGTCAATATAGTGGTTAATTTATCGGAAGCGAGCTTTCAGTATTTTTTCTGGTTGTAAAACTTTCAACCACTTCTTGAATGTTTTTCCTGAATGCAAATTCACTGTTTTTTAAGCACTGTTCTTCCTTGCTTTTTGTTCATTAATAATTACCAGTACATTTCTGTGCAATGTATCCCTCAGCTTAGAAAGAGCATTGCACTGTTTGGACAGAAAAAAAGCATCTCAATGTATATACTGAAAATAATTTAAAATCCTATGAGTAATGCGATAATTACTCACAGATTGAATAATTATTATCAACAGTTTAACTACTTCTTAATATCTTACATAATGTACTTTGTAATTACTGCAACAACTGCTGAGATAGGTAAATGAAGTGAAAGACCTATACACATATATAGACAACTAAATCATGATCACATAAGTTTTGGAACACTGACAAATGTACGACCATGTGAATTCTAAAAGCAAATTCAAATGGCTTTGGAATACAGCTTCAGGAAGCCGTTTGATTTCGTTCATAGTGGCTATACAAAAAAAATAGATTGGCTAGTGCCTATGCAGATACAAATTCTGAAAACTTAATGTCCAGGAAAAGTAATCTCAGGTGTTATTGATTTTCCCTAGAGTAAACCTTTGTTTTTAAATGGACAGTTAGGGTTAAATAAACAAACAACAGTTTGACTTGAGAGTCATTTATCTCGAGTCGGATAACAAATATCACAAAATCTGAAGCAACATCTAAAGTGACTGGTATGTTGTTGATTTGAATGTTAAATCTAAACATCACCTTAGCACCATTACCAAATTAGACAAGAAAGACAGAAAGAAAACTGTGCACATGATTACATAGGTGCAGTTGGTGACGTTTGTCATCAAAACCTTTGTGGTATAGTTCTGTAGACAAAATAGTTTGTTCCATAGGGGCAAATTTACTGAAACGGATGTTTAGAAATAATACTTATAATTATGCTATGAACTACTTACACAAACCATACTATACTATAGCCATCCAAATTGAAAGCAATATTAAAGTATTATTAAACAGCATGACCAAAACATGATAATCATATAATTTCACATTTTGCTGAATCAGGACTATCAGTATTCAGTCTGTTAAAACACAATGTTACCGGCCCTCAATTTCCATCAAAATTCATCAACATGTTTCTAAGATATGTGGGTAATTTTTATGTTAAAATGGTGTCTTGACAAAAATTGGAACATGGTAAAAATGCATATAAAATTTTAATGAATACAAAAATAGGAGCTGAAATATGGGGACACTATCAAAGAAAACTGAATGCCCAGCCACTATTACTAGACATATGAGGTCATTCATAGTATCAACTAACTCGAAAATTATGGCTTTAATTCATAAAACATAGCAGCATTAGATATATGAAACTCTGAATACTGTAGACAAGTTTATATGACAGTACTCTCTGTTGTGATAGAGACTTCATAAAATATGTAATAAATTTACTACGGGAATAAAATTTAAAAGTGAATGCATCGTAATTATAATGGTTATACCCAAGGCAATTATTGTGCATAATTTCATCAAAATCCAAGCGTGGGCAGAAACCAATGCAAATTTCCTATACCTTGAAAGACCCCCTTTGTCCAGTGACGTCAATTTAGTAATTTATGACGTTTTCCAGATGCCGCCCCTTTCGACGTTTTCCTTCCCGTACTCGCTGCTTGAAATTTTCAATTACTCTAGCACAAGTGCCAACACTTATCTTCTTGACTTCCCTGCGTATTTGTTTTAATAACATAGCAGTATCTGTGGGTCTGGGCTTGTAAACAACCGATTTAAGATAACCCCAAAGAAAGAAATCACAGGGGTTCAGGTCTGGACTGTGCGCAGGCCAAGTTACGCCGCATTGTTTCACTTCGGGATATCGTCTGGAAATTACCCGCTCATCAAATGTGTCATGTAACATATCTAACACTTTGTTAGCCGTATGTGGTGTTGCTCCATCTTGCATAAACCATTCACTGTTAATGTCAGTTGATCGTTTCCGCAATTCCGGTAAAAACTTGTTGTTTAATAGCGACATGTAGCGGTCTGAATTAACAGTATCGCTAAACACATACGGTCCAATGATTCCCCTGGATGACATAGCACACCAAACTGTAATTTTATCGCTATGGAGTGGCCTTTCTGCTATTTGGTGGGGCTGTTCATTTGCCCAAAATCTCATGTTCTGTTTGCAAACATGTCCTGATAAAAGGAAATGTGACTCATCGCTAAACCACACATCATTAAAAGCATCGGCGTAAGTGTCAATAACGTCTGATGCCCAGTTACAAAATGATAGCCTTTCCACTTGATCCGTTATATTTAAGCTCTGCATAATTTGTATTTTATATGGATAAAGTTCTAAATCTTTTCTTATTATGTTATGAACGGATGATTTGGGGATACCTGTCTCCGAGGATGTACGCCGAATTGAGTTTTCAGGACTGTCTTGCATAAGTTCTTGAAGCGTGCTCACATTTTCATCACTTCTACTGGTCTTCGGCCGTCCCGACTTTTGCGCGTCTTTCACCGATCCCGTTTCTTCAAATTTTCTGATAGTCTTGTAGATATTTAGTCGACTTACAGTATCACCATTAAATGAATATTTAAATTTTCTTTGAACATCTGTAGCGCTTTTAGTTTCGTAAAAGTTCTTTACAATGAAAATACGCTGGGCTAACGTCAAACGCGCCATCTTGGAAAAAACAAGATTTTAAATGACGTCATTTTGCGACAACGTCAATTATTTTGGCGCGTTTTAATTATGTCGTATAAAAACTTTAGGATATGTGCGTTAATTTGGAATATTGTTCATCAAAATAGCTTTAAAATTAAAAAAGTTATGACGGGTTAAAACTGTTAACTTACTTTTTGGACACCCTGTAGGAATAGAAACTTCAATGCAAGCATCCATATCTGACCTTGACCTACATTTCATGATTCACTGACTTCTTGATTTATTGCGACCACCCTAACTTTCACCCTAATCTAAGGGTTCATTTCTCAATAACTGTAAGAGCTTCATTAATGTTACATGGTACAAGCTTGCATCTAGAAACAGCAACTTAAATGCAAGCATCCACATCTGACATTGACCTACATTTCATGGTTCAATGACTTCGTGATACTGCGCCACCCTAACTTCCACCCTAATGCAAGTGTCCATTTATCGAGAACATTAATTGCTTCACAAATGTTACTTGGTACAAGCTTGCATCTAGGAATAGCAACTTCAATGCTAGTATCCATATCTCACCTTGACCTACATTTCATGGTACACTTACTTCATGAATTATTGCGACCATCCTAACTTTCGCCCTAATTTAAGAGTCCATTTCTCGAAAACTATAAGAGCTTCATTAATGATACTTGGTACAAGCTTGCATCTTGGAATAGCAACATCAATACATGCATCCATATATGACCTTGACCTACATCTCATGGTTCGTTGACTTTGTGAATTATTGCGACCACCCTCACTTTCACTCTAATGTAACAGTCAATTTCTCAGGGACTATAAGAGCTTCATTCAAGTCACTTTGTACAAGCTCGCATCTAGGAATAGCAACTTTAATGCAGTCATCCATATCTCACCTTGACCTACATTTCATGGTTCACTCTCTTCGTGAATTATTGCGACCACCGTAACTTTCACCCTTATGTAAGAGTCTATTTCTCGAGAACTATACGTGCTTCATTGATGATACTTTGTACAAGCTTGCATCTAGGAGTGACAACTTTTATGCAGGCATTCATGTTTGACCTTGATCTTGTTCTCATGGTTCAGTGAATTTGCACCCCCAAAGGCGTGACATAGCCTTCAGCGGAATTCTTGTTTAATTATCTCCCTTGATCCATATATATTTTTTTTACTTTATTTTCGTTTCCGGAGCATAACTCGGCAACCGTTTGAAATATTGCACGTGCAAGAATGACAACTCTGTTTTTCTTAATTTTTTAATTATCTCCCCTGATTTATATTTTTCAGCATTTCGTTTCAGGAGCATAACTCCACAACCGTTTGAAATATTGTAAGGATACTTGGTAGAATGATAGAACAGGTAATTGCGGAGTGTCGCGTGCAAGAAAGACAACATTGCTAATCTTCGTTTTTGAATTATCTCCCCTGATCCATATTTTTACTTTATTCTCGTTTCCGGAGCATAACTCGGCAATCGTTTTGAAACGCTACCATGTGAAATGTGTAATGCATTGGCTATTTCTTTCACCTTAATTCGCCTATCATAGTACACCAGATCCCGTACTTTGTTACACATTTCTTCATCGGTGGCATCTGATGGGCTTCCAGACCTGGTTTAATCTTCATAAGACATTCTGCCGCATTTGAATTCCCCAACTCAGAATTTTAATTGTGCATACGATGGTGCAGAAGACCATAAACATTGGTCAACTCGCAATGTATTTCCTGACCTGTTTTCCCTTTCAAATACAAGTAACGGTTCTCAACTTTTGTCGAAGAGCTTGCTTTTGTATCGCTATGACACGATAAGGGAGTAATTTTGCCCTCATGCCTAAAACGCGCCGTGTGGAAACAAGGCATGAAAAGCTTGGTTGTTTTGGTCAATTGGAAATGGGATAGGCTGGTTGCTTATTGACTTGCACTCGTACTACTGACATTGTTATCATGATAATTATTCCTCATAAATCAACTTTCCTCAGTACTTTCAGTACTCATTTGTTTACACTAATTTGCGATGAATACTTCAAGCTTATTTAAATCGACTCGGACCCTCATTCCGGCAACTTTTACACTACCCATTTACACCTGGGTGAAGTTGGGCAGTGGCATTATGTGTCTTGCCCAGGCACACACCTCGCCTCCGGTGGCCGGCTTTGAACCCGCAACCCCTCGATCAAAAATCGAACTCGCTAACCACTGAGTTATCGCGCAGCCACGGAGCTTTGAACATTGAAAATATTCATCTCGATCATTTATTTATGTCATCTTTATGCAGGGAAAGACTAATGTCCCTAACGAGTTCCCACGATCTATGTTATATGTTTTGTGCAAAAACATAAAAAATATTAGATTTTTTTATCGGAAAGTTTTCATTTTTTTTTTTTTTTGCCGGTAAAATTTTCAGTGGTTTTAAATAGGCGCGTTTTCGAAATGATCATCACCAATAGAGCGGTCTCTATAGATAACCCTCTTACGCAACATTCTGACCTCACAGCAATAAGAACAGCGCGGCTATTAGCCATAAATAACCTGGATTCCCACAAATCAGTGATAGTCACGTGGACTTCAGCATTGATAAGCTACAGCGCTTTATAACTTTATAATCGCTTTACAAACAATCGACCCAATAACAATCGACTCAATAATGTAATGAATTACATCTAAACCCGTAAGAAAAACGTATTCAACATGTGCAGCCGGCGAAGACCCAGATCAGAGACTTCGTTGTCCGAGTATGGTTTCTGTTTTAGTGGAAGATATTCTTCTACTTATAATGTTGGACAGACCCCAAAAAAATCAAAGCGCCAAAGGCACTGAAATGACAGATTGTATGAGAAAATCAAAACACTGTGAAAACTTACAGACAGCCTTTCTAAAAAGATCTTAAAATTTAAAAAAGTAGTTCTGCAAATTCCATTGTATGATATGTTTGCAGATGTCTATACACCGGTGGTATCATGAAATGCCATTCGATGTTTAAAATTTTGGAAAGAAACTATTTATGTTTTCAAAAGAGATCGGAGGAGAAAGACTGGTCATTTCAGTACATGAATTCTATTGGCTTGAAGACATTTTTGAGTAAGAACAGCACTATAAACCCGCGCGTAATCCTGCTGGATTAGATATCCCGGATTCTGAGCGTAAACAAATAAATGGAACCACTTGAGGCCGACGCACTTGATTGATGTAACGTCTCGGTGTTCAGTTAACGTCTCAGCCATGATCTTGAATGTTCTTAATGTCGCTAGCTACATGCAATAGCTCGACATACCATTTCGCTTATTCCATCCGATATGTCATGCTCTATTACGCACGCGTCGCCTCGGCATACCTTACACCTACATGCCGAAACATCCCGAAACGACAATCGGTGTGATTCACGCTGAAGTGCAATGTGTCACTGAAACGCATATCACGCGAGTCGCTTAGACGCCAATATACATGTACGTATTTCATGCACCAGCGTAAGTGTTCCGTACTGTGTCGACGTCTTAATTTTGGTCACGACAGGGACGTCTAGCTCTCAAAAGTGCATCGCATAAGGGCGACGAACAGTGTCAGTGCTTATTAGTCGGTAGTTGAAACCCTTTGTTTATCTACAGGTACAGTGTAGCAGATGCCGGCTGAAATCTGCTTCGCATATGCGTCTGTCGGATGAATCGATCTTGACGTACTGACGTCGGTCTTCCGCTACGTCGACGTCCACTAGCGTCTTCTGTTGATAGTAAGATGTCGCTCCAACAGACAAATAGATCACACACATGTGGCACCCAAAATCAGAGTCAATGCCATCCGCTTTCCGACCAGCTTCTAATTGTCCATTAGAAGCCTCCTTGGTGTAGTGGTTATGCTACTCGCCTTGTAAACCAGGGATCGCAGGATCGATCCCGGACTTCTCCAGACTTTCGGATGTGTCTATAAACCGAGGTATCGTCTCCGTATGACCTTAACTGTTGATGGGACGTAAAACTCAAACACTCACTCACTCTAACTGTCCAGAATTTAATGAAAAATGTTGCAATACGTTCTCACTTGATGCTTTTTGAGAACAAAATACAACTTCTTCTTTTCTAGGCACGACCTTACATCACACATCAAAAGTTTGATCCTGAACATGTGGTTTCTATCAGTGCTGGTGTGAAGGTGGTACACAGGATCGTTGGCCCCCGCCCATAGCGGCTTGAAGGAATAGATGGGCTGCATGATGCTTCCACGCAGAGCTGAAACCGACCCGCACACGAGTACTGGTAATCTGCTTAGAGGATCTAAGCCTGCCCAGGCAAAGAGGTGCGAGTCGGACCGTCCATGCATATAAACTCTATTGGTTTCATTGGGCGGCAGGGCTTGAGATGTCATTTCATCTCAGTGTCGGGTAAAAGTCCCACAAAATTGGAAGCAACGTCTCCAAAATGACCTATACAATGTTGACGGGGACGTTAAACCTCAAACAAAATCAAACAAAACAAAACACAGGATCGTGGCCGGATTGGTTACAATTCGTCATGGTTGATTGATTTAACCTTTTTAGCTAAAGGGCATGGTGCCTAAGCATGTTGTAATCATGCAATCGTTTGGTTTCAAAATCAAAGCACCGGAAGTGTTGGTGGGATGTAGGTTGGGGTAAAAGCCCTGGGCTGAGATTAAACTGTTTAATTTAACTCTGAAATTCCAAACAAATAGTGAAGATTTTGATAAGAAGCGCGTTCTGCAGCGTCCGAACTTGGTCTACACTGTTTGCCAAGCTCACCCTATGATTCCAGAATGACCCTCTATACCCTGATCGGCTATTTTCTGCAAGAAAAGGGTAATTCTGAGAAGTCAGTGATAGTCACGTAGTCGTTAGCTCTGAATCGCTTTTTATTAGTAACTTCGGGTCGAATGCCAAACAATCAACCCAAACATAGCCGGGTCGTTTGTCAGTCTTGGGTACATGTACGTGTCATCTGTAAAATCTGCACTTGAATAAAATGTTCGATCTGGTAAACAATGTAGACTAAGATCAAACGCCACAGAACACGGTGCTGATCTTGTTCTACATTTTTTGCATCAGTTACTAACATCCGTTAAGTTTAAACGGATCAGTCCAAGTCCTCATTCATGACCAGCCTGCATTTAGAGATAATCGGCATGAGTGTTGTCAGCGCTTTGATTTATTCACTGCCTTGAGTTTTTGGAGTGTACTCTTCCATCACTGAAGTTGGGCTCGTCCATTCTGCTAAATATGGCACCAAGAATTATATCACAGGACCTACACTGTTTGCATAGGTATCTGTACCATATTCCAGGGTTGAAAGGGACAGCCTTTCTCGCAAAGTCTGATATACACCTAGTTGTTACTGACCTAGACTTGACCTCGAATGTCGGAAAACCCATTGATATTCTGGTTTGCAGCTGACCGGCTGATCTTTAAGGAATAAATATTGACAGCACTGTTAGAAAACAGTGTAAAACCTGAGCAGACGTCTGAGCAGGTGCAGCATTGATCTAGTATACAGTCTCGCCTGATGCAGCTGATTCATATGAAATGCTGAATCTATTCTCTGAAAGGTAAGATAAAATCGTCAAGTCGTCTGCTTCAAAAGTTTGTATTGCGATTATAGGATGTACAATTTTGATAACTGTGCCTAACCGGACTACATTTTTGTGCAGACTCATATTTCTTTGGCGGTCAAAGCCGGAAGAAAGTCGTAAGAAAGCCGGAACTACTTTACAACACGCAGGACAGCTAGAAATGACAGAATGAATCTGTCATTAAAAACTGATCTTCACGTGTCAGAAGACCACGAAATCCCGGTTTTCCAGGGACGCAGTTCTTGTATATATTGCTGTTTGACTATGTTTATCAGAAAGAATGGACCAGGATTTATAAGGAGGTAGAAATCGACTGTATTATCTATTTATTTATTTATTTATTTATTTATTTATTTATTTTATTTATTTATTTATTTATTTATTTATTTATTTATTTATTTATTTATTTATTTTATTTTTTTTATTTATTTATTTATTTTTTTTTTTTATAATTTTTTTTTTTTTGTTGTTGAAGAAATGCTTTGATTAAGGACAGTGTAAAAATCAAACTTCAAAACAGTGTAAAATCAAACTTCGGGTGTCTTAGATAATTATACAAAAAATTTACATATATAGATTCAATTTGATACATTCAATTTGATATAGTTCTACAGGTTTCGAAATTGGAATAAACAGTAGTAAAATAGGAAGAAATCAATTGCTTTTGTTTAACAGGAAACTGTCTGAGAAAAAAATCATATTTAATCGGAGCACTTGGATATCAAAGCAGACTGACATAGTGAGTTTTTACTTGGTTCCAAACATGACAGGTTTCTGATAAAAAAAAAGTGATACATTACGAAACCACGCCTATACAAATGCATTATAAACTTTACCGCCGAAAAAAAAGGATTTTTTTTAAGATATAAATTGCGATATTTCTGCTCAAAATACAAATTGTGGGCACCCGTTAGAACCGCCTCATCGAGGCGGTTCTAACCAGTACCCACAATCTATATTTTAGAGCAGAAATAAAAAAATAATGTTTACCCCTGTAAACCCCAGTTTTGACATACAAAAGTGGTTTTCAAGCGGGTCAAATTTATATAGGCCTGTTATCGTGATGATTTTCTATTTTTTATACTGCAAACTTAGAATGTGGGTGCTCGTTAGAACAGCATCAGTGTGACGGTTCTAACGATTACCGTTATCGCTTGTAAACAACAATTTTTATAAAGAAAAATGGGGTTTACATGCCGGGTATATCTGACTTGCATTAGTTCTGCTAAAACATAGATTGTGGCCCACAATCTATGTTTTTAGCAGAACTAATAAAACAGATATATAACCAAGTAAAACCCAAGATTCTTTTTAAAAAATGTTGTTTTTTATGTCTTTTTTTTTTTACTTATTGATTTTTTTTATTATTATTATTATTACTTTCTTCTTCTTCTTCTTTTTTGCAAGCGTATTCACTGTACCGGCTTGATGACGTCACTGTGATGACAGAATGGAATTTAAATCTACATTCTTAAAGCGAATGGCTACACGTGGAAATTTGCCGGAGAGCAATTGTTCAAAATTAACGATCTCGTTAGTTAACATGTCGTTAAATCTTCGATCGTTTTTATGGCTAATATTTTTTGCCGAAAAAAATGTGAATCGCAACAGCTACTCACATTTTTTTCAGCATACAAGAGTATTAGATGTCTGTACGTACTAGCTGTTGTGCGTGCTAGAAAAGTTAATATGTTATCACTCATGAACGAGATCATTAAGAAAACCGGATGATTTGAACAACCGGGCCCAGGGGCCTATTGTTCAAAACCAACGACGTCTTTACTGCGGTTTTGCGGTCGCCAATTCCGTTTACGGCTTCTCTGACCGCGTCGCCTTAAAACGAATGTTGTGGCCGTATTTTCATGGCAAGTTCACTATTTTTTTTTTCATTATGCAAACGATGCTTTCAACAACCGGGCCCAGGAGCCTGTTGTACAAAACCGACGACGTACTTACGGCGGTTTTACGTTCGCTAATTTCGTTTTACGGCACCGCTAACGCGTCGCCGTAAAACGAAATTTTCGACCTTAAAACCGCTGTTAGTTTAACTTAGTGTGTTGTTAAAACTTTGATCATTTTCATGGAAAGTATACTTTTTGTTTTCATCAAACAACCGATGCTTTGAACAACTGGTCCCAGCATGCTGTTGTTCAAAACCGGCGACGTGTTAACGGCGGTTTTAGTTAACGTGTCGTTAAATCTTCGATAACTTTTTATGGCAAGTACAGTAATATTTCTTTTTCCATTAAGCGAACGATTCTTTGAACAATTGCACCATGGTCTCAGATGTTCAAAGCATTGTTAGCTTAACGAGCTCGCTAGTGGTCAAATTGTTAACTATTCTAGCAAAATACAATATGTAGTAGGTTGGTTGATTTGAGGTTTAACGTCCCCGTCAACACTGTAAAGGTCATTTTGGAGACGTTGCTTCCAATTGTGTGGGACTTTTACCCGACATTAAAATGAAATGACATCTCAAGCCCTGTCGCCCAATGAAACCAATAGGGTTTATTAGCATGGACGGTCCGCCTCGCACCGCGGTTCCTGGACAGGCTTAGATCCTCTAAGCGGTTTACCAGTACTAGTGTGCGGGCCGGATTCAGTTCTGCGTGGAAGCATCATGCAGCCCATATACTTCTTCAAGCCCCTATGGGCGGGGGCAAACAATATGTAGTAATACGAGTAGTTTTTGCATTTGCTTTTTTTTTCATCAAAATATGAGTTATATGCCATATTCATTTACAGGAGACCCTCGTTATAACGACAGTATTTGTTTCCAAATATGGTGCCGTTATAAAGATTTTGCCATCATAAAGAATCCGAGTTAGGAGTATGACAAAAAATTAAGGGATTTCTCACCTTTATTTACTCCAAGAAACGAAGCAAATGTTATAGACATTTGTTAGAATCGCCTCATTGAGGCGATTCTAACAAATATCTAAAACATTTGTATCTTGAAGATTCTTTCATGACTATGGATTTGATACATGCATTTCCTACTAAAAGGAAGCCCACCGTTCGAAACCAAGGCTGCTAAGCATGAGCAAAGCATTCTTTCAACAGAAGGCCCCCGCCCATAGGGGCTTGAAGAAATATATGGGCTGCATGATGCTTCCACGTAGAGCTGAATCCGGCCCGCACACGAGTACTGGTAAACCGCTTAGAGGACCTAAGCCTGCCCAGGAACCGCGGTGCGAGGCGGACCGTCCATGCTAATAAACCCTATTGGTTTCAATGGGCGGCAGGGCTTGAGATGTCATTTCATCTCAATGTCGGGTAAAAGTCCCAAAAAATTGAAAGCAACGTCTCCAAAATGACCTTTACAGTGTTGACGGGCACGTTAAACCTCAAATCAACCAACCAACCAACAAAATGTAGTAATGCGAGTAGTTTTTGAGTGTATATGCCATATTCAATTACAGAGGACCCTCGTTATAACGATAGTATCTGTTTCCAAATATGGTCCCGTTATAAGGATTTTGCCACCATAAAGAATCCGAGTTAGGTGTATGACAAAAATTAAGGGACTTCTCACCTTTATTTACTCCAAGAAACGAAACAAATGTTATAGGCATTTGTTAGAATCGCCTCATTGAGGCGATTCTAACAAATACCTATTGCATTTGTATCTATCGCCTCATTGAGGCGATTCTAACAAATATCTATTGCATTTGTATCTATCGCCTCATTGAGGCGATTCTAACAAATATCTATTGCATTTGTATCTATCGCCTCATTGAGGCGATTCTAACAAATATCTATTACATTTGTATCTATCGCCTCATTGAGGCGATTCTAACAAATATCTATTGCATTTGTATCTATCGCCTCATTGAGGCGATTCTAACAAATATCTATTGCATTTGTATCTATCGCCTCATTGAGGCGATTCTAACAAATATCTATTACATTTGTATCTATCGCCTCATTGAGACGATTCTAACAAATATCTATAACATTTGTATCTATCGCCCCATTGAGGCGATTCTAACAAATATCTATAACATTTGTATCTATCGCCTCATTGAGGCGATTCTAACAAATATCTATTACATTTGTATCTATCGCCTCATTGAGGCGATTCTAACAAATATCTATTGCATTTGTATCTATCGCCTCATTGAGGCGATTCTAACAAATATCTATTGCATTTGTATCTATCGCCTCATTGAGGCGATTCTAACAAATATCTATTGCATTTGTATCTATCGCCTCATTGAGGCGATTCTAACAAATATCTATTACATTTGTATCTATCGCCTCATTGAGACGATTCTAACAAATATCTATAACATTTGTATCTATCGCCTCATTGAGGCGATTCTAACAAATATCTATAACATTTGTATCTTGAAGATTCTTTCATGACTATGGATTTGATACATGCATTTCCTACTAAAAGGAAGCCCACCGTTCGAAACCAAGGCTGCTAAGCATGAGCAAAGCATTCTTTTAACAGAAGGCCCCCGCCCATAGAGGCTTGAAGAAATATATGGGCTGCATGATGCTTCCACGCAGAGCTGAATCTGGCCCGCACACTAATACTGGTAAACCGCTTAGAGAATCTAAGCCTGTCAAGGAACCGCGGTGCGAGGCGGAGACCGTCCATGCTAATAAACCCTATTGGTTTCATTGAGCGACAGGGCTTGAGATGTCATTTCATCTCATTGTCGGGTAAAAGTCCCACAAACTTGGAAGCAACGTCTCCAAAATGACCTTTACATGCAGTGTTGACGGGGACGTTAAACCTCAAATCAACCAACCAACCAACAAAATGTAGTAATGCGAGTAGTTTTTGCATTTGCTTTTTTTTTTATCAAAATATGAGTTATATGCCATATTCATTTACAGAGGACACTCGTTATAACGACAGTATTTGTTTCCAAATATGGTCCCGTTATAAGGATTTTGCCATCATAAAGAATCCGAGTTTGGAGTATGACAGAAAATTAAGTGACTTATCTTTATTTACTCCAAGAAACGAAACAAATGTTATAGACATGTATTAGAATCGCCTCATTGAGGCGATTCTAACAAATTTCTATAACATTTGTATCTTGAATATTCTTCCTTGACTATGGATTTGATACATGTATTGCCTACTGAATGTAAGTCCACCGATCGGAACCAAGGCTAAGCTTGAGCAAAGCATTCTTTCAACAGAAATTGTCGTTATAACGGGTTTTGTCGTTATAACGAATGTCGTTATAAAGAGGGTTGACTGTATCAACCATTTGTTAAAATTTTTGGTTTAAACTTTATTTTATTGTATAACACAGACATCAATGACAAGCATGTACATATTGAGAATATAGCTACACTAGTTGTAGTATCATACAAATGGGATCCAGAAGAAAGTCATATGACTTATTTGAATCTGTATCCTGGAGTTACATTCTTGTTGCTGTGCTAATTTACTTGTTATTATTGTTATTATATATATACATACATATACATATACACACATACACACATACATATACATACATATACACATACACATACATACATATATATATATATATATATATATATATATATATATATATATATATATATATATATATATATATATATATATATATATATATATATATATATATATATATATATATATATATATATTCACTAATACAATGTCATTGAGAATTACAATTGTGTGAAATAAAGAAACAAAATGAATTGAATTAAAGAATATAATAAAAGTGAACTGTGGCTCCACGGGGATGGGTTTTGAAGTAGATACATCCTTATATTCTGATATATAAGGATCGTGTCTTAACATAATATTAGTGAAGTTATGGTTGTAGGCTGTCTCTCAAAAAAAAAAAAAAAAAGTTTTGAACAACTGCATAGGTGTATTTTAATGGGAGACAGGTTTTGTCAATTCTTGTTTTCTCCCATATGCATCGGATGTCTTCTGAAAAAGATACACTGAATATAAAGGAAAACAAGAAGGCCAAGATGGCCCTGAATCGCTGACCTGATTTTAAGACGCCACATAGCTCTAAAAGATATGTGGATAAATGACATCCATCTTATTCCATGGAACATAACTTTTACAACTAGAAAAATGGTCACCTAGGCAACATTCTTGCGAAATTTGAATGAAATTGGCTTAAAAGTTTAGGAGAGGTTGTCATTTAAACATTTTCTACTTTTAAGTGTGCCAGCCATTTTCTTTATTGGAGCAGACCCATTTTGGTAGAAGGTCACCAAAGCAACTTTCCTGTGAAGTCTGAATGAAATTGATCAAAAGGTATAGGAGTTGTCATTCAAGCTCTGGCAGCCATCTTGTTCACCCGAGCGAAACTGTACAGCTACTTCTGTTCTGTAGTGGGTCACCAAAGCGATATTCCTACGAAGTTTGACTGAAATTGGACCAAATGTACCGTAGATGTTGACATTTAAAAGTTGTTGTTGTTTCTGTTTTAGCTCTTGGGGTCATCTTGTTCGTTGGAGCTCATCCATTTAAGCTAATCTTTGGTAGAGGGTCACCAAAACAACATTCCTTTGAGGTTTGAATGAAATGGGAGGATTGTTATTTTTTCTATTTTGAGCTCTGACGGCCATCTTGTTCATTCGACCAAAAACTTTGTTGCAATTTTGGTAGAGGGTCACATAAGCAACATAACAATGGACCAAATGTATAGGAGAAATTATCATTTAAAGGTTTTTACACTGTTAGCTGTCGGTCATTTTGTTCTTGGGTGGAACTATTTGAGGGTCACCTAAGCAATAAGCCTGTGGAGTTTGAATGACATGGGACCAAAGATATTGGAGAAATTAGCGTTTAAAAGTTTTCTATTTTTAAACGTGTCAGCCATTTTGTTCATTGGAGCGGAACCATTTGAGCCATTTTGGTAGAGGGTCCCCTAAGCAACATTCCTGTGAAGATTGAATGAAACTGGACAATGGTGTAAGAGGAGTTGGTATTTAAAGTTTTTTTTCTTCTATTTTTTGTTTAGCTCTGGTGGCCATCTTGTTCATCTTTAGCTGTAGTTTGGTAGACAGTCATCTAAGCAACCTTACTTTGAAGTATAAATGAAATTGGATCAAAGGTGTAGGAGTTGTCACTTTTTTCTATTTTAGCTCTGGTGACCATCTTGTTCATGAGAGTCGACCCCTTTTAGCTATGTTTGTAGAGTGTCACCTAAGCAACATTCTTTTGAAGTTTGAATGAAATTGGAGTTGGCATTTAAAGCAAATTATTAACGTTTTTTATTTAAGCTCTGGTGGCCACTTTGCTGACAGGAACGAAGCCGTTCTAGCTGTTTAGTCACCTAAGCAACAATCTTATGACTTTTGATTGAAATTGGCCTTACGGGTATCGGAGTTATCGTTTTTCTATTTTTAGCTCTGGTGGCCATCTTGTTCATCGGAGCGGAGCTATTTGAGCTAATATAGTAGGAAGCCACCTAGGCAACATTCCTGTGAAGTTTGAATACAATTTGCCCAAAGGTTTAGGAAGAGTTGGCATTTAAAGCAAATTGTTGATGCCGACGGACATTGACCGATCACAAAAGCTAACCGTGAGCACTTTGTGCTCAGGTGAGCTAAAATGCTCCCAAGGTAAATATTCTTCCGTTTTTCAGTATGCCCATAAACGGAAAAGGCAGCAAATGAATTCTGAAGAGTTGTTTCCCATGAAGGTGCAGTCACTCCTCTGAAAGCGACCAAATTCAGCTTTGAAAATAACCTAAAAAATAAATATGGACGGTAATGAAACGCGAATTTTAAATCTGAGCGGAGAGAAACTGGAAATTTATGCCGTTACTTGGGCTCTGATTAAAAAGAATATTCCCACGGAACGCCAGAAAGAGCTACATGAACGACAAAAAGACATATATATTGAGCATAGTGCTGTGGTGTTTCGCTCAGTCTTGGATTATTATCTCTATGGAAAACTCCATATGCCAACCAATGTTTGTCCGTCGTCTTTTAAGATGGAGTTAGATTTCTGGGGAATTGAACCACAGACGATGGAGAAGTGTTGTTATAAAAAATACGTCGCCTTCTTCGAGGATGAACAGGTTTTACGGATTCTGGAAACGGACGAGAACCGACGCCTTGAGGAGCGTTCTAAACTGATATCTATGGCACGTTGCATGGGTTGGACGTCAGTCCAGGCTTATGTTTGGCTGGTCCTTAATGAGCCGTTTTATTCTGGATCTTCAAAGGTAATGTAAACATACATTTGTAATGTTTAGTCAACATTGAAAGACACACAGCTGGACAGACAGGGGCGTAACTAGAAAATAATTTGTATGCAAACCAAAGAAAATACTAGAAATAATAATCCCGCCCCTTAATCGGGACCACTCTCATAGGAAAGAGGATGTGGTCCCCGCGGCAAAGAGGTAAGCTATGTTAGCTAATAATTAGTGTTGTGTATATCCTAGACACATAAAGTTTTTGCTTCTTCTTCTAATTCTTCTTCCTCTTCTTCTGCTTCTTTTTCTTTTTCCTTCCTTTTTTCTTCTTCTTCTTTTTCTTCGTCGTCTAATTTTTTACGTTTTTTTTTTACGTTTGTAACGTGTACGCACATGCGTGTCTACCTCCAATTACCGTACCGCACCGAAGGACGGCGCACTTTACGTATTGTTAAGACAATTATAGACGCGCACTGCTTTTGATTTAGTTTTCCATGTAAAGTCGATCTTCAACAGTTCGAACACCTTTTGGGCCATGAATCTTTGTTCGAGATCAGAATAGTTCGAACTACTGAGAATTAGACGTATTGACATGTCATAAAGAACAAGAGGCTCAATGAGCCCAAACCGCTCACCTGAGGAACTTAAGTTTTAACAATTCACAGACTTGACTACTAAATCTGCTAATAGAATCCAGCCCATTGACCCTTACAGGATATAAGTCATGATTATTGCATTGCATTCCAAGTTTGAGACTTCTAGCTTCTATAGTTCCTGAGAAATCTTTGACGAAAATTTAACATTGGTCAAAATGGAGAGAAAGAAGAATGAAAGAACAGAAGAACAAATAAGCTGAGAAAGCCCAATGTCTCTTACACAAAATAAGTCATCATTATTCTATTGAATACCAAATTTGATGCTTCTAGCTTTTACAGTTCCTGAGAAATCTTTGATTAAAAATTTAACATTGGTCTATTATCTCTATATGGAGAGAAAGAAGAATGAAGGAACAAATGAACCAAACTAGCTCCAAAACCTAATGCAGCCTTTCCCCTTGCCCAATGGTGCTACACATAAAATTTAAACAAGATTGGTCGACTGCCTTCTGAGATATGCTTCATTGAAAGTGTGGACGACGGATGGACGGACGACAGACGACGGACTCCGGAGCCTTGGTATACTATCGGCTCACTGGAGCCGTTGGCTCAGGTGAGCTAAAAATTCAAGTCGCTATTTCTGTCACAACATTTTCCCTACGTTAAGTCTATGGGCAAATTTTTTTGTCTCTCAAGGTCACGTAACCCCGAGGTCAATATTCCGATTCGGCCCAAAATCGAACTTGGATATTTATAATTCCTTTATAAAGTTTAATTATTGACGTTTTGATAAGTATTCCTTTTAAAATTACAGCATTCGTGTGGTGTATTAAATGTGAGCAGCGCAGCAAATAATTTCAGCTCAATTCTTAAATCTCATTGGTTGAAATTATTCAGTATATAACGGCACTTTAGGCGCGCTCGTCACAGTTCGAATTTGACAGTGGGGATGTAAAGAAGCTATCTGCAAATCTACAAAAAACCTTTGTCTTTGTCTTCATTGATTTGAGAAGACTCCGATTTTGAGCTGTGATCGGACAATATTTAGCTATAATATTGGTTTATTTATCTATAGCGGTTGCACAGCACCAATTTGTATTCTTTGACACTAACGTCATTGTTGGCAAAATGAGCGGCAAGGACAAACAGAAATCAACTGAGATTTTATGCCTGTCCTCGTTACCTGCAAGTTTGAAGCTGATATGAATAAAAATAAAGTTGCTATCGTGGTCACAACGTATTTTTTTATGCTCAAGGGCAGGTAACTCCAAGGCAAATATTCCGATTCGGCCCAAAATCGAACTTAACCGAGATTTTATGTCTGTCCTCGTTACCTGCAAGTTTGAAGCTGATATGAAAAAAATTCAAGTCGCTATCGTAGTCGCAACATTTTCCCTAATTAAGTCTATGGGCAAATTTTTTGTCGCTCAAGGTCACGTAACTCCGAGGTCAATATTCCGATTCGGCCCAAAATTGAACTTAACCGAGATTTTATGCCTGTCCTCGTTATCTGCAAGTTTGAAGCTGATATGAATAAAAATAAAGTTGCTATCGTGGTCACAACGTATTTTTTTTTATGCTCAAGGACAGGTAACTCCAAGGCAAATAATCCGATTCGGCCCAAAATCGAACTTAACCGAGATTTTATGTCTGTCCTCGTTACCTGCAAGTTTGAAGCTGATCTGAAAAAAATTCAAGTCGCTATCGTAGTCACAACATTTTCCCTATGTAAAGTCTATGGGCAAATTTTTTGTCGCTCAAGGTCATGTAACTCCGAGGTCAATATTCCGATTCGAACTTAACTGAGATTTTATGCCTGTCCACGTTACCTGCAAGTTTGAAGCTGATCTGAATAAAAATAAAGTTGCTATCGTGGTCACAACGTATTTTTTTATGCTCAAGGGCAGGTAACTCCAAGGCAAATAATCCGATTCGGCCCAAAATCTAACTTAACCGAGATTTTATGTCTGTCCTCGTTACCTGCAAGTTTGAAGCTGATCTGAAAAAAATTCAAGTCGCTATCGTAGTCACAACATTTTCCCTATGTTAAGTCTATGGGCAAATTTTTTGTCGCTCAAGGTCACGTAACTCCGAGGTCAATATTCCGATTCTGTCCAAAATCGAACTTAACCGGGTTTTATGCCTGTCCTCGTTACCTGCAAGTTTGAAGCTGATCTGAATAAAAATGAAGTTGCTATCGTGGTCACAACGTATTTTTTCATGCTCAAGGGCAGGTAACTCCAAGGCAAATAATCCGATTCGGCCCAAAATCGAACTTAACCATGATTTTATGTCTGTCCTCGTTACCTGCAAGTTTGAAGCTGATCTGAAAAAAATTCAAGTCGCTATCGTAGTCACAACATTTTCCCTATGTTAAGTCTATGGGCAATTTTTTTGTCGCTCAAGGTCACGTAACTCCGAGGTCAATATTCCGATTCTGCCCAAAATCGAACTTAACCGAGATTTTATGCCTGTCCTCGTTACTAGCTACAGTGATGACAACATTTTCCCCATGTTAAGTCGATAGGCAATTTTTCGCGCGCTCAAGGGGACGTAACTCTTGAGTGAATTATCTGATTCGGCCCAAAATCGAACTTGACCGAGATTTTATGCCTGTAATGGTTATCTGCAAGAATGAAGTCGATCAGAAAAAAATTGACAGAGCTAGAGTGATGACAAGCTTTTTCCTATGTGAAGTCTATGGGAGCTAGATGTTGCCATGGCAACCAGAGTTCCACTCAGATCTGCCTGAAAACCTAATGAAGCCTTTCCACTTGCCCAATAATGCGACACATGAAATTTGATCAAAGTTGGCCAAGTAGTCTTTAAGATATACATTTTTGAAATTCCCATTAACCCTAATGCAAAAACACACAAGGGCAGGTAACTCCTAAGTGAATGATCCGATTCTGCCAGTTATCGAACTTGACCGAGATTTCATGGCTGTGCTGGTTATCTGCAAGAATAAAGCCAATCTGAAAATAATTGAAGCAGCTACGGTGATGACAACATTCTCCCCATGTTAAGTCAATAGGCAATTTTTTCAACGCTCAAGGGCACGTAACTCCTGAGTGAATAATCCGATTCAGCCCAAAATCGAACTTGATCGAGATTTCATGCCTGTCCTCGTTATCTGCAAGAATGAAGTCGATCAGAAAAAAAATGACGGAGCTAGAGTGATGACAAGCTTTTTCCTAACGCTCAAGGGCACGTAACTCCTGAGTGAATAATCCGATTCAGCCCAAAATCGAACTTGATCGAGATTTTATGCCTGTCCTCGTTATCTGCAAGAATGAAGTCGATCAGGAAAAAATTGACGGAGCTAGAGTGATGACAAGCTTTTTCCTATGTTAAGCCTTTGGGAGCTCTTTGTTGCTGTGGCAACCAGAGTTCTCATCCGATCTGCACGAAAACCTAATACAGCCTTTCCCCCTACCTGATGATGGTTCATATGAAATTTGATCAAGGCCGGCCCACTGGTTCCAGAGATATACTTCGTTGAAAGTGTGGACGACGGACGCCGGCTCGTGGTATACTAATACCTCACATGAGCCTTCGGCTCAGGTGAGCTAATAATGGGGGTGACTTAAGAATTCTTTTTCGATCTATAAAATAATGTAATGTTGTGTGTACTCATTAGAATCGCCTCATTGGGTACACACAACATACATGTACCCGGCTGTTCAAGATAAAACAGAACAAACCTCCCTTAACTATCCGTACGTATTTGGATAGAGCCGTTTGATGAATTCGCTAATGATAGAGAATTATCCAGGGCAAACGAACCATCAGTGCACGAGCAGTTGACGTTTCGTTGAAACCGAGATATTCATGACGTTCATACCGACTTATACGGACACGACCTTTCTCAGCTGTGCTGATAATCAAGGGAATTAACGCGTACAACACAGAAAATAAATGGTTATCTCCCCCAACTACCTAGCCATGGTTACCTAAGTGACATCGGAACGATTTTGAGGCATCAGTATGAAGTCTGAGGACCACTTTATATGTATTTTATAGGTCACTGTTCTGTTTTAAGAAAGTAGAGATAGTGATATAATGTAACTGCGCACCCCCCTCCCCCCCCCCCCCCCGACGCCTATCGGTGCTAGAAGAAATAGAAATAGCTGCATGATGCTTCCACGCAGAGCTGAATCTGACCCGTCAAACCGCTAAGAGGATCTAAGCCTGCCCAGGAAAAGCGAAGCGATTCGGAAAAAAATACTGAATAAAGAATAATGTATATAAATGATATGTTAATTACAAAATGTCAAATGCATCAATTAGTACATCGTAGGCGTAAAATAGTCTTTGTTATTGTTTACCGTAGTGACATGTCTTTGAATGTGTGTGCCGCTTTTGGTTTTGTTTTGGATAGTCAATCGTCCATTTGTGGGAAAGACACTGTCCTTTTGACTTTCCGCTAGTGATATTTCCATTAGGTTCTAGTTATTTCATGTTCGTGTTTCTTTCCCTTTTGATGTCTCTGATGGGATTTGTGGGTTAATTTGTATCGATTTCTGATCATTGCATTCACTTCTGTTTTACATCCGCTATATATGTGCCCAGTTTCTTCAGGAGCATTCAGTGTAAGATAATCTAACTTCGTAAGATTATTGCTTATGATAACTGAGATGGTGTCGCGCTGGAACAGGTTCATGATGGCTTGTGAAACCAAGGAGTACGTTTATGAGCATGCACATAGGTGTAGTATGTCTAATTTCTGCAGTTTGTTCAAGGTGTTCGCTTCTCTCTATTAAACTGAATTTACTCGCTCCTTGCTCTACGCATTAGTTGGCATAAGGACAACACACCCATGCGTGACGATGCTATCTTTTGTGTCTCTCAAAATGGCTAGCCCAGTTTCAGATTAAATTGTCAAATGTTTTATTTATGCAAATAGTATGGGTCATGAGTGCTCGTATGAACCGCCTCAAGGAGACGTGTCCAATGGGCACGTGTTAGAATTGGATCAGTTAAGCGCTTTTTAACGAGTACCCACAACATATGTCTCCGGACAGAAACCTAATGTACGTCCCACATTTCACTATATTAAAAAATAGAAGTATAGGCAATGATCAGGAATCGATACAATTAACCCACAGCTCCCATCAGAGACACCAAAGGGAAGAAACACAAACATGAAGCAACAGACCCCAACGGAAACACCAACAGCGGAAAGCCAAAAGGACAGTTACTTTCCCACAAAATGGCCAATAGGCTATCCATAATAAAAGCGACACAAACACCCAAAGACATACCATAACAAAAATAAACCGCAAAAGAAGAACCGCCTTGGAACGGTCAGCGGAAACGAATGACACTGGGGGGCTTAAATCGATTTTACGTGGCCACAATCCTCGCCCTTACTTCCGCCGCGATTCTAACATAGCCGGAGACACGGGCTTCTATTAAAACACGAAGACCGATGTTGTTTTGATCGTGCCTTTAATAAACATGTCTATTCTAAACAACCGCCAAGCCCGCTCTGCCCCTGATCGTATAGTTCCCACTTCTTTTCTTCGCGTTGTGTAAACCCTATTAAAACTCGAAACTGATGAACCCTGGCGCTGGGCACCAGCTGGCCATTGTAAGACAATGGTGGATAACAACTCATAGAGTAACAACTGTTAATTGGATTAACCAGCTTTATTCAATCACTATCTCGTTAGTCAATTGATAGTTAGTTAGTTCTTCCCAAAACATCGAGACAACTAGTACTTTGCATAAATAGTCACATTTAGCACCAAAGCCTCTAAATAGAATACGTTCGTGAATATTACTTGATAATGTTTACTTAGTCTAGAATAAAACGTAAGGCTTCGTAAATCACATAAATTTAGATAGTTCGCAGTTCACATGATGCGCCCGAACTTATACAAGTGTCCAAATGTTCTACACAATTATGCATGTTCCGAAACAATGTTTATCCCTAAATTTATTGTGCCAAACATCATAGTCCCAAAAGTAGTAAATATATTGCTGGTAACATTCTCTCATGCATACATCAGCACGCGTCACGACCGGTCCAAACAGCACAGCCCACACGGCGCCCACCCGCCGGGAGCGATCAAGAAAGACGTCTTCACATAACGAAACCAAGTTAACAAATCCCCCGAATATTCATCAGCTTCCAGGAAAGCGACTATCATGCAAATTAGTCATTAACATAGCCCAATGATAAGCCATGCTTACTCAATTCGACAGCACCGTTACCAAGGTGAACACTGAATATTCATTACAAATCCAATTCACGTTCTACGTCATTAATAAAATATACCTTACTAATGAACCAACATTAATATATCAGACGTTGTCAAACCAGAGCTAGAATAGCTCGATACAAAAGCTTCCAGACAATGGTGTCAGTCATCAGTACGATAAGACTACAGCATCTTAAGAAAGTACAAACAATCACAGATGCCTTTTAATCCCCGCTTTTATCCTTTCGAACAATAGTACAACAAATAACATACCAAGTTAATTTTCTAAGCGGAAATGAACCCAATTACTTCGGACCCACAAGTCGTGTCCGAACCTAAAACCCAAAGGCACGGGTGCCTATTATGTTACAGCGATTAAGACAAATAATTTGTTCAGTCCGCATGAAGGCCTACTAACTCATCAGTGCAACACCTTCGTGAACACAAAAATCAAACAATCACATAGATGAAAGAACGGTGGGGACTCGACAGCAAGAAACAACAGAAATGCTGGAGCAAAAGAAAACCAACAGTTAGACTCCGATGGGCCCGACCAGAGACAGAGCATCAAGTACAAACCAACATAAGCCATTACGTTTGAACCGTCATAGAATCTGAGACCTGTTAAGCTTGGTTTTCGAAAGTGTTAATTTCGAGGACTTTTTAACGTAAAAAACGCTCTCGCTGGGTTTCTGTGCGACACAATCGATGCTGGTTTGCAATCAATGGCTGTGTATTATCAATGTCATGCTGCATGACTCACTCGCGCAAATGTATGGTAAAATACAAGGCACAGCTCTAAAGTACAGTGTCTAAATGTTGTTTATGTCACCACTCTCAGTCTTTGTATAATCAAGAAAAGCCGCTCACAATGCGCCAACATTGACACGACTTTGTCTTGGCGCGTTTGTGACATACCCAAAGGCATGACGGTTGCACTATAGCAAACCACTTGTCCGAATGAAAGCTGTACTTGCTTTGGGGAGAGCTTTCAGTTCAGAATTGAATAGTCTGCTGCTTTTGATTGGATTTTGTGCCCAGCCATTATTTTTCTGAGAAGTATTATTGTTTATTAGAAGAAATATTAGTAGGTATTTGCTATTGTAAAAAGCAGCTGATTTAAATAAAACTGGAAAATTGTGCTCACTGGCCACTGGAACTGCCTAGATTTATTCGCTGCGGATTGTTTTGTTGATACTGACTGCTGAAAAGGCCAAAATATGCCGCACAACACCCAATTGTTTTAGCTGCTTCTATCAAATTATATACCTTATTATGGAAACTTTAGACATATCGAAATGTGGTAGAACATGGATTATACCCCAGTTGACATTGTGAGTATGGGGATTTTTTTACTATAGTACCACCTGACAGTATTCTTTCATCACCAACGAAATAACATGTTCCAGTTGAAAATTTCTGATACGTGTACAGAAAGCGGTGTCTGATTAGGTTCTACATACTTTGCTTAAAGTGCGTGATGGTTTTGTATATCTTCCAGCATACAAAACAGCCTCTGAAATAGGAAATGGGATATCTTATTCCAGTTAATGTTTTATAGTTGTCCAACATCAGAACACATTGTGTTGACTTCACTTTGGAGAGCTTGAGGCTAGTTACATTTGTATAACGAGTTTGAAAGGACATATAAGGCAGATTGAGAAAGAATGCACATAGAGAGAGAGAGAGAGAGAGAGATCTGCTATTTGCGAATCCTCACCGAGAAATCGCTTGAAGACGCATGCAAATTACCTACGCCCTACCTCCAGCAATTTTTTTCTGGAGGGTAAGCTAGTCCAACTGTGTCGGAGAAAGCTTCTCACCAATTTTTGGTGTGATGCGCAAAACATTCGAGGTTCATAAATTTGAAATTATATATCGACTACATATTAAACGGCGGTGGTACTGCTTATAGACAAAAGAATTAGCTATTTATGATCTTTGGTCCTTACATTGCTTATCGTGTGAAGTCTGTAATTATCAACTAAGCAAAAGTTGATTTGGTCTCACTTGTAAAGCTACTAACAGCATCATGCCAATGCAAAAAATATGCCCGCAGTGAAACAATTAGAGTCGTGCCCCTTGAAATATAAACATAAAAAGACAGATATAAAACAAATCAGTAATGGTTATATAAGTGGGCTTATTGATATAGCCTAGTGGGTTAGACGAGAGTCATTTGCAATAAAAAAACATGCATACAAAACGAAATCAGCACAGGCGGAGGTTCAAGTCTCGTAAAAGGCTTTAATATAACAAGAGTTTGAATATAAGTAAAATATGCCTTTTTTGCCAATATACGTGTAACGGTTTTTTCATCTTTCATGCAACTTTTCATGCTAGTTTAATTTTCGCTGAAATATATATATCAATAACGGCAGTGGTTTAGCATTTGAACCTGACCGCCTTATCTTATTATGTGTCGTATTCTGAAGTTTGATCTTCACATGAAAACACATCAACCATTCCCAATCAATTTCCTGTTTCCCAAAGCCTAATAGGACCATGAATTTTTTTTTTCCACTTGCGGAAACGCTGGTTGAAGATTACTGTTATTTTCTGTTAAATTGGGGGATGGGGTCGGTAATAAGAGCAACAATCCTATGTCATATAACACGATATTTCACGGCTCCTAAAATGTCATTTGATACCTGATAATTTGTGATACATTTCTGTGCCAAGCATAAATTGTGGGTATAAATAAACAAACCAAAAATATATTTTTTTGTCTTTCGTGCACTTTTTCATGCTAACTTCATTTTCACTGAAGGATGTATATTCTTACACGTAAGCGTTAACACCAGAGTTTCAGCATATGAACATGACGGCCTCTTCGTATGGAAACTGTTCATGAACACATCAAACACCTTGAACAAACTGCAGAAATTTGACATACTACACGTATGTGCATGCTCATCAACGTACCCTTGGTTCACAAGCCATCATGAACCTGTTCCAGCGCGACACCGTCTCAGTTATCATAAGCAATAATCTTACAAAGTTTCTTCTACACTGAATGCGCCTGAAAAGAATGGGCACATATATAGCGGATGCAAGATAGAAGCGAATGCAATGATCAGAAATGGATACAAATTAACCCACAATTCCAATCAGAGACACAAAATGGGAAAGAAACACGAACATGAAATAACTAGAACCTAATGGAAACACCACTAGCGGAAAGCCAAAAGGACAGTGTCTTTCCAACAAAATGGCCAATTGACTATCCAAAACAAAAATAAAAGCGGCACACACATTCAAGGACAAACTATAACAAAAATGAACCGCGACAGAAGAACCGCCTTTGAACTATCAGTCCCTTTCAAACATACTTGGTTTCCCGCTGTCGATCGGAAAAGACAAGCATAGGTTTCGCAGGGTCAATTCTTTCCTTTAAGAACAAGACTCTTTTGCAGAAGGGATCATCTTATAGGAAAGCGATCAGGAAATCTGCAGGTTGTGTTCATCACCCTTTTATATGCTTGTCTATTTGGAACAGTGTAATGCAGGATACGAAAATCTTCAAGAAAGCACTCCAAAATGAACATGCTGCGCACACACGAAAGTGTAAACGAAAAAAGAACTTGGATTTTCAAGATCATGCGTTTTTGTTTACTTTTATTTATTTATTTATTTTTTTTCATATTAAGATTGGGGGTACTCATTAGAACCGCATCAATGAATGGACTTTACTACAACCCACAAGCTATGCTTGGCACAGAAATATATCACAGATTATCAGGAGTCAAATGACATTTTAGGAGCCATGAATATCGCACTATACCACATAGGGTTATTACCCTTATAACAGAGAAAGTAAAACGGAATCTTCAACCAGCGTTCCGCTAACGGAAAAAAATGGTTCGTGGTATTATTAGGCTTTGGGAAACAGGAAAATGGGAAGGGTAAATGTGTTTTCAAGTGAAGATCAAACTTCAGAATAATAAGAAAAGGCCGTCATGTTCATATGCTGAAACGCTGGTGTTAACGCCTACGTGTAAGAATATACATCCTTCAGAGAAAATAAAGTTAGCATGAAAAAGTGCATGAAAGACAAAAACTATATTTTTGGTTTGTTTATTTAAACCCACAATCTATGCTTGGCACAGAAATGTATCGCAAATTATCAGGTGTCAAATGACATTTTTGGAGCCGTGAAATATCGTGTTATACATCACATAGGATTGTTGCCAATATAACCCCCCCCCCACACACACACACACACACACACACACAAACACACAAACACAATCCTCCAAAAATGAAAATAAAAAGTAATCTTCAATATTCAACCAGCGTTCCGCAAACGGAAATGTCGTGTTATCTATCACACAGGATTGTTGTCCTTATTACACCCCCCCCCCCCACACACACACACACACAATCCTCCAAAAATAAAAATAAAAAGTAATCTTCAACCAGCGTTCCGCAAACGGAAAAAATCACTCATGGTCCTATTAGGCTTTTGGAAACAGGAAATTGATTGGGAATGGTTGATGTGTTTTCATGTGAAGATCAAACTTCAGAATACGACACATAATAAGATAAGGCGGTCAGGTTCAAATGCTATACCACTGCAGTTAATGTTATATATATTTCAGCGAAAATTAAGCTAGCATGAAAAGTTGCATGAAAGATGGAAAAAAAACCTTTACACAGGTATAAAAACGCATTTTACTTATATCCAAACTCTTGTTATATTAAAGCCTTTTACGAGACTTGAACCTCCGCCTGTGCTGATTTCGTTTTGTATGCTTGTTTTTTTTATTGCAAATGACTCTCGTCTGACCCACTAGGCTATATCAATAAGCCCACTTATATAACCATTACTGTTTTGTTTTATATCTGTCTTTTTATGTTTATATTTCAAGGGGCACGACTCTAATTGTTTCACTGCGGGCATATTTTTGCATTGCCATGATGCTATTAGTAGCTTTCCAAGTGAGACCAAATCAACTTTAGCTTAGTTGATAATAGCAGAATTCACACGATAAGCAATGTAAGGACTAAAGATCATAAATCGCTAATTCTTTTGTCTATAAGCAGTACCACCGCCGTTTAATATGTAGTCGATATATAATCTCAAATTCAGGAACCTCGAATATTTTGCGCATCACACCAAAACTTGGTGAGAAGCTTTCTCCGACACAGTTGGACAAGCTTACCCTCCAGAAAAAATTGATGGAGGTAGGGCGTAGGCAATTTGCATGCGTCTTCAAGCGATTTCTCGGTGAGGATTCGCAAATAGCAGATTTCTCTCTCTCTCTCTCTCTCTCTCTCTCTCTCTCTCTCTCAATATGCATTCTTTCTGAATCTGCCTTATATGTCCTTACAAACTCGTTATACAAACGTAACTAGCATCAACGTCTCCAAAGCGAAGTCAACACATGTGTTCTGATGGCGGACAAGACAACTATAAAACATTAACTGTTGGAATCTTCCACGTAATAGGATATCCCATTTCCTATTTCAGAGGCTGTTTTGTATGCTGAAAGATATACAAAACCATCATGTGCTTTAAGCAAAGAATGTAGAACCTAATCAGACACCTCTTTCTGTACCCGTATCAGAAATTTTCAACTGGAACATGTTATTTCGTTGGTGATGAAAGAATACTGTCAGGTGGAACTACAGAAAAAAAAGCTCCCCATACTCACAATGTAAATTGGGGCATATTATAAGACTCTTATATGGATGTGAGGGGTGGATGGAAAAATCCGTCCCGAGGGACACTGTCCGGCATCACGAGGCTTGCCGAGTGATGCCGGACAGTGATCCCGAGGGACGGATTTTTCTATCCACCCCTCAACCCCATATTGGATTCTTTTTCTTGCAAACCTTCCATTTCTTAGCGCGGATTTAAATGCTGCAGTCACTTCGGTTACCAACGTCCGCCATATTGTGTTGACAATGCAAGAATGTTTAGTGAAGTCATGTAACGTGCTGTGACGTCAACCTTAACGACGGCGCATACGAGGTCGTAATCAACCAGTGCATTTTTCAAACACGCGATTATATTCGATTTTAGGTCGGAACACCAGGGTCAGAACATAAATTTCTATCCCAGGGTAAAATCACAAATTTCCTTGTCTGGTGTGCAAGAATCCATGTTCTATCACATTTCAACATGTCTAAAGTTTCCATAATAAGGCATATAATTTGACAGAAGCAGCTAAAACAATTGGGTGTTGTGCGGCATATTTTGACCTTTTCGGCAGTCAGTGTCAACGAACCAATCCGCAGCGAATAAATCTAGGCATTTCCAGTGGCCAGTCAGCACAATATTCTGGTTTTGTTTAAATCAGCTGCTTTTTACAATAGCAACTACCTACTAATATTTCTTATAATATACAATAGTAATTCTCAGAAAAATAATGGCTTAGCACAAAATCCAATCAGAAGCAGCAGAATATTCAATTCTGTACTGAAAGTTCTCCCCAAAGCAAGCACAGCTTTCATAAAGACCAATGTTTTGCTGTAGAGCAACCGTCATGCCTTTGGGTATGTCACAAACGCGCCAAGACAAAGTCTTGTCAATATTGGCGCATTGTGAACGGCTTTTCTTGATTATACAAACACTGAGAGAAGAGACGACAATGTGTCCACATAAACAACATTTAGACACTGTACTTTAAAGCTGTACCTTGCATTTTACCGTACATTTGCGCGAGTGAGTCATGCAGCATGACATTGATGATACACAGCCATTGATTGCAAACCAGCATCGAATGTGTCGCACAAAAACCCAGTGAGAGCGTTTCCTTTACGTTAAAAAGTCCTCGAAATTAACACTTTCGAAAACCAAGCTTAATATAGTGAAATGTGGGTTTACATGGACGTACATTAGTTTTCTCTCTAGAGACATATGTTGTGGGTACTCGTTAAAAAGCGCTTAACTGATCCAATAATAACAACTGCCCATTAGACACGTCTCCTTGAGGCGGTTCATACGAGCACTCATGACCCATAGTATTTGCATAAATAAAACATTTGACAATTTAATCTGAAACTGGCCATTTTGAGTGACACAAAAGATATCATCGTCTCGCATGGGTGTATTGTCCTTATACCAACTAATGCGTCGAGCAAGGAGAGAGTAAATTCGGTTTAATAGAGGGAAGCGAGTCGTTTCACTTTCAGTACGTATGCCAACTGTTCATGAACACATCAAACACCTTGAACAAACTGCAGAAATTAGACATACTACGCGTATGTGCATGCTCATAAACGTACTCCTTATTTTCACAAGCCATCATGAACCTGTTCCAGCGCGACACCATCTCAGTTATCATAAAGCAATAATCTTAGGAAGTTTCTTCCACACTGGACGTGCCTGAATAGAATGGGCACATATATAGCGGATGTAAAACAGAAGTGAATGCAATGATCAGAAATGGATACAAATTAACCCACAATTCCCATCAGAGACACCAAAAGGGAAAGAAACACGAACATGAAATAACTAGAACCTAATGGAAACACCACTAGCGGAAAGCCAAAAGGACAGTGTCTTTCCCATCAAACACCTTGAACAAACTGCAGAAATTAGACATACTACACGTATGTGCATGCTCCAGCGCGACACCGTCTCAGTTATCACTAATCAATAAGCAATAATCTTACAAAGTTTCTTCTACACTGAATGCGCCTGAAGAGAATGGGCACATTTATAGCGGATGCAAAATAGAAGCGAATGCAATGGTCAGAAATGGATACAAATTAACCCACAATTCCCATCGGAAAGAAACACGAACATGAAATAACTAGAACCTAATAGAAACATCACTAGCGGAAAGCCAAAAGGACAGTGTCTTTCCCATAAAGTGGCCAATTGACTATCCAAAACAAAAATAAAAGCGGCACACACATTCAAAGACAAACTATAACAAAAATGAACCGCGACAGAAGAACCGCCTTTGAACTATCAGTTCCTTTCAAACATACTTGTTTTTCCCGGTGTCGATCGGAAAAGACAAGCATTTGTTTCGCAGGGGCAAATTCTTTCCTTTAAGAACAAAACTCTTTTGCAGAAGGGATCATCTTATTTTTTTTTTTTTGGGGGGGGGGGGGGTAGGGGGGGGCGTGTTTTACGGCCCTTTCAAGATTATTTCACTCATATCGAGCCGATCATAAATCAGAGGTTGGCGAAAACCGGAGTACCCGGAGAAAAACCACCTGACCTTCCGTTGCAGAACTTGGCGTCCCACATGTGACCCGAGCCAGGCTCGAACCACAGCGATGAGAGACCTAATGATTAACAGTCAGCGCTCTTAACCACTATAGCAAATTCTCTCTCTCTCTCTCTCTCTCTCTCTCTCTCTCTCTCTCTCTCTCTCTCTCTCTCTCTCTCTCTCTCTCTCTCTCTCTCTCTATCTCTCTCTCTCTCTCTCTCGCTCTCTCTCTCTCGCTCTCTCTCTCTCTCATTTCCTATTTCAGAGCATACCGGGCTTATACGAACACGACCTTTCTCAGCAAGGGTATTAAAGCGTACAACATAGAAAATAAATGGTTGTCTCGCCAAGGCCTCAACTGCCTAGCCATGGTTATCTGGGTGACATCGGAAACGATTTTGTGGCATCAGTATGAAGTCTGAGGACCGCTTTTTATGTATTTTATAGGTCACTGTTCTAATTTAAGAAAGTAGAGATAGTGTCATAATTTAACTTCGCACCCCACGCCCATCGGGGCCGCGAAGAATTTTGGGGTGTCAGGTTGTGTTTTCATCAAAATCTATTTGGAAACCGACTAAACTTTTAGCAAACAGTGCAGGCCCTGATCAGATGCCGCGTTCTTTGGCATCTGATCTGGACCTGCACTGTTTGCCAAGGTAACCCTTTAGGGGTTTCTGGTATACTGAATGGGTTAATGAGCTAACTACTGGTCAAAACGTTAACTATTCAATAGGTACCTAATACTCCTGTATTTCTGCTGGAAATTGTGAGGAGCTTTTTGCAAAATTGATGCAAACCCTGTTCGCATTTTTTTTTGCTGTACAAAATGATCAAAATTTTAACGACTCGTTAACTAACGACTTCGCTAAAATAAATAAATAAATAAATAAATAAATAAATAAATAAATAAATAAATAAATAAATAAATAAAAGTGGCATTAGGTTATTTTATGTACGCGGCATAAAACAAACACTTTCCATTAAAATACTATAATATTTGAAAAGCAATTTAATCCGCATTATATATGGACCAATAAATCATCAAATTTAGTTAAAACAAATATGCCACTTTAATGCCCTTAAGCTATTGTCTGAGACAAGGATTAACAGTCACAACCGATAGTCACCGAAAACTGCCGGCAATAACCGAATTGCTTTAAAACAGGTGTCAAGTAGCGTAATTCTGGAGGCTACCTGGAAAAACTGCCAGTACAGGTTTGTTCCCTTGATTTCCCTTGATTTCACATGGCCGAACTTTTCCCGTATGTTGAAGAAATAGATATGCTGCATGAATCTGCCACGCAGAGCTGAATCCGACTCGTCTCACGAGTACTGGTAAACCGCTTAGAGAATCTAAGCTTGCCCAGTGAAAGCGGTGAGAGTCGGAAAAAGGCTGAATAAAGAATAATGTACATAAATGATATATTAATTACAAATTGTCAAATGCATCAATTAGTACATCGTAGGCGTAAAATAGTCTTTGTTATTGTTTACCGTAATGACAACCGCTGACTGCTGGTTGCCAAGGTTAACTGGAAATAGAAAAAGGGGGGAGTGTATTTCATTTTCAAAAAGGGACCAAATTATTTTCATTTTTATTTCACAAAATTTATATGGATGTGTTCACAATAAATTTGCAATTTTACTCCCGCTGACACAGAAAAGAAATAACAATTTACAAAAAAAGTTATGAAAATAAATTCGTCAGTGATTGTCGCTGTATTCAGTAGTTTTACTATATATTCTATACATTTAGAGGGTGCTTCCAAATATATGTAAAAAGGACTAAACGTTGTTCATAAAATTTCATTAAAAATACACGTGGATATTCGAAAAAGAATGTAAAATCATGAGCCGCTTGCACAGAAAAGATATTCCTATAACTTGTTATTTTATGGTTCCTATATAAATCTATGTATTAACTTTAACCGACAGCAGTTACCTGGATGTCCGTTAAAGTTCGACATGGACGACACAAATAAGATTGACAGGGGCGGAGCTATTGTTAGCACGTGCCTATATAAAGTCGAATTTTTATCCTTTTTGCCGCGTTTCATCACGATAACAAGTCCGTGAAACGAAGACCCCCCTGAACCTCACTTTATATAGAGAAAATTGGGGTTTACGGGGTGTACATTATCTGCCTTATTTTTGCTCAAAAACATAGATTGTGGGTACTCGCTAGAACCGCCTCATTAAGGCGGTTGGTTCTAACGAGCACCCACAATCTATGTTGAAAGCAGAAATAATAAAGATGTTATAATTTTTACCTAATATTTATCATTTTCTGACACCATGTTGGACGCCATTATTTCTTACGGACATGTTTTCCTAATGTTTTCGGAGATAACGACTTTATTTTTTATTTTTGATCAACACGTCCAGCGAGAAAGTTGTAATGGAGAAGCGGCGCCAACTTCTCGTTATGGACTTAGTCTCCAGAATGGTATACATAGAGGATCTTACATGAGTGTTCATGTATTATTTAATTTATTAAACGAGTTGAGTAAAAGGGACAAAATGCGAGGCTTTGCCGAGCATTTTATCCCTTTTCATCAACGAGTTTAATAAATTCAATAATACATGAGCACGAATGCAAGATTCTATTGATCATATGACATTTACAACCGCGCACCCAGCAAGTTAGCAATACGTCATGTCCCGTCGGTTCATTAAAGAGCAGATACGTCAAAAAACACTGACACGCTACACCAGAATAGGTGTATCAAGAGACAAGAATGTCAAACTGACCGTAATCAATACTTAACATCACCATCCAATACCGGTTAACCCACAGGAGAGGGCGGAGCTAAGCGATTGTCAAAAATCTACTGCATGACGCCACGGGTCATGTAAAAAAACAATCACCAATTAGCGTTTATGATTTCAGTAGAGAATGTTCGCTGTGAGAGGCTTGGCAAGCAATGGAGACTCAGATCAGGTGCCACAGAACGCACCGTCTGATCGGGTTCTACACTGTTTACAAAGAAAGTGGAATTTAGGGCTTGAACGAAAGTTTGGATCTCAGTCCGGGACTATTTTCCCAGCCTACACGGGCCTCCGTGGCCTAGTGATTAAGAGCGCTGACTGGATCATTAGGTCTCTCACCGCTGTGGTTCGAGCCTCGCTCGGGTCACATGTGAGACGCCAAGTTCTGCAACGGAAGGTCAGGTGGTTTTTCTCCGGGTACTCCGGTTTTCGCCCACCTTTGATTAACGATCGGCTCGATATGAGTGAAATAATCTTGAAAGGGCCGTAAAACCAAAAAAAAAAAAAAAAAAATTCCCAGCCTACACTCGGTGGCAGTCGGGAACGCTTCCCCTCTCCGCTTGTCGCCTTTGTCGTCCGCTGGCGACTGCCGACGACTGTCCGGTCTGATTACATACATGTGCATACCTTTATCTATAATGGTTGAGTTTAGTCCTTTGCATCTCGCCTTGATTTAGTGCTTATCATACAACAGCTTGTTGAGAACTGATATATAAATACTATTGCCTAATATTTTAAACCTCCATGAAAGAATTAACCCTTTGTCCTACATTTTGCTTTCACAAAACAACTTCTTTATACACAATGTATTTTTGACACGAATCCTTGTAATTTACCCTCCTTGTGCAATTCCAATGCATACAGAAATGGTCGGCCCCCCGCCCATCGGGGCTTGAAGATAAAGATGGGCTGCACGAGGCTACCACGCAGACTACACGAGTACTGGTAAAGCGCTTAGAGGATCTAAGCCTGCCCATACAAAGCGATGCGAGGCAGCCCGCCCATACTTATAAACCCTATTGGTTTCATTGGGTGACAGGGCTTGAGATGTCATTTCATCTCAATGACGGGTAAAAGTCCCACAAAATTGGAAGCAACGTCTCCAAAATGACCTATAAAATGTTGAAAGTGACGTTAAACCTCAAATCAAACAAACAAACAGAAATGGGCACAACAGGAGGCTCAGTTATAAAATGGCTTTAGTGTATATTTAACCCATAACAACTCCTACTTTTGCAAACAGAGATGAGGTCCTACACTGTTTGCCATGCAGCTTGTGAATAATGTTAAGAAATTTCATGTTTGACAGTCGGCAATGGCTGAGGCTAAATATATATATTCAGCAGGATAAGGGTTAAGACTTATTAGGTTTTCTGGGTTTCTTTTTCCCGCCCATTTTTTGTCCAGTTGTGAGGAAGGTTTCAAAATTTAAAAGGGTGGGCCCATAAAATCACGAGAAAACACGCAAAAATCCGCCCAAATATTTTACTAATCGTCGAGTCGAGCAATTAAGTGACAAATATATTTTTTCAGACTTTCAGTGGAATGCATACACCTTCAGGGGAGGCAACTCTTTCAAGCGTATTTTAGTCTCCCATGTCAATGAGGGTCAACTCTAAACGAAAGAATTTGCTCCTAAGGAGCAAATTCTTTCCTTTAAGAGTAGACCCCTTTTTCGTGGGACAAAGCTTATAGAAAAGCAAACAGGAAGTTCCGAAAGTTGCCCCCTTTTGAAAAATGTGGAAAATCTGCCAAGTAATTCCCATCAGATTTCATGTGACCAATAACGGACTTTAATTGACCAATAGTTCTGCTTTTCTGTTAGATTGTTTGTTTACTTGATTTGAGGTTAAACATCCCCATTAACATTATTTAGGTCATTTTGGAGACATTACTTCCAGTTTTGTGTGAAATTTTACCCGACGTTTAGATAAAATGACATTTCAATCCCTGCCGCCCAGTTAAACCGATATGGTATATATGCTCGGATGGTCCGACTCGCCAGGGCAGGCTTTGGGAGTTTATGGCTAAAATTAACAGACATCTGAAGCGTTGCATGTCCGACTCGCCAGGGCAGGCTTTGGGAGTTTATGGCTAAAGTTTACAGACATCTGAAGCGCCAGTATTATAGGCTGTTGTGTCAGGCAGCACCATGAACATGTGTCGCGTAAGGATCCGAAAGACTTTGGGGCTTGAACCATATGTAATTCGGGTCATTTCTCCGGTCAGTCGCAATGGCGAACTTCCACATAAAAAATGTTTATTTTCGAATCAATTTTTAAAATTCAAACTAATGCATCTGATAAAATAAAGTTCAGTTATGATTAGTTTGGTTATTCTATTTTTAAAGTTTAATAGCCAAAAATTGATTTATTTGCCAGTTTAACGCATTTTGTTATTTGTTGATGGTATGGATAATGGTGTTAGATAGGGAATCGCAATATCGTCGATTCTGTTTTTTTGTTTTTGTTTTTTTTTTAATCAAAATATAGGTAATGAGCGCTTTCTTTAATTATACCCCGACATTTTCTCAACAATCAAATTACCGATAATCCAAGTGTGTGTACAAAAATCCGGGAAGCAAAACATTCAATAAGTGTTAATCAGCCACATGCTTGATTTGTCACAGCACACCCGATTGTCCCATGATGGACCTGTCATTTTTTTCCGCAGTCGCGATAGGCAATACCCACCAGCCTACAGACCTGAGACTGTTAAATCCTTTGATCAATTGAGCACTCGCTGTCATTTACAAAGACGAACGCGACAGGAGAAAAAATACTGGCCACGACTGGAAACTTTACGCAAAATCTGGCGTAAAAAATGCCCATAGGGGCTTGAAGAAATATATCGGCTGCACGATGCTTCCACGCAGAGCTGAATACGGCCCGCACACTAGTACTGGTAAACGGCTTTGAGGATCTAAGTCTGTCCAGGAACCGCGGTGCGAGGCGGACCGTCCATGCTAATAAACCCTATTGGTTTCATTTGGCGACAGGGCTTGAGATGTCATTTCATCTCAATGTCGGGTAAAAGTACCACAAAATTGGGAGCAACGTCTCCAAAATGACCTTTACAGTGTTGACGGGGACGTTAAACTTCAAATCAAACAAACAAAACTGGCGTAAAAAATACGCCGGATCCGGCATTTCCCATCATTGATGCTCAATAAAGTTCTGTTCCCAACACTGTGATTACATCTTCATAGTCTCGTAGTTGATACCAACCATACAAACACACCTTTTTAATTTTGACCCCTACCGCTCAAAGTTGGAACTTCCTACTGTTTCTGTGAATAGCCCCGCCCATCATGGCTTGCAAAAATAGACTGGGCTGCATGATGTTTCCACGCAGAGCTGACCGAACACGAGTACTGGTAAACAGCTTAGAGGTTCTGAGCCTGCCTAGGAAATGTGTTGCGAGTCAGACCGTCCATGTATATAAACCCTATAGGTTTCATTGGGCGACAGGGCTTGAGATGTCATTTCATCTCAATGTCTGGTAAAAGTCCCACGAAATTGGAAGTGACGTCTCCAAAATGACCTATACGGTGTTGCGGCCCCCGCCCATCTGGGCTTGAAGAAATACATGGGCTGCATGATGCTTTGGTAGCCGACAATGGGTGTGGCTAAATTAATTTATTCAGCAGGATAAGGGTTAAGTCTCCAAAACGAGACATTAGTTTTTCTGGGTTTCTTCTCTTTTTTCCGCCCAATTTTTGTCCCGATAAGTTCTCAGTAACCACTAGACAGATATGAAAGGAAGATTTCAAAATTTAAAAGTGTGGACCCAACAGGTCTCCTGGGGGGCACGCAAAAATCAGTAACCGTCGAGTCGAGCAATTAAGTGACAAATATTTTTTTTATTTATTTATTTTCTGATTTGTTTTATTTATTTATTTTCTTTTCTTAAAGGAAAGAATTTGCTCCTCTCCAATTCATTCTTTCTACTATTTCTATCTATATCGGTCGAATCAACATTGGAGCGTTTTCAATTCTAGTGTGATCGGTCATTGCCGATCCAGGTCTGCAGGATGAAAACATACACAGTAATCATGTAATAACGAAGAAATCTTTAACCTGCACAGAATGGGCCGCCCAGTTAACGTCCCGATGCGGAGGACGGTGCACTTTGTGACATTCACCCGGAGCATGTTCGGACACCGCAGTTTTATTACCGCTACCGGGAATCAAACCGGGGGCCTCTAGCATCACAGGCAGATGCACTATACCATTGAGCTACCACGCTTGATTCAATGTCGAGTGCCGGCTCGACCACTTTAATACATGTATATACAGGGGTTCATCCATTGTTCTTTCTTGTTTCTGCTACAGCCTCGAGGTTTAAACGAGTATCCACAATCTGTTTTGAGATGAATATATATTCGCTTGTGGGTACTGCTGGTCAGAACCGCCTCGAGATTTTGTGTATTTTGTTTGATCTGAGGTTTAACGTCCCCGTCAACACTATATAGGTCATTTTGGAGACGTTGCTTCCAATTTTGTGGGACTTTTACCCAACATTGAGATGAAATGACATCTCAAGCCATGTCGCCACCTAGAGGTTTTAACGAGTATCCACAATCACTGTTTTGAGCAGACTATAGATTGTGGCTACTGCTGGTTAGAACCGCTTCGAGGTTTTAACGAGTATCCACAATCTTCTTTTGAGCAGTATTAAAATCGATTGTAACATTAACTGACAGCGCTATTATCCCGCCCACGCTTAAAACGTCCAAAGACGTGTGTCAGTCATCTAAAATACCGGTTCAGAAGCACGTGATGGAAAGTTCAAAACGGTGCAACAAAGCTTTCGGCACGTATTTGATATTCGTCTCAAACAACATCAAAAGTACGTCTGGGAGAAGACCGATTGCTAACTTGCCGATTGCGTTGTTGTAAAGCGCATTTTATTCACGATTGTCAATATTGCGCCGTTAGTAAACGCGACGTCGTTAAGGACCTCGTACATGTAACGTTACGGGACGTATCTAGCTAATTTGCATATTTAATCCACTAGTGGATTATTGAAAATATTACATGGCGTTATTACACTCTCAGACGCGACGTCAAATGATAAATGTACTTTTTGCTCTAATCAGATGGACTTTTTACAATTCTTTTAATTTTTCGATATTCTGTCGCTCATACTATCGAAATGTAAACTGATTACTAGCCTAGTTGATCAGGCAACGAATCGTCCAAACGGCCCCCGCCCATCGGGGCTTGAAGAAATAGATGGGCTGCATGATGCTTCCAAGCAGAGCTGAAACCGACCGCACACGAGTACTGGTAAACCGCTTAAGAGGATCTAAGCCTGCCGAGGCAAAGCGGTGTATGTCGGACCGTCCATGCTTATAAACCCTATTGGTTTCATTGGGCGACAGGGCTTGAGATTTCATTTCATCTCAATGTTGGGTAAAAGTCCCACAAAATTGGAAGCAACGTCTCCAAAATGACATATACAATGTTGACGTGGACGTGTATATTAGAGCCTATCAGTGATGGGGACCTTTTTTAAAACATTGTTTTAAGGCCTTCAAACAAGTTTTATCGATAGTAGGCCTGTTCTGTCGGACTAGAAATGTAATCAGACCTGACCCCAAGCATCTGTGGAGGGATCATCTTGCCTCATGAAGGGTATTTGTAGCCCAGTTTTGGGTTTCCTCACATCTAGGGGTTATGCATCTTTGTTTTTCTTACCTTAGTAATTTGGCCGTAATTCGACTTCCAGGTGTAATATTGTTTTAATACTGATAATATTAATAAGCGCCCTTTTGTTTAGAGTATTAAACGGCCTGCGCACAATCGCATTTTATATCATAATACACATAATGATAACACACCCTTGCGACATGGTGCATTTTTTTCACATCTCCAAAATGGCTACTTCTCTGATGAAAATCTGTGGTATTTTTCTTATTTATACTGCAAACATAGATTTTGTTGCTTGTCAGAACCGCCACATTGAGGCGGTTCTGACGAGTACCCACAACCTATGTCCTGGAGCAGAAATAAGAAAATAATATATAACCCGGTGCATGTAAACCCCAGTTTTCTCTATATAATGTGGGATTTCGAGGGATGTTCATTTGTTCACATGATCATAACATTTCAGTACGAGTTGCATATAATTCCGTTTCTCGTCTTCAGTAAACAGTAACGGACACGTGGAAACGTTTTCGGGACCGAAGCCCCTTCTTCAGCTACTGTAAAGTTGGAACAATATTTTATATGTCAATGCGTAAGATGTTTACACAGTTTTATCGTTTATAGCATGCATTTATCGATGGAAGACTGATTCAGGAACTGCTCCTCTGAAGCTTAATGGGCCTCTATTTTTGCTGCCAGAGTGGGGTATGGTCCCATGATATGCTGTATGGTAATATAACCGGGTTTACCCACACACACTTTGGGCCAGTAGAGCAGATTGCGGTTAGTAGAGTAGATGGTCCAGTAACTGATCCCTTGGATTTTATTTTACAATCATACTTGAACAGTTATTCCAAATGGTTGTGTCACGTCTCCCAAAATCGCTTGAAAATAATTTTATATGGATAGGAATTAATTTTATCCATAAAATATCATTATTTTCAAACGAAAAAATCCAAGAGATCAGATTTTGATCATCCGTTCTACTAACCGCAAGAAAGCTGTACTGACCTTTATTATCTGTGGGTTTACTCGGAGTGTGCCTAGCTGGGGATCTGGATCCATACAGTTTAATTTTTAAGCCCTTGAGGGACCCACAGTGTGATGTAGGGCTGTATTACCAGGTTTTCCCGGAGTGTTCCTAGCTGCATGGGGGTCTGAACCCAGAACAAAGCTTTAGGCGTATTTAGTCTATTCAAGGGGTCTGAACCCAGATTATATTTTAGGCACTGCAATTTTACTGGGGTTTACCTGGAGACACACGAAACTTTCGCTCCCTCTCACACTCTTTTTTTATTTGAAGCGTCGGGGTCGGTGCCGAGCTAAAGGGCTTCAAATGTTAGTTTTGAAAACACAAAATCACTCAGAAGGAGACAACGCTTGTGTATTGCCCAAAGCCAAAGTTTATCAAATGATCATAAAATGATAATATAATAAGTCGTGTTCGCTGTGAATCCCCTACATTTCGACCATAGTACCAAATCTCTGGGTTCGTGACCGTAAAATAGCGCCTTTAACGCTTTTTCACTACCGTTAGTTCAACAATTTTTCCGACCCCCCCCCCCCCCCCCCCCCACCCCCAAACAATCCCACAATGCACCGCTGCAAAAAATGTGTGACGTATCTAACTTAAGAAACCGTTCAGCTCTAGTAGTGATTTATTGAGTGATATATTGTTTGGAGGTCTGTTGTAAAATAGATCAAACCACGAGCGCGTAGCACGAGTGTATTGTCTACTTAAAGCTGAGCGAAAAACAGTGATTTATCACTCAATAAATCACGGAATAAGAGCTAATCTATTTCGATTCTGACACATTTAAAGTTGTCGAAAATGTTGTTGATTCCTTCAGATACTCCCTATTAGCTTCCGTCATTGTTTAAAGGAATTCTGCCAATATAACTGACTGTGTAGCATAGCCCCTGGCCATCGGGGCTTGAAGAAATAGAAGGGCTGCATGATGCTTCCACGCAGAGCTGAAACCGACCCGCACACGAATACTGGTAAACCGCTTAAAGGATCTAAGCCTGCCCAGGCAATGCGGTGCGAGTCGGACCGCCCATGCTTATAAACCCTATTGGTTTCATTGGGCGGCAGGGCTTGGCGGGGACGTTAAAACCTCAAATCAAACAAACAAAAAGACTGTGTATCACACGCGTTTACATGTTATCATGACATATTTTATACAACGACGTTTCAGCATGTGACGTCAGACCACGTTTTGAAATATTTTTCTAATTTCCTATGGAGACAATTTGGCCTAAAAAAAGCCGTGTTTCCGCTAACCCGACCGACTCTGCTGCAGACCCCCCCCCCCACCCCCCACTCCCCCCGGCGGCTCTTCTATTTTTATCAATAGAAGAACAAAATAAAAATTGAAACGCCGACCCTACACAGTGTCGTCTTTGCATTTTCTCATTGGGCGGCAGGGCTTGAGATGTCATTTCATCTCAATGTCGGGTAAAAGTCCCACAAAATTGGAAGCAACGTCTCCAAAATGACCAATACAGTGTTGACGGGGACGTTAAACTTCAAATCAAACAAACAACGCATTTTCCCATAGTAATTTCGCGTTTTAAGTACATTTTTGTAGTTTTCGGTATTCAGTGCCTTCCAAAATACAGAGCTGACATTTTTGAGCATCTAAAATGAATTATGATATACAATGACAATTTTATTAACAAAAACATATACAAAAACAAAAACACAAAAAATATCTTCAGACCTACATGGAAACACCTGCAAAGTTTCAAAACGATCACCCTAAAACTGTGAGAGGAGTTACGCTAACAAGGTACCCACTCCCTATACACTTTAACATTATTACACCTAAAAAAATGGCTAAGTTAAAAAAGACGAAAAAAGTGAAAGAAGTAATTTTAGGAGTAAGAAAAAACCACATGCACATCTTCAGACCTATATGAAAACACCTGCAAAGTTTCAAAACGATCACCCTAAAACTGCCCCTATACACTTTAACATTATTAGACCCTAACAATGGCTATGTTAAATGAAAACCTATCTAGGGACATAACTCCAAGAGTTATGGGCCCTTAATAAATATTTTACTACAACAGATTTCTTACCTCAGGCACCAAGTGTGATATAAGTTTCATTGATGTAGAACAATAAATACAAAAGTTATTAAAATTATTAAGCAAGATATACAGGAAAATCAAAAGTGACACGGACAAGTTTTCAAGAATTACAAAGGGGAATAGCTTTAACAGTATTGATTGCAGGACCTTTATTTTCATGTAGCAGCAGCATCTCAACAATATCAACATTTAAGCAAAATATGATAAGATTCTGTAAACTATTAAGCAAGATAAGCAGGGAAAACCAAAGTGCTACGCCGGGACAGACAGACGGACGGACGGACAACGTGAAAACAGTATACTCCCCATAAACTTCGTTTGCGGGGGGTATAATAATAATAATAAAAAAGTTTCTCCTATCTACCGACCGAAATTTTTTCAGCATGTTAGCGGAAACACAGCTATTTTTTACGCCTTTGCATGAGATGCAAAGTCGTGTTTTCTGGAAAAAAAATATCTATCAGCTGAACAGGTCCGTGAAATGAACACCCTTCTAAACCACAAACTGGGGTTTACGGGGGTATACATTATTTTTTCTTATTTCTGCACCAAGACATAGGTTGTTGGTACTCGTTAGAACCGCCTCAATGAGGCGGTTCTAACGAGCACCTGCAACCTATGTATGCAGTATAAATAAGAAAAACTTACAGATTTTCATCATAAAAGCAGGCATTTTGAAGATGTGAAAAATACACAATGTCGCACGGATGTGTTATCGAAATGAACAATTTGTTATCTGCCTATAGATTGGTAAGGGATAAACAGAATTTATTATAGACTAGAAAAACGGACGAACTTGATGGATGGTAAATCATTAGCAAGTTTGAACAATAACTTGTGGAGTGTTTCAGCTTCTAATTAACCCAGTATTAAAAACATGTTTTGTAGACCAAACAGTCCTTATCATGGTGGTGTATTCCAGCAGATTATATGATGGAAGCGTCATCAGAGGAAATAATTAAGGTTATTGAGTTCATATGTGGTCATTAAGGAAAAGCCGGGAACTTGCTGTTTCCGTTTAAGCATCCGTTCAAGGGTTTAAGATTCACAAGCCTCTCTCCGTTAGATTGTGTTTTTTTCCTAATCCTGAGATACAGGAAACCTTATTAAGCTACTATTTACTGGTAAGCCTGGCATTGCCCCACAATAGAGTGTGTCAGAATGTATACAAACAGCAACGTGTAGGGTGAGTGAGTGAGTGAGTTTTAGTTTTACGTCCCACCAACAGCTAAGGTCATACGGAGACGGGACAAAGTGTAGGGTAAAAATGTGAGTATTGACAGGTTCCCCAGCAGGTACATGTCGCTAGGGCAACGTCAAATCAACGTCGGTGCAACGTCATGACGTTGCACCGACGTAGATGTGGCGTTGTATTTACATCATGACGTTGCTCCGACGTTGACGTCGCAATTACATCATGTGCCTGCTGGGTCAATTCTCTGGGCAGTTATAACAGCTGGTTCAAACAAAAACACCATCATCATCATCATCATTGGCCCCCGCCCATAGGGGCTTGAAGAAATATATGGGCTGCATGACGCTTCCACGCAGAGCTGAATCCGGCCCGCACACTAGTACTGGTAAACCGCTTAGAGGATCTAAGCCTGTCCAAGAACCGCGGTGCGAGGCGGACCGTCCATGCTAATAAACCCTATTGGTTTCATTGGGCGACAGGGCTTGAGATGTCATTTTACCTCAGTGTCGGGTAAAAGTCCCAGAAAAAATTGGAAGCAACGTCTCCAAAATGACCTTTACAGTGTTGACGGGGACGTTAAACCTCAAATCAAACAAAATCATCATCATCATCATCATCATCATCATCATCATCATCATCTCTCTCTCTCTCTCTCTCTCTCTCTCTCTCTCTCTCTCTCTCGTACGCACGCACCAGTATATGTACGCACGCATCAGAAAAAGTACTTTCGTGAAAGTATCAATTATTGTTCTTTAAGTGATTCCATTAATGTAAGAGTACTGTAATGTCTGTAATCCTATTGATTAGGTCTACAATATCATTATCAGTGATTATCTTCTTTTGACACTTTCACCCCTGATATTTTGAAGTGTACTCTTCCATCTCAGAATTTTGGAATTGTCCATTCCCAGCATGCACATGACGTAAATGTGACGTCACATAAACGTCGGTTCAACGTCATGGCGTTTATGCAACATCACATCTACGTCGGTGCAACGTCATGACGTTGCACCGACGTTGATTTGACGTTGCCCTAGCGACGTGTGCCTGCTGGGTTGTTACCTAAAAGGGTTTTTGGAAAAATCATTGGCAAACCGGCAAATAGTGTAGATCCTGCTGAAACGGCTCATTATGGGCCGTCTCATCCGGGTTTACACTGTTTGCATATATACCATTGTCAGTCTAAAGGATTGAAAGGGCAAAAAATTAAAGAAATTGTATGAGTACTGAAGCTTAAGATGTAAACACATTCAGAATGGATAACTCTGGGCCAAATATTTTTCGTCCTGTTTTAGTGTCTGCCCGATCGGTAACATGGAGATTGGACGTGAAATCTTTTCTATAGCCATTCTCTCGAGCAGGGCAGTTGTCAGTTTCTGGAGAAAGAATGTGCACTGTGCTGGTTAACCGCTTATGTAAAAGCCTATTCAGGAAAATGTGGTCAAGTAAACTGACCGACTCGATTTGATCTAAGTAGAATAGACCGAGCCATTGAACTCCAAACAAGCAAACAAAATACTAAAGTGTATAGTGCCGAGATTCTTGACCTTTTGTCCAGGTTTTCAGAAGTGCAACTTAAAGAAATATATAACATACAACCTACAATTGTACTTACTTAGTACAGTCGAACTTTAATGGCTCGAGCCATTTTGAAACCATGGACATTTGTTCAAGACATGTGTAGTTTGACAAAATGACCAGAAAAAGAAGATCAAGAACGATAACTTCAATTTCTTGACCGATTTGCTGTTTCTTAATACCTGGAAGAGTTAGCTCGCATGGGTACCTCTTTGACAGAATTAAGTGCCGAAGTTCGAAATAAGATATTGTTGCGCTGTCCTTTAGATATTTTTTGTTGTAAAAATGACCAAACGTGTTTTTTTTTTTTTTTTGTCTGTTGTTGTTGTTTGTTAGTACAAATGGTAATTATATATTTTTAGAAAGAAAATTATTCAAGTTATAGGAAATATGAACAATTTTGCATTTATAGAAAAAAAATGATCTTGTTTGTATTAGTTATTTTGTATGAACTATATTGTTTTCTGTAGGTTTACACTAGGCTTTACACTGGAAATGTAAATATTAATACATGAACACCAGTGTAAGATGATCTAGGCTAACATCCCTATGTTTTGAAATGAATACCTGCTATATTCTAATCAGCTGAAATCGGGTTTAAAAGCCTGCCATCTAAGACAATCAATACATGCATGAAAGCACTAGATTCTTTTCCTCGACTGTCGGCCGCCGCAAAAAGGCACATATTTTAACCTTTACCACTCTCTAGGCTAAATCAGCAGACGACAAATTGTTCATATTTTTCTCATTTTTCACAGAAAACAGGACTTGACACCTGTTAAATCCTGTTTTCTGGAGAAAAAAAAAACACAACAATTCAAAATGTCGTCTGTTGCTAAAAATACCGAGTATGTAGAGCGTTAAGAGGGTTTGTGGGTGGTCTAGGTTAATTTGACCTCGTGTGTTTCCCTTTGCTGAACAGTCGCCTCCTTTAAGCAGCAAGTTTTAGACTTTTTCATGGTTGGCTGATTAACCGAGGTTGCACTATATGTTGTTTTATTTGTTTTGTTCATTTCAGGCTTACTTCATTCTGAGTTCAATAATGGTGTCCATCTCGCTGGCCGCTCTAATTGCCGGTACCCACCCCGAGTTCCAACGATCTTTGTACTTGGAAGAATGGCAAGCTTACTTTGGCGACGACTGGGCAAAATACAAACATTATTTTATTCTGGAAACAGAATCTAGCTCTGTATCGAAAATATTTTCAACACCACAAACAACTTCCGAACCGACATCAATACCAGAACCAGAAACGCCAAGTGTTTCAGAGCCATCGGCAGAACCGGAAGCAGAAACAGAGCCAACATCTGAACCGGGAGTTGAAACTTCAGCAGAACCGGAACCACTTCCAGTGCCAGAAAATGCACATGCTGCACATTCTTACTTAGTTTATATTGACTACGTTTGTGTGGCGTTCTTCACATTTGATATTCTAGTTCGAGTAATGTTTTGCCCATTTAAAGTGGGTTTGTTGTTTTCGTTCCTATTCTGGGTAGATGTTTTCGCCCTGGGTGTCTCCTACGCTACGTATATCGTAGAATCCTTGAACCCGAGAGAGAAGTACGAGGCTTCAGTTATGGATATGTTACACTGTCTCCAGATAGTTCGCGTGTTTCGCTTATTCAGAGTCGTTAAAAATTTCATCGGATTTCGAGTTCTATATTATGCGTTCAAAGCAAGCATATCTGAGATGCTTCTTATGGTCTGGTTCCTGTTGGTGGCAATGCTGTTCTTCTCAGCTTTCGCCTTTTTCTCTGGAGACGATACATTTCCAAGTATCCCAGACGCATTCTGGTGGGTAGTTGTTACCATGACAACCGTTGGCTATGGCGACGTCGTCCCCAAGCAGGGTCTGTCTAAGTTGATCGGAGCTCTCTGTGCGGTATCAGGGGTCTGCCTCCTCGCTGTCATCATCCCTGTGTTTGTGAATAATTTCATGTTGTTTTATTCGTATTCAAAAATATGGGGCAAAACACAAGAAAAGGAACAAAACTTGATGCAGCGTTCCAGTGACGTTAGAATCACTAAAGTGCAAACTATGCATCAGGAAAACACGCCTATATAATTCTGATCCCTTGAATCCCACTTTTAGATAATAAAACTGGGCTTTACAGGGATAAACCTTATCTTTCTTATTTCCGCTCTAAAATATAAATTGTGTGTACTCGTTAGAACCGCCTCAATGAGGCGGTTCTAACGAGTGCCCTCAGTCTATATTTTGAGCAGAAATAAGAAAAAGAAATCCAAATTTTTCATCCGAAATTTTTCTCTTTTTTTTTTCGGCGGTAAAATTTACAATGTATTTGAAAGGGCGTGTTTTCGTAATGGGACAATATATCAGCATTTCATAACCAACAGAGATTGTTAATGAGCCGCATTATGAAAAAAACCTGATTTTGCCATTTTCGAGCAACGAAAGTGCAGATCAGCATGCACATCCGCACAGTCTGATCAGCATCTTCATGACAGAACACTGCCTCCAGTTTGTCATAACGAAAACACGCCTATATAATTTCGACCCCTTTTAACCCCACTTTTATATAGTAAAACTGGGGTTTACAGGGGAATACAGTATTTTTCTTATTTCTGCTAAAAAAATAGACTGTGGGTACTCCTTAGAACCGCCTCAGCGAGGCGGTTCTAACGAGTACCCGCAATCTATGTTTTGAGCAGAAATATGAAAAATATCTGGATTTTTACTGAAAAATTCATTTTTTGGTGGTAAAATTTTACCAATATATTTGAATAGGCGTGTTTTCGTAATGAGCTAAAATTACAAGGCTCTTGCTGCGGTTGTGTAGCTGGGCCAGGCAAACGTCTGCAATTGAAAATTCATTTAGTACTGAAAACAACTGTTCGCATTTATTTAGAGGCTAACTGTATTCAAAATTGTCATTTGGGGAGGTAAATCGGCCGTTTTACACACGTGAACAAGTCCATGAAATAAAGACCCCCCCCCCCCCCCCCCACTAATTCCCACTTTATATAGAGAAACTGGGGTTTACGGGGGTAAACTTCATTTTCCTTATTTCTTCTCCAATACATAGGTTGTGGGTACTCGTTAGAACCACCTCATTGAGGCGGTTCTAACGAGCTCCCAAAACCTGTGTTTTGAGTACAAATAAGAAATATATCACATCATATAACTACCTTTTTTGTGGTATGAAAAAATGCACTATTTCACAAGGATCTGTTATCATAATGAACATCACGATAACACACCCGCGACGGTGAATTTTTTCACATCTCCAAATGGATACTTTTCTGATGAAAATCCGTGATATTTTTCTTATTTATACTGCTAACATAGGTTGCGGATGCTCGTTAGAACCGCCTCATTGAGGCGATTCTAACGGGTACCCACAACCTGTCTTGAAGCAGAAATAACAAAAAAATGATATATACCCCCGTAAACTCCAGTTTTCTCTATATAAACTGGGGTTTAGGGGGTGTCCATTTCACGGACTTGTTCACGTGATGCATAATACTGAAGACATTCTTGATTTCAAACATTTCCTTCTGCTGAACAACCGCTCCTTTAAGCAGCCACTTTAGAGCTGTTCCTTGGTGGCTTTTTAAAGGACGTGTCATTGTACAATGAGTTGACGCAATAGAAAAAAAAAACACGTAGCATGCTCATATTTCAGGCCTCATACTGACTACGCTTTTCCATGCCTGAAAGGCCCGATTTTGCAGCTTCAACACTTATCCTGCTGAACAAGACACAACTACATTACCTTGACAGTGTAGATCCTGATCAGATGGCTTCTGAAGAAGCCATCTGATCAGGATCCTCACTGTTTGTAGATCCTGATCAGATGGTTTCTGAAGAAGCCATCTGATCAGGATCTACACTGTTTGTAATGGAGTTTGTGAAAATATAAAGTAATTTGGCTGACTTATAGTCAGAAATAAGGGTTAAATAGTTTTTTAAACAGACTATATATACAAAAATCTGAATCTAAAAGCCTGAAATCAAGAAAAAAAAAATCAAGCTCTAAAAGCCTGAAATCCTGCAAATGCCTGAAAAATATGAGGCCTGATATTTATATTTAAAATTTTAGAAAAAAAGACAACAATCAAAGATACCCTGGAATATGGTACAGATACTTATGCAAACAGATAATTATGCTGTGATATAATTCTAGGTGCCATATTTAGCAGTATTGACGAGCCCAACTTCAGTGATGGAAGAGTGCACTTCAGAAACTCAAGGAGTGAATAAATCAAAGCACTGACAACACTCATGCTGATTGTCTCTGAATGCAGCCTGATCATGAACGGGGACTTGGACTGATTTGTTGATACTTAAGATGTTAGTAACTAATGTTAAGAAGTGTAGAACAAGATCAGCACCGTGTTCTGCGGCGTTTGTCTGAGTCTACATTGTTTGCCGGATCCAACATTTTATTCAAGTGCAGAATTTACATATAACACTTACATGTACCCAACACTGACAAACGACGCGGCTATGTTTGGGTTGATTGTTTGGCATTCTACCCGAAGTTGCTAATAAGGAAAGCGCTTCAGTGCTAACGTCTAGGGAGCTTTCCACTAAATGTTTTCCATAGGCGACAATAGTAACCTTTTACCTGCTCCCACAAAAACTACACATACAAAACTGTTAAAACCTTATTTGTTTATAGAGCCATCCTAGCCCAACAAATTAATGAGAAAAAATCCACATGTTGACCTGCTCATTTTCAAGTTTCAGTCAACCATGTTTGTTTACCTACTAGAACGGAGTAAATACAAACCAACATTTTTAAAGGAGGGGTGACCATATAAAATTAGCAAAATTTCTTTGAGCTTGCAGATATATTTATAAAATATGCATCATTTTAGTCCCTTATACCTATCATTTTCTCACATTGAAATAAAGCATGGGATATATATCCAATGGAATCAAGTCTGGCATTTAGAACGCATCTAAAAGCTCAGTCTCAAAGTGATAAAACCCGGCACCTCCCAGTATTTAGTGGAATGCTACCTATGTGTGTGTGAATTCGGGTTTAACGTCGCTTTCAACAATTTTTCAGTCATATCACGACGATGTCTGGTTGCGTCAGGGAGCTCAATGCTCACTTTTATAGTGCTGCCTCACTTAAGTATCATGCCTCAGACACATTACATGATACCACACCCAGTCACATTATCCTGACACTGGGTCGACCAGTCCTTGCTCTACCCCGTAAATCTGAGTGATAAGCGAGGAGCAGCTAGTACCATTTTTAACGACTTTGGTATGTCGCGGCCCGGGATCGAACCCGTGACATCCCGTTACCCGGAGCGGACACTCTACCAACTGAGCTATCGGGGCCGGTATGGAATGCTACCTATAGGGAGCTTTTCTCTAAATGTTTTCCATAGGCGGCAATAGCACGGGGGTAATACCATTTTCTATACCTGTGTTGTCGACCAAGCCGGTTCTGTGTAAAGCTGCTGTCGACCGAGAAATACGGTTTTCGACCGAGCAGTACGGATGTCGACAGAGGAAGGTAGTCGATAAATTCGCTGTAAATGTGTTATTTTTGTGTATGTCTGTCCATTTTTGTGGTGTCAGATCGTTTGTAAAATAGAGTGCTGTTGTTTCAAGTGTTTTGGAAGTCTGACTAATAGCCTGTTTTGACGCTGAGTGGAATTAAACGGGAAAATATATAAAATAAGTACTTCCGGGGAAATGCGTGGCTCTTATTCAGTGTCATGGAATATCGAGGACGAAATGATGCAGATACATCATTAACATACGCGATAACCTTTTATTTGTGTGTCAACATGTCTTTATATGCATCTGTGGAACTGTTTATAGTTTCATCGATACGGCTGTCGATGAAGTGAAAGTTTGCGGGGTACAGTTGTCGACGTTACTGGGTACGGATGTCGATGATTCAACGAGAGTTTAAGGGACAGATTTACTGGAAATTAACCCCAGTTAAACAATAAAATAACTGTTGCATTCTTCGTCAGGCTTTGTTTGTTTGTTTGAAATGGCTGATAGATAATAAACTATCGTTGCTTTGTTTTGTTTGTTTGATTTGAGGTTTAACGTCCCCATCAACACTGTAAAGGTCATTTTGGAGACGTTACTTCCAATTTTGTGGGCGAAAACCTGAGTACCCGGAGAAAAACCACCTGACCTTCCGTTGCAGAACTTGGCATCTCACATGTGACCCGAGCGAGGCTCGAACCACAGCGGTGAGAGACCTTATGATCAAGAGTCAGGGCTCTTAACCACTAGGCCACGGAGGCCCGTCACCAATGAGATTGGTCATTAGGTTTTTAGCTCACCCTAGCCGCAAGCTCAGCAAGTAAGTATACTCATGCCCCGGCATCCGTCGTCGTCCGTTCACATTCTGCAAACATCTTATCCATCACGAAAACACGCCTATGTAATATTGAACCCCGTATACCCCACTTTTATATAGTAAAACTGGGGTTTACGGGCGTATATATTATTTTTCTAATTTCAGCAAAAACAGATTGTGGGTATTCGTTAGAACCGCCTCGTCGAGGCTATTCTAACGAGTGCCCTCAATCTATGTTTAGAGCAGAAATAAGCAAAATTCAGTATTTTCATGCGAAAAGTTTCATATTGAGAGGCCGGCCCCCGCCCATAGGGGCTTGAAGAAATATATGGGCTGCATGATGCTTCCACGCAGAGCTGAATCCAGCCCGCACACTAGTACTGGTAAACCGCTTAGAGGATCTAAGCCTGTCCAGGAACCGCGGTGCGAGGCGGACCGTCCATGCTAATAAACCCTATTGGTTTCATTGGGCGACAGGGCTTGAGATGTCATTTCATCTCAATGTCGGGTAAAAGTCCCACAAAATTGGAAGCAACGTCTTTAAAATGACCTTTACAGTGTTGACGGGGACGTTAAACCTCAAATCAAACAAATCATATTGAGAGGCGTGTTAATAGGGCGCCGTTTTACTATTTATTCCGTATTTATGGATATCCATAATTATTTATGGATATCCATAATTCGAATTATGGATATCCATTATTATTTATGGATATTCGTAATTATTTATGGATATCCATAATTCGAATTATGGATATCCATAATTCGAATTATGGATATCCAAAAATCGATGTGAATAAATGATATACATAAATCGAATAATGGATATCCATTATTCGATTTATTGATATCCGTAATTCGAATTATGGATATCCATTATTATTTATGGATATTCGTAATTATTTATGGATATCCATAATTCGAATAATGGATATCCATAAATCGATTTATGGTTATCATAAATATAGATCGAATTAGAACTGTCAGAGGATCTGACTATAGCCCCGCTTTAGCCCTGTCAGAGGAAAAAGACTCATGAATTAGAGGTAAAGACTTGTGATAGGGTTAAATCCCTAACAAGGTACCTACGCCTTATAGACTTTTCGCGTTATTAGATCTGAAAAACAGTCTAAGTTAAAAAATAAGTTTTGGATAATGAAAAACCACATGCACATCTTAAGACCTCTATGAAAACACCTGTAAAGTTTCAAAAGGATTGACCTAGAACTGTAAGAGGAGTTGCGATCACAAGGTAGCTACTCCCTATACATTTTAACATTAGTAGATCTCAAAAATTGTCTAAGTTAAAAAAGGTGAAATAAGTGAAAAACATTATTTAAGGATAATGAAAAAAAAAACCACATTCACATCTTCAGACCCATATGAAAACACCTGTACAGTTTCAAAAGGATTGACCTAGAACTGTAAGAGGAGTTGCGATCACAAGGTAGCTACTCCCTATACATTTTAACATTAATAGATCTCAAAAATTGTCTAAGTTAAAAAGGTGAAATAAGTGAAAAAAATTATTTAAGGATAATGAAAAAAGCACATGCACATCTTCAGACCTATATGAAAACACCTATAAAGTTTCAAAAGGATTGACCTAGAACTGTAAGAGGAGTTGCGATCACAAGGTAGCTACTCCCTTTACATTTTAACATTAGTAGATCTCAAAAATTGTCTAAGTTAAAAAAGGTGATTTAAGTGAAAAAAATTATTTAAGGATAATGAAAAAAGCACATGCATATCTTCAGACCTATATGAAAACACCTGTAAAGTTTCAAAAGGATTGACCTAGAACTGTAAGAGGAGTTGCGATCACAAGGTACCCACTATCGAATATTACAGACAGACAGACAAACGGAATTGCGGACAAGCCAAATCCAATATAGCCCCCACTTTTTCAAAGCGGGGCTATAAATATGGATATCCAATAATCTAATTATGGATATCCTTAATTCGAATTATGGATATCTATTATTCGGCTGATTTATGGATATCCATAAATCGACTTATGGATATCCATAATTCTCCTCTGCAAATAAACCTAATGAACAATGACTGCTCCCTTTGCAAAAAAAAAAAAAAAAAAAAAAAAAACTCGAATATTCGCGTCAGATTTTCGATTTAGGTGTGTTATAAAAGCCGGGATGGAGGTGGAGGTAATGTCGGGTAGGCTTAGTGGTGGCCTATGGTGTGGGAGAGATATGTTTTGTTTGATTTGAGGTTTAACGTCCCCTTCAATGTTATTTAGGGCATTTTGGAGACGTTGCTTCCAGTTATGTTGGTCATTAAGCCTTCATTGAGATTAAATGACATCTCAACCCCGCCGGCTTCGGTAGCTCAGTCGGGTGCGCGTCTGACATGTGTGAGGAATTGATACCAATTCTTCACAGCTTATAAAAAGTCGCACTAGTTGTCGCACCTGCTTTAGCGGGAAGACATAGGCGTGCAAGTTTCCGTCCGTCCGTCCGTCCGTCCGGTCGTCCGTCCATCCGGTTGTCCGTCCGTCTTTCCGTCAACATTTTACACTGGGTGTCTTGTCATCGCAACTCCTCCTACAGTTTCATTCCGATTATTTTGAAACTTTGCGTGTGTTTTTGCCATGGTATGAGGATGCGCATGTGGTTTGGACTTTATCGTCCGATCAATTTTTGTTACTTTTTCCACATTGTGAACTTAGTCATTTTTAACCTTCAATTGATATATGATAGGTACCTCTTGTCATCGCAACTCCTCTTACAGTTTTATACCAATCATTTTGAAACTTTGCATGTGCTTTTGCCATGGTATGAGGATGTGCATGTGATTTCGACATAATTCTCAGAATTTTATTTTTTGCTTTTTGCGCATTGTGAACTTAGTCATTTTTAAGCTTCAATTGATATACAGGAGGTACCTCTTTGTCATCGCAACTCCTCTTACAGTTTTATACTAATCATTTTGAAACTTGGCTTGTGTTTTCTCCATGATATGAGGATGTTCATATGCTTTGGATATAATTCTTGGATCATTTTAGTTCATTTTATCACATTGTGAAATTAGTCAGTTTTTTACCTCACATATATAGGCTATGGATTCTTCTCAAAGCCCTATATTCATCTCTTCTGCCTTAAATAAACTTTTATTTTTTGTGTTGGGCAGGTGGGGAGCAGGTGCGACATCAACTTCACCGAAGTTGAATTTCTGTTTTTTCAAAGGTGTGACGAATACTTACCAATTCTTTAAACGTCAGGAAATTCAGAAATCAAATTTTTTCGAAAAAAAAACCATATGTAAATTTGGGTGTGAAATTTACGAAATGAGAAATTTACGGTTCAACAAAGCCATCCCTAGACATATTGGAAGTGTTGGTGGGGACAGTGACGCAGGTGTGTGGCAAGGTATACTGTCTTCTTCTTCTTCTTCTTCTTCTTCTTCTTCTTCTTCTTCTTCTTCTTCTTCTTCTTCTTCTCTATTATATCATATTATGCCGATTACTAAATTTCGTTTAAATATACACGTGTAGCTTTTTAAAAAATCTTAGAAAGCCTTCCGTAGACAAGTTATAGGATACAGCGGTCTTGAACAGTTCTGCGTTGTGTTATCCAGGGTCCGACACTGGCTGCAAAACTGCATCTGGTGAGGAAATCACGACGACCATACTGACATTGACCACCCGTCAGCATTTGTATACAACTTATTAGAAACCATATTACCGCTGACATGTGACTTTTGTTTCAAATACAGCTAAGCACGGGACATATCAAGACATTGCCCAGTGAAAACCAACATGTCATCCCCGTTAGGAATGACAAAAAGTCTGTTCTAATAATAATAATAATAATAATAATAATAGACTTTATTTTCAGAGGGTGACACATTTAGCAACAGCTAATCTTCCATGAGGCCCTCTATACTATCTAACAGAACTATGAACAAATATTTACAATTATCAAAGAACAATGTTCACTCACACTCTAACATACATACTTAAACATCACTGACACAAAAGTAATGTCAAACAAATTTTTTTTTTTTTTTTTGCAAAACCCACATTTTATACATATGCACAGAATGTATATAGATATACATATTTATATATATTGGGACAGACATGCCAAAGCAAACAGTGCAGGCCCAGATCAGACTGCTCCTAAAGGAGTAGTCTGATCTGAGTGTCTACACTGATTGCCATTTCGTCTGGACCTCTTGGACTCCTTGCTGGATTATGAAACAAATTTGTTAAAATTTTAGGAGAATTATATCAACATAGACAACTGATAAACTATCTTAACATGTCAGTACAGTTATCTGGTTATGTTTGTTTGTTTGAGGGCGGTTTAACGTTCCCGTCAACACTATTTGGGTCATTTTGGAGACGTTCCTTTCAATATTGTGGGACTTTTACCCGACATTGAGATAAAATGTCATTATATGCACGGACGGTCCAACTCGCACCACTTTGCCTGGGCAGGCTAAGACCCACTAAGCGGTTTACTACTACTCATGTACGGTCGATTTCTGCTCAGCGTTAACCATTTATACCTCCTTTACTTGAATATGCACTTGCGCACACATAATAAACGCAAAAATCCAAGCACTAAGAGTACTGGTGGGTCGATTGTCGCTGACTATAGGTCGGAAAAGTCCTGGACTATGATTTAAACTGCTTAATTTACCCTTGAAATCCGATTTTTAAGTGTATAGTGTAGATCTTGATCAGACGCCGCATTCTGTGGCGTCTGGTCTGGGTCTTCATTGTTTGCCAATCCCAACCTATGATTCCACGATAACGCTCTTACACAACACTCTGACCTCAGTCACTGCGGCTGTTTTCTATAAAAAAAAAGTTATTCGGACAAGTCTGTGATAGTCACGTGGACTGAAGAGCTTTTCTGCTAAGGAATTTTGGGTAGTCGGAAAAGGAGCTCGTCACGAAAACACGCCTATATAATTTTGACCCCCTTGAACCCCACTTTTATATAGTGAAACTGGGGTTTACAGGGGTAAACCTTATTTTTCATATTTCTGCTCACATACATAGATTCTGGGTACTTGTTGGAACCGCGCGTTCACACAATCTATTTTTGAGCAGAAATATAAAAAGTATCAGATATTTTTTTTTTTCTGAAAATTTTCATTTTTGTTTTTAGGGTAAAATTTTCAATTTATTTTAATAGGCATGTTTTCGTAATGTCTGCTGATCAACCCTACTGTTTGTCATGGCATTTGTTGAGAAATATTCGTCTCTGCACATGCGCTTGAAGTTCTTAGCTCAAAACCTATACAACGGGCCTCCGTGGCCTCGTGGTTCAGAGCGCTGACACTTGATCATTAGGTCTCTCACCACTGTGGTTCGAGCCTCGCTCGGGTCACATGTGAGACGCCAAGTTCTGCAACGGAAGGTCAGGTGTTTTTTCTCCGGGTACTCCGGTTTTCGCCCACCTCTGATTAACGATCGACTCGATATGAGTGAAATAATCTTGAAAGGGCCGTAAAACAAAAAAAAAAAAAAAAAAAAACCTAAACATGAATGTTAATATTGACGAAGTCAATATTCAATTTCGTTATGGCCCTTTCAAACAAACTTGAAATGTTTAAGCATTTAAACTTCAAGCGCCTGTGATCTTTCGACACCATTCTTCAAGAGCATTTGCACAGGTTTACAAAAAAAAATTTTGCAGTTTAATTTCAATCTGATTTGGGATTTACATGTTCAAGTGTTTACATCAGTGACCAGCCGTGTAGCCTGTTGTATGAACTAAATATGGGAGAGTTAAGGATGGAGTTATTCTTGGTGATTGTTGCGACTTTAAGACACCAGTTCGCACAAAACATACATTTTTTCTTCATGGCTCCCAGTGAAATCTGCCTAATAGCGCAGATTTCAGCCTAATAGTGCAGATTTCAGAAATAATCATAGAATAAATCATGTATTTTAACAGCAGTACGTGAAATGTAGTTTTTGGGGTCGAAGCCCCCAAAAACACGATTCGGATGACCTTATTTCCAATTTAACTCAAAAAGGCTGTAACCCTGCGCATTAAAAATAGGTCAGAACTATCATCGACGTCAGTACCAGAATATTTATCAAACTACCATATTTAACAATTACAAAAAAAGTTTGCATATAATTACTTCAATGAATGAAAATTCACCCATAAAAGGGGTAAGGTATTCCTAATTTGTTGTAGACACAAATAGGAATTCCTACGCTTATTGGTTTGGTCGCCATGAGGCGGGCAAACCGGGTATAATGACCAGATTGTAACTGTTCCATGGAGGGGCACGTGACGTGATCAACCAATCAGCTTTAACGATGATGCAATACTATACTGCATTTACAGGAAACAGCCTGTCTGAATAGCGAAACAGACCGAAAAGCAAGCGCTTCAACTCCAACAACTGATCCGGGTGTTCGAATATTAGAAAATATCAGATTGGAAATTTATCAGTGTTCGAACTGTTTGATCTGAAAGAAGTCCATGCATTAGACCAGGCTGGGTTCAATATTTTAAACGACTACGTTTTTTCCCGCCGCCCTGTCAATCCGCAAGTGATTAGAAGTTATATCACTTATGCAATGCAGAACACCGTTTGATCTATAAATAAGTTAGTGTGTGCAGGGGGGTCTTTGAATGCGAGCTTATCATGTAGTTACAAGTATAAGGTTACACATTATCATTAATGATATTTACACCTATTGAACTATCACTATTTGTGATCTTAGGAATAACAGAAATTGATTTGTTTGGAGGAAATTCTTTTCTTAAGAGAAGCCCATATATTTTTCAAAGAATTTCCAGATAGTCTGTAATATTTTTTTTTTGTTCCGGCTACACCGCAGCAGACAAAGTCCAGCTACATGTATATATGGGATGTGATGTTGAAACCCGCACGTGCAGCTACACAGTGGAGCTAGGCGCATAGATACTTCACCCCACACACACTCACACACCTATATTGTTTAAGCGCATAGTGAAGCCTCAGGCGAGACTGCGCAGCCTTGTTTGTGTGTTTTCTGCTTACTCATAAGCTGTCTCAAATCAGCGTAAGCCGGGGACATGTAGCAATCCAATGCCCATCGAAGAAGTCCGCTGAAGACTGATTAGACTGCGGATGCAAAACCATCATGTTATTTAGATAGGCAAGTAACAAGAAAATGAAAATGCGGACATCATACACAATTTTAACATGTGCATGTGCGATCTTCACTTTGTGCGCGATGAAACGTTTCAAACCTCTTGAACATTGAAGACACAATCCCGATTGCACAACTGCGCAGACTTATCATTCTTTTCTGTACGCACATGCGCAATAAGTATTTTTCTCGAGATAGGAGATCTGAACAGACTGATCCTTGCACTTGGTAGCTTAGAATGTGTTTGTAATGTCGCAAGCAGATTTGGCCGGTTAAATGTACACAGTCGTTTTAAGCCGGCGCACGGCGAAAAAAAAAACGTTTCAAACGAAGGACCAGATCAGCCTGCGCATCTAGCCAATGTGGCCATAGTTTTCACCTGTTGTTCTTTGATTAGCACAGAGGCCATGGTAGGCACATACGAACAACGAAGACTGTTCAAACTGCATGCATGTGCAGGCTGACCTGAGTCTTCGCCCATCGCATATGACTTATTTTCTTAATCATGTTCCCCGAAATTACTTCCAATAAAACCTTGTCACCGTGAAATAAATGGGCATCTTCACTTGCTCCTCAGAAAACCAGGGTAACCCGAATAAAACTACCTTTTTGCATGCAACAACCATGTTGTTATCGTCACTCGCACGTGCTAAAAGACGTTCTGTGGAAAAAGGCGGGAAACTTTCAATTAATATTTAAAGGGGCGCTTCTGCTATCAAAGAGGCATTGAATCAAATGCCACAGCACAAGGAAAAAGGGTAACACTGTCACACAAATAATAATGAAAGTGGAAGCTACGCTCCAAAGAGTCTGAGAGCAAAGCGAAAACACATATGCATGGTGATCCAAGCCTTTGTAGGCCACAATGCTACATCAACGACTAGGATCAGCCTGCACATTGATGCAATGTGATCAGTCTTTACTGAACCCTTAAATCTTACGAAGTCACAAGGCTAAGTGAAACCCTTTGCCTTACATACCGGTAGTGGGTGCGCATGTTCAGTGTTTGCAGGTCGTTGAGAAACCAGCGAAGACACATCTTAGCGTACTCATGCAAACCGATTAGAGTCTTCGCTGATCGCATGCGCCTGATGCAGACGATGGAATTTCACAACATAAATAAGCGAAACTCCTGTGGCTCATCAAGGTTGATCTAAGCACTTGCTGCCTGCGTTTCTCACAGTCTGATCAGTATTCGGTGATGGTATGAACCTTCCATTACCACAGGGCTATCCAAGTGAGAGAAGCGAAAACCATTTGCCTCACAGAGTGCATGTTAATCCGAGTCTTTGGAAGTCGCATATATTTCACGCTAAGTTTTCTTTTTTTCGTGCGCTAGCTCATATACGACCAGTACGATGTTGTAATGATAAACCCGGGAACGGTCCGAAATGCTTGTTCTGGATGCATTTTTCGGCATTTTTTTGTGTGTTCAAAGTATTAAAAATTCTGATTTCTGAAAAATTTGGGAGTTCGAATTAAATGAGAAAGTTTTCAGCCACAGATTCGAAATAAGTTTGGGTGTTCGAACTGCTAGGGTGTTCGAACTAATTGGTCATCTACCGTAGTCTACCATTTTTACGTATTTCGAAACACACCTATTCAAATACATTGCCATTTTTTTGGCAAAAAAAAAAAAAAAAAGAAATTTTAAAAAGAAAAATTGGAATATTCAAGTTGCCTTTTTTTCTCAAAACATAGATTGCGGGGAGTCGACAGAAACGCCTCGACGAGGCGATTCTATCGAGTACCCACAATCTACTGTCTCAGAGCATGAATACGGAAATTAATGTATACCCCTGCATACCCGAGCTTTACTATATAAAAGTGTAGATTATATTTTCTTGTCCCTTGGGATCACTGATTCCATTGTGGAATTTTGAAAATATCTGAGGGTCACTGATGAGGCCTAATTGGCCGGAACTAGCTAGTCTGGCCCAGAAAACATGTACACTCCATATTTTTCAGTTCTTTGGTGTATTCCTTGCTTCCAAAGGATAGCCCTTTTATAGAACATATTTAACTTCACTACAACTGGTGTGTGGGAATGTGTGGCGGCTGTAAAACGTCTCCCTGCCCTACATCATAGCGTAGATTAAATTTTCTTGTCCTTTGGGATCATTGATTCCATTGTGGAATTTTGAAAATATCTTAGGGTCACTGATGAGGCCTAATTGGCCGAAACTAGCTAGTCTGGCCCGGAAAACATGTGCACACCATATTTTTCAGTTCTGTGGTGTATTCCTTGCTTCCAAAGAGTAACCCTTTTATAGAACATATTAAAGGGGATCACAATTCTATAGGCATGATTTCGTGATGGAAATACAAGTTTAAGGACCTTATGGCTGCTACTCTGTTGACTCTGTCCGACTGAAAAAAGGGTCTACTCTAAAAGGGGGAGGATTTGCTCCTCAAGGGGTCTACTCTAAAAGGGAAGAATTTACTCCCCAGGAGCAAATTCTTTCCTTTAAGAGTATACCTCTTAGACATATCAAAAGAGAAATTACTTTTGCAGGAGTAGCGGTCATTTTCGCAAATTTCACGTTTTGCAATGCCATTATGGAGTAAGTCCATGGGGCCATGGAAACGAAAAACAACAGAACATAACTACTACTACTCACAAAGTGTGGCTGGCTGCGGTAGCTCAGTCGGATGCAGTCTGACTGGCGATAAGGAAGGATCGGTTTCGATACCTACGGGGGTCGGCAACATTCTTTCGTGGGGATTGATTATGATATCTTTTCTATGGCCATTCTCTCCCTTCCACTGATTCAGGAAGGGCAGGGGTCAGTTTTTGGCGACAGAATGCGCACTGAACTGGTAAACCGCTTACGGATAAGCCTGCTCAGGAAAAGCGTGGATAGGTACACTGAAAGGCCCAAACATGACCCAAATCAGTGTTGACTGGGCCGTTAAATACAAATAATCAAAACTTGCAAAGTTTACTTCACACAGATAGGAACAGATTTATATATTCTGGACATCTTTCGGTACGGTGGTAGCTCTAATAATACGTAAATGTTGGAAAGACAGAGAACATTAATTTTTTCCTTATTTATAAAGATCGCTGGGTGTAACGGGCCTCCGTGTGGCCCAGTGGATAAGAGTGCTGACTCTTAATCATTAGGTCTCTCAACGGTGTAGGTTTGAGCATGGCTCAGGTCACATAATGAGAAGTTCTGCAATGGAAGGTCAGGAGGTTTTTCATCGGGCACTCTAGTTTTCGCTCACCTCCGATTAACGATCGGCTTGATGTGAGTGAAATAATCTTGAAATGATCGTAAAACCAAACATAAAAAGATCGCTGGGTGTGTAAAAACATTTACATGTCTTTGCTACTAGAATAAACGGCAGTGCCAAGGTCGAAGGTTCTAACTCTTCCAAATATATAAAATATTTAGGGAGCGAAACAAAGTCATAACGTTGATGGGTCGTTGTTTATTGTTCTTGAGCCCAGCACAGATAGCAATAGTTTCTGTTCTAAAACTTCATGACTACTAAGTGACCTACCACCAGTTACAGACTTAGTTGTTAAAAGACTTTTTGGTGCATACGATGGGGGCTATTGTATCTGATAAGCCGAGAATGGTGTTCTCTATTTCCACTCAATACTTGACGTTTTACTAATCAGTTTCTTTTACAATTAAATTGTGATCCAGAATTATATACAGAAGGATTGCAAATTTCAGGTTTTTGCGGAGGTACCGCTCAAAGAAACGGCCGAGGTTTGAGATACAGTCTGATTCGCAGCACTTTGTCTGGGCAGGCTTAGATCTTCCTAGGCAGTTCAGCAATACAGCAGTCCAATATATTGCCCCAAGGTCTGATCGGCCCCAGTCCATCGGGGATTGAAGAAATAGATTGGGCTGCATGATGCTTCCACACAGAGCTGATACCGGCCGCACATGAGTAGTGTTAAATCGCCTAGAAAGTCTAAGCCTGCTCAGGAAAAGTGGCTCGAGTCGGACTGTTCATGCATTTCAACCATTTAGTTTCATGGGCGACAGGTCTTGAGAAGAAGGAGTTTTATCTTTCCGTTTAAAGTCCCACAAAATTGGGTGCAATGTCTCAAAAAAGACTCATACAGTGATAACAGGGACGATAACAACAAATGAAATAGATAACCAAGGCCCTATAGAAGGTCTGATGACTTAGGAAAAATCTTTTTATATGCCCGTTTGAAAAACAACAACAACAACAACAACAACAAATACAACCCCCCCCCCCCCCCCCAAAAAAAAAAAAAAAAAAAAAACGGTCGTATTAAGTTATGGGGTTGGTTTCCGTCCGTTCGTAAACTTTTTTTTCGTTTCCGTATAACTCCTACTATACAGTTTTCATCCGATCAAGCCTAAAATGTGTATGTAGTAAGGCTAAGATGTGAAGATATATGCCACCAAATACTAACAGAGTTATGACTTTTTGAAAAATTCGGTTTACATTTTCGTTTGGTTAAGTTTTGTGCTATACATGTGTAAACCATATGTAAGTTACATTTAGTTTATACTTGCCATAGCGTTAAACAATTTACCACATAATACTCATCACTACCTACCCCTCCTGATACCAAGGTCACAGACTTCGAAATTTTATGTACACGTGTTGTGTTAAAGTTTATTATTTTTATTCAAAAAATGCATTAAGCGGGATAATAATATCAGCTGGCTCAAATCAGAATGTAGACTGACAAGACCAAACCTATTGGATGCTTTTTGAAAGCAGCCAACTTGTTTCCTCAGCTGACCATAATACAAAATTAACTCGCAAAGGCTGTACATCTCCCAGCATTTAAATAGGCCCGAACTTCCATCAATGAGCACAAAACATGTCGCCAATTTTCATGTATTTGGATTTCTTTTTAAAAGAACTACATATTGTTAATATTATTTGTGTTTATCCGCTACAACTAGCGAATACGACTTATTTTTATATGAAAAAAAAATCTTACGCATTACCTGCGGTAGAATCACAGCAAGGTCAGGCTGTGTAGCAAGAGACTGTATCGTCCAGCTACTGCAACATGTCAAATCATCCATTACCTTATCTATTCACACGTAATGTAGATCTTTGGTTTAGACGAAGAACTTTTGTTTGATTTAGAAACAAAAGAACAATAAAAACGCTGAAACCATCCGTGCAAAGGTGCCTGTCATAAGGTAAGTTGTCAGTTGATACAGTGTTGTACTATTCATGGAACGCTGGATCTATTATTAGCGACAAGGTCAAACAAGGCAGGCATCTATTAATAGCGATGAAATGTTGTCTTCTTCATGATGTCTTCTTCGGCGACGAACTGGGTCAACGTACGCTGTTTGCAGCTTGGAACATTTTAGGCGCTAACTGAATCAGGCACTGAGAAAATTGTCGTCGGTTTTGCGCCGGGCATGACCTGCCCAGCTTCGCATGCTATAGAAACTATAGGTTTTGAACTAAGTCAAACAATTTAACTCGCGAACACTAAAATAATTTTCGAACATGTTGGTCATCGCAAATGAGAAGTTAAGGTTTTCTCATGATGTGACCCATGGATTTGAATCGTTCTATGGTCAATGTTCATGTTCGACTAGTTTGTTTGTTTGTTAGACTGATTAGAGGTTTAACGTTCCCGTCATAACTTTATACCTGCAGGTCATTTGGAGATGTTGCTTCCGTTTTGTACGTGACTATTTTATCCAATTATATCTCAAGCCCTGTGGCCCAATGAAACCAATAGGGTTTATACGCATGGACGGTCCGACCCGCACCGTTATGGCTGGGCAGGCCTATAATTATATGCCCTCTAAGCGGGTTACCATTTCGGTCGCGTCTACGTGGAAACACGATGCGGTCCCGTCTTCTCTTTTATTAAGTTTATCATAGAAATTGTGCTGAGCTACCGAGGCCGGCCGAAAGTGCAGATATGCCGGTACAGATCTATACTTAAAACTGTAAATCAAATACAGGCATACCTTATTAAGGCACAGTCTGCAGAACTCGAGTAAAGATTAGAAATACCAGCTTCAGCAACCCCTGAATCAGTCTCTGAACGTATTGAAAGGCGCATTATTCATACACTAATGCGCTGCCTGAAACATTAACACTGTTCCGCTCCTACCCATTGGGGCTTAGAGAAATAGAATGAGTTTTATGGTGCTTCCACGCAGAGCTGAATCTGACCAGACGAGTACTGCTAAACCGCTTAGAAGGACTAAGTAGAAGTAAAACAAAGATCAGGAATTGGTACAATTAACTTACTCCACCCATAAAAGACACCAAAGGGAAAGAAATACAAACATTAAGCGACAAGACCATAATGGAAACCTAAACAAAGGAAGGCCATAAGGACAGTTACTTTCCCACAAAATGGCCATATGGCCATCCAAAATAAAAAGACAAAAGTGATACACACAGTAAGTAACAAACAACAACATAAATAAATCGCCACAGAAGAGCCGCCTTGGAACGGTCAGTGGAAGATTTCCACTGGGGGGCTTAAATCGATTTTACGTGGCCACAATCCTCGCCCTTACTTCCGTCGCGATTTAGACAAATAATTTGTTCAGTCCGCATGAAGGCCTCCTAACTCATCAGTGCAACATCTCCGTGAACACAAAAATCAAAGAACCACAGAGGTGAGACAACGGTGAGGACTCGACAGCAAGAAACCACTGAAATGCTGGAGCAAAAGAAAACCAACAGTTAGACTCCGATGGGCCCGACCAGAGACAGAGCATCAGGCACCAACCAACATTACCTTGAATTAGATCTCTCTAATTCTCAATAAGCCTTTACGTTGGAGCCGTCAGCCTGCCGAGGTAAAGTTGTGTGAGTTAGACCAATGCACTTAAGCCATTTGGTTTCATTGGGCGGCAGGGCTTCTGGTGTCGTTTCATCTCAGTGTCGGGTAAAGTCGCAAACAATTGGAAGCAACGTCTGCAAAATGACCTGAATTATGTTGACGGGGACGATAAACCTCAATTCAAACAAACGCAAATTACCGCCCACTTAATATAGGCCGGTCTCGATAGCTCAGTCAGATGCGTGTCTTACTGGTGATCAGGAGGTTGCGGGTTTGATACCTGCCAGGGTTGGCAACGTTCTATCATGGAGATTGATCATGAAAGCTTTACAACGGTCATTCCCTTCCACTGATTCAAGACGGGTAGTTGTCATTTTCTATAACTTATGTATAAACTTATTAATCGCTTATGTATAAGCCTGTCCACGAAAAGTGTAGCTAGGTAAATTGGCCGGCTAAAAAATTACCTAAATAGTGTTGTCTTGACCGTTAAACTAGACTTTCGGATGAGTCTTTAAACCGAGAGCCCGTCTCCGTATGACCTTAGCTGTTGGTGGGACGTAAAACTCAAACACTCACTCACTCACCGTTAAACTCCAATACAAACAAAACAAACAAAAACCACCGACCTAATAAAACCGGACTGACATAGCATTCATATTGAAACTCGTCATAATCAAAGCACTGAAAATACTGGTGGGTCGATTGTCTCCGAGTGTAGGTTGGGGTAATAGTCCTGGACTGAGATTTAAACTGTTTCATTCAATTCTAAAATTCCAGTTTTAAGCAATTAGTGCAGATCTTCATCAGACGCCACATTCTTCCGCGTCACATCTGTGTCTACACTGTTTGCCAAGCCCACCCTATGATTCCAAGATAAGCATCTTTTGTCTTACCTCATTGCGACTCTTTCTATTTAAAAAAGGTTATTCCGATAAATTAGTGACAGTCACGTGGACATGAGCACTGAACAGCTTTTCGTCTTAGTAACTTTGGGTCGATCGCAAATAATTAACTCGAACTTAGCAGCATTATTTGTACCTCTATGAGGTCAAAGCCCGTATCAGAGTAAGTGTGTTGCCTGTAAAATCCGCACTGGAATCAACTGTTGGATTTACAGTGTTTGCCAAACCCATCGCATGATTGCTGTCAAGATTCTTGCGCAGTACTTTGCCCTACATATAACATCGATTAAATAGCGAGTCTAATTTTTTATTGATAACGATAACATTTGTTTATCCAAATCAATGAAGGCCATGTGGACAACAATACTTATCGAAATTCTGTCCTTAATAGCTTTGGGTTGATTGGAAAACAATCGACCCAAAACAACTGGTGAAGATTACATGTGCAGCAAGTTACAGTATGTCAAGCTAGAACGGTAACACTCAGCACATACACAAAAATAAATACATTTAATGTCCACTAGAACTCATAACCCCGCCCATAGGGGCTTGAAGAAATAGATGGGCTGCATGATGCTTCCACGCAGAGCTGAATTCGGCCCGCACACTAGTACTGGTAAACCGCTTAGAGGATCTAAGCCTGTTCAGGGACCGCGGTAATTTTCAATGGGCGACAGGGCTTGAGATGTCATTTCATCTCAATGTCGGGTAAAAGTCCCACAAAATTGGAAGCAACGTCTCCAAAATGACCTTTACAGTGTTGACGGGGACTTAAACAAATCAAACAAAACTAGAACTCATTCTTCTCTCTGGTGTGGGTGTTCCCAATTCGCCCCCATCAGCACTCTCAGTGCTTTGATTATATTTTGTCGACAGCCGTATCAGTCAGACTAGGATACCATCGACGTCTAATAATCGACATCCGTATCCCGACATTTTTCAAAGGTCTATAAAAACTCCGAGAGTGCATGAATTATGTCAAACCCACGTTGTTGTGGAAGCGTAGATGGTAGATAAAATATATATGGTGTTTTATTGATTTCCTACTTTTCATAAAGCATTAGATTATTGATATTCTGTGAAAACTGATTTTTTTTTTTCGAAAGAACCGGTATTTTATAGTGTTTTTTTAGACTCACGACTCTCTATAAGTGAACAGACAATTAACAGCTTGTCTCTCTAAAACACCGACATCGTTTGTAAATGTTTAAACTAACGTTTTCGCCTCTCCAAGTGCATCAAAATCGAAGACCCTCCTATGTCGACATCCGTACTGCTCGGTCGAAAACCGTATTTCTCGGTCGACAGCAGCTTTACACAGTACCGGCTCGGTCGACAACACAGTATAGAAAATGGTATTACCCCCGTGAATAGTAACCTTATACCTGCTCCCACAAAAACTACACATACAAAACTTTTCAAACCTTACTTGTTTATAGAGCCATCCTAGCCCAACAAGTTAATGAGAAAAAATCCACATGTTGACTTGCGCATATTCAAGTTACAGTCAACCATGTTTGTTTACCTACTAGAACAGAGTAAATACAAACCAACACTTTTAAAGGAGGGGTGACCATATAAAATCAGCAAAAAATTCTTTGAGCTTGCAGATATATTTATAAAATATGCACCATTTTAGTCCCTTATACCTATCATTTTCTCACATTGAAATAAAACACGGGATATATATCCAATGGAAGCAAGTCTGGTATTTAGAACGCAACTAAAATCTGTCCCAAAGTGATAAAACCCGGCACCTCCCAGTATTTAGTGGAATGCTACCTCTACGTGACTATCACTCACTTGTCAGAATAACCTTTTTTCTTGTAGAAAATAGCCGCAGTGAGATCAGGGTATTCCATTAGACTGAAGATGGTTATTAGCCGAAACTACGTAGTATGACCCATCTTCTTTCTTATGAATGTTTTCATTGCTCTTAAAGGAACTCATTTTTGATTTTTATTTGCCTTCACTGCAGCTGGTGTTGTGCCGTGTGGCGGCCGTAAAACGTCTCCCCGTACATCAACCATAGTGCAGTTTATATTTTACTTTCGGTCCTTTGAGATCAGAGTGAATATTCAGAGAAATCAGAAATAAATTGCACGACCCGCAGAAAAAGCGACCGACTGAAGTCGGTTGATTTTCTAAGAGTGCCCTAAAATCACCGTGTCATTCTGTCATTCGGTCATTCTGTCAGTCTGTCTGTCCGTCCGTAACCCGTTTGTGAAAATTGGTGATAGTGACTTAACCGCTTGGAATATTTAAACAATTTTTGGCATACTGATAGATATCAATGAGATCTAACCAATGAACTTGAAATATTACATGCCATTTAGTATAGCCTCGCCGAGGCGAAAAATGTGAAAATTTTCGAACTGCTTCTCCTCGGAAACCGTTGGGCCGATTGAAATCAAATTTCATATGGAGCCTCTTTGGGATTGGGGAAACCAAACTTTCTCATAGGGTCCAGGTCACATGACCAAAATGGCCGCCAAGCCATATATGGTCTGTCTGTCTGTCTGTCCGACCGTAACCCGTTTGTGAAAATTGGTGATAGTGACTTAACCGCTTGGAATATTTAAACGATTTTTGGCATACTGATAGATATCAATGAGATCTAACCAATGAACTTGCGAAATATTACATTCCATTTAGTATAGCCTCGCCGAGGCGAAAAATGTGAAAATTTTCGAACTGATTCTCCTCAGAAACCGTTGGGCCGATTGAAGTCAAATTTCATATGGAGCCTCTATGGGATGGGGGAAACCAAAATTTCTCATGGGGTCCAGGTCACATGACCAAAATGGCCGCCAAGCCATATATGGTCTGTCTGTCTGTCCGTCCGTAACCCGTTTGTGAAAATTGGTGATAGTGACTTAACCTCTTGGAATATTTAAACAATTTTGGCATACTGATAGATATGAATGAGATCCAACCAATGAACTTGCGAAATATTACATTCCATTTAGTATAGCCTCGCCGAGGCGAAAAATGTGAAAATTTTCGAACTGCTTCTCCTCGGAAACCGTTGGGCCGATTGAAGTCAAATTTCATATGGAGCCTCTATGGGATGGGGGAAACCAAAATTTGCTCATGGGGTCCAGGTCACATGACCAAAATGGCCGCCAAGCCATATATGGTAAAAACCCTTCAAAAATAGTCTTCTCCAGAACCACTGGGAAGAGTTCCACGAAACTTGATAAATGGCATCTGGGACGTAGGCCCATCATTAATTGCTAAAATGGTGACCCTGGGTTGACCTTGACCTTCTTTGTGCCTAGGCCAAACTTTGACACACATGCTTTTGTATTGGAAAATGTAAGAATGCATTTTATCCTGCAAACGATTCAGAATACAGTACTAAAGTAGAAGATATATTTTTGCTCCTTACGATAAGGCGCATTTATTGGGGGAACCGTTTTAGGTCAAGGTCACATGACCAAAATGGCCGCCATACCCATATATGGTAACACTCATAAAGCTAAAAGCATCCGGCGGGTCGTGCACTTCAGCTGAAGCACTGGTTATTGGTTTAGACTCATATTCTAGACAGGTTTTTAATTATTTGGACCCAATTTTGATTTATATCAGTCTTTGAATCGACTGCCTATTCAAAATTCGCAAAAATGCAGTATGTTTCCTCTGGCTTTCTTTGCCGGATCATTACAGGGTCACTGATGAGGCTTTATTAGCCAAAACTACGTAGTATGACCCATCTTCTTTCTTATGAATGTTTTCATTGCTCTTAAAGGAACTCACTTTTGATTTTTATTTGCCTTCACTGCAGCTGGTGTTGTGCCGTGTGGCGGCCGTAAAACGTCTCCCCGTACATCAACCATAGTGCAGTTTATATTTTACTTTCGGGTCCTTTGCGATCAGCGTGAATATTCAGAGAAATCAGAAATAAATTATTGGTTTAGACTCATATTCTAGACAGGTTTTTAATTATTTGGACCCAATTTTGATTTATATCAGTCTTTCGAAATTCGCAAAAATGCAGTATATTTCCTCTAGCTTTCTTTGCCGGATCATTACAGGGTCACTGATGAGGCTTTATTAGCCGAAACTACGTAGTATGACCCAGCTTCTTTCTTATGAATGTTTTCATTGCTCTTAAAGGAACTCATTTTCGATTTTTATTATCCTGGAATCATAGGGTGAGCTTGGAAAGCAGTGTAGACCAAGATCAGACGCTGCAGAACGCGTCTTCTTATCAAATTCTTCATTAAGTGTTTGGAATTTCAGAGTTAAATGAAACAGATTAAATCTTAGCCCAGAACCATTACCCTAACTTCACACCCCACCAACACACTCAGTGCTTTGATTATGAAACCAAACAATTGCATGATTACAACACTCTTAGGCACCATGCCCTTAAGCTAAAAAAGTTAAATCAATCAACCGTGACGTCTGGTTACCAGTTCGGCCACGTTGATCCTGTGCACCAGATTCACACCAGTACAGATAGAAAATACATGTTCAGGATCAAACTTTTGATGTGTAATGTAAGGTCGTGTATAGGAAAGAAGAAACTAAAATTTGTTCTCAAAAAGCATTTAGTGAGAGCGTATTGCAACATTTTTCATTAAAGAATCGTAAGCGTGCCTCTTGGTCGGAAAGCGGATGATGGCACGTGTGTGTTACCTGCCGTCTATTGTAGCGTCATCTTACTATATACAGAAGACGCTAGTGGACGTCGACGTAGCGGAAGACCGACGTCAGTACGTCAAGATCGATTCATCCGTCAGACCCATATGCGAAACATTTCCGCTGGCAGCTGCTACAATGTGTCTGTAGATAAACAAGGGGTCCCAACTACCGACTAATAAGCACTGACACTGTTCGTCGCTCTTTGAGAGCTAGACGCCCCCTGTCATGACCAAAGTTAACGCGTCGACACAGTACGGAACACTTACGCTGGTGCATAAAATACGTAAATTGGCGTCTAAGCGACTGACGTGATATGCGCTTCAGTGACAAATCGCACTTCACCATGAATCACGCCAATTGTCATCATAGTTCCGGGTGTTTCGACGTATTGGTGTAAGGTATGCGGAGGCGACGCGTGCGTAATACAGCGTCACATATCGGATGGAACAAGCGAATTTGTGTGGCGTGGTATTGCATGCAGTTAGCGAACGCAGCTTAGTTTCATTAAGAACAGTCAAGATCATGGCTGAGACGTGAACCGAACAGCAAGACGTTACATCGATCAAGTGCTTCGGCCTTACGCTCAGAATCCGGGATAGATTATCCAGTAGGATTACGCGCGGACTCATAGTGCTGTTCTTGCTAAAATATTTCTTCAAGTCAATGTAATTCATGTACTAGACAAGCCAGCCTTTCTCCCCCGATCTCTTTCCCATAGAGTATCTTTTGGGAGAGGTATCCACAACCGACCAGACAAAAACTGTTACTTATGGACAGTTGCATTGTTAAAACTTGAATTTTAATGTTTGGTTTTGAAAACGTAAATAGTTTCTTTCAAATATTTGAAACATGACATTTCATAATACTACCGGTGTATCGAAATCTGCAAACAGATCATATTTAATGGAATTTGGAGAACTACTTTTCTAAATTTTAAGATCTTTTTTTTTTTAAGATTTTCTATAAGTTTTCACAGCGTTATGATTTTCTCATAGAATCTGTCATTTCAGAGCCTTTGGTGCTTTGATTTTAAAAGCGTGGGGATAAAAATACATCAACATGTCGTCTACTGAATTAACCTAGAGCGTGGTGTGCGCCTACCAACAGCTAAGGTCATACAGAGACGGGGCCTCTGTTTTAAGACTCATCCGAAAGTCCGGATCGAACTCACGATTCCCTGCCTGGGGCATGGTAAAGGTCAAGTAAAGTATGTATAGAAGCAAGGAAAGTTGATTGTCTCTGAGTGTAGGTCTGAAAAATGATCCTGAACGGTGACATACATTCCTGTATTGTAAGCAAACAGTGTATGACCTGATCAGACGTCTGATCAGGTCATACACTGTTTGCCAAACCCAACAAATGTTTGCCAAACCGCACAAATGATTCCAGTCAAGATTCTTTAGAAACCCTCTTAGTAAAACTCTCACAGCAATAAGAATAACATGACTATTTTCAATAAATATCTGTTATCCGGCTTACTATTATTATTTTATAATAACTTTGAGTCGACTGATAAACAGTCGCCCCACGGCCCCCGCCCATCGGGGCTTGAAGAAATAGATGGGCTGCATGATGCTTCCATGCAGAGCTGAAACCGACTGGTAAACTGCTTAGGATCTAAGCCTGCCCAGGCAAAGCGGTACCACTCGGACCGTCCATGCTTATTATAAACACTATTGGTTTCATTGGGCGACAGGGTTTGAGATGTCATTTCATCTGAATGTCGGGTAAAATTTCCACAAAATTGGAAGCAACGTCTCCAAAATGATCTCTACAGTGTAAACGGGGACGTTAAACCTAAAATCAAACAAATAAACAAACAAACAGTCGCCCCAAAATAATCAATGAGGTTGTAAGACTCATGGCCAGGAGCCAGGCTACTGAAACGGTCAGTTCTAAAGTCATCCGCCGGCCTCAGTAGCTCAGTCGGATGCGCGTCTGACTGGTGATCAGGAGAACGCGGGTTCGATACCTGGCGGGGTCGGCAACATTCTTTCGTGGAGATTGATCATGAAATCTTTTCTACGGTCATTCTCTCTCTTCCGCTGATTCAAGAAGGGCAGTTGTCAGTTTCTGGCAAAAGAATGTGCACTATACTGGTTAACCGCTTACGTATAAGCCTGCCAGGAAACGTGTGGATAGGTAAACTGACCAGCTCAAAAATGACCAAAATAGTGTTGACTGGGCGGTTAAACTCCAATACAAACAAATCTAAAGTCATCCATGAAAATACACAGCTGGAAAAATCTAAATCAAACACTGTTCATTACTGTCAAATTTTATTTTCAGATTTTTATTTTATTGCTGAGCAGATGATTCACATGAAATGTCAAGCAGGATTTGCTGAAAGAAAAAATGTAACAAAAATCTTGCATGTCGTCTGCTTTGCAAATTTCATTAGCGTTCAAGGGTTTTCAAACCACATGGTGGGTATATTTCCTGGTTCGTTAGTTGATTTGGGAGTTTAATAGCCCACTCAACACTTTAAACATCATGTTGAGCCAGTCAGTTAACCGATTGTATACTAGTGAACTCTTCCATTGCTTTATGTTGGTCAAGTCCATTTGCCATATAAATGGTAGTAGGCCTTTGTTTTCGTTCTTATTCTATTTTTGATGGAAAGTTCTGTTAGCAAATAGTGCAGGCCCTGATCAGACGCCACATTCTGCAGCATCTGATCTGATCTGGGCCTGCTGTTGGCCAAGGTTGCCCGCCTACAATGGATTAACATAGCCAAATATTTCCTGGACAGGCTAATACTTGAGTGTTTTACGTCTCACCAACAGCTAAGGTCATACGGAGACGAGAGCTCTGTTTAAAGACTCATTCGAAAGTCTGGAGAAGCCGTAATTGGTTTACAAGGCGAGTAGCATAACCACTACACGACGGAGGCTTCTACATGCTAATACGTAAGCGATTAACTAGCACAGTGCACATTTTTTCACCAGAAGTTGACAACTGCCCTTCTTGAATCAGCTGAAGGGGGAGAATAACTCTAGAATATAATTCATGATTAATCTCCATCCGTGAACACCCCTTTAATCCTTTATGTACCAAATGGAACCTTCCTCCTTACATATATCAGGAGTCCATTTCAAAATAAAGGGATGTCAGGTTGCGTTTTCTTCAAAATTTGTTTGGAAAAAAGCTTAACTTTTTGCAAACAGTGGAGGCCCTGATCAGACGCCATATTCTGCGGCTTCTGATCTGGGCCTGCACTGTTTGCCACCTACCCCTTTTGGGGTTTCCGGTACTAAATGAGTTAAACCCCATTTTATGTACAGTTTGAATCGCCTCATTCTTGAGGCCATTCTAAGAAGTACTCTACAGGGCTGTACATTATTTCTGCTTCAAGACACAGGTTGCTGGTACTCGTTAGAACCCCCTCATTGTGGTTCTATTGAGCATCCACAACCTATGTTTTGAGTATAAATAAGAATATCGCAGCAAATTAACCGAAGAATGCCCTATGTCGCACTGATGTGTTAAAGTAATAGAAACTGAATATCGCTGCATCTGGCGGGAATCAAACCCACAAACTCCCCATCACACCATATAAGACTAAACCACTGATGTGTTTCAGCTGTTGAATGTTACGTTTGTCTCCAAAGATTTCACCTCAACAATCTCATTATGTTAATAAGTCTGTATAATAAACACACTTGTAAACCTCTTTATTTAGAGAACTGTATGGTTTACAGGGGTAAACGTTATCTTTCTTATTTCTGCTCCTAAAAATAGGTTGTGAGTACTTGTTAGAACTGCCTCATTGTGCCGGTTCTTGACAAGCTATACATCACACGGAATATGTGTGATCCATCGCTGATGCTGAAATATTGGTATTTACATCAGTTTGATACTATTAATACTTTTTTTGTTTCACAGCCCTTTCAAGATTATTTCACTTATAATGAGCTGATCGTAAATCAGAGGTGGGCAAAAACCGGAGTATCCAGAGAAAAATTACTTGGTCTTCCACTGCAGAACTCGGCATCTCATGTAACCTGTTTACACCCTCAATATTCTTGCATAAATACCAAAGCTATACCGCTGTATAACTCCAGATCAGTGGCTCAAAATGACCTGCAAGCCCTTTGCCAACATTTATTTTCAGTCGTCTTTGCATCAGAAAATGTTAGTTTAAACATTCAGCATGTTCATGGACGATGTTCAATTGTTGTGATGAGGAAGTGCACCACACAGCCTTCAACAAGATTCATTCAGATCAGCCTGTATATCTATGCAGTCTGCGCAGTCTCGTCTTGACTTGTTGGGCCAAGATCCGGTCAACAACTATGGGGAGATTCTTGGGTGCCAGCTTTTTCTTTAGGCCCATCCAAAGCTTCCTCTGCGTTTACAACTAATTTCACAGCCAAAATCATGTCATGTTAAACAAGTCCATGAAATGAACAACACTCCAAGCCCCATTTTATATGGAGAAAAGTGGTTTTGAGGGGTATACATTATTTTACTTATTGCTCAAAAACATACATTGTGGGTACTTGTTAGAACAGCTTAGATGTGGCGGTTCTAATGAGCACCATAATCCTCTATTAAAGAAGAAATAACAAAAATATAGCATTTTTAAAAGAAAATTGCAATTTTCACAACCATTAAAGACACCATTACACTCTAGGGATGTGTAAACCTGAGGCCAACCACACCATATGGATGTACGATCTATTGTCTGAAAAATATCCTTTTCAGATAACATTTTATTTTATTTTATGGCCCTTTGAACAGTTAGACCAGAAATGCACAGTCAACGAATCATGGAGATTATAAAAAGCACTAAAACTACCTTTCAGTCTAGTTTGGCAAAATAACCCTGAAGACGCTGAGAAAAACTACGTCTGAAAATGTCCTCTGCTTATGTCATTTGCTGAATTTTCTTGCAAACTTTTTAGAAATGTTTCTTCATACAGGCAAACAGTGTGGACCCAGATCAGACTGCTCCTAGAGGAGCAGCCTGATCTGGGTCCAGTTTGCAAAAATGACTTTTAAAGTAACCGATAGACGACAAAGCAGACAACAATTGTCGGGATTGGCATTTTATGGGCTAAGAAGAAAAGAAATAGACAAAGCAGGTAAAAATATTTATTTAAAATAAGACCCATTGACAGTAAAATAAGTTGGAGACCTACTACAGTAAAACTACACAAAAACAGACTTTTAGAACATACTTACATCCAACCATACAATAAAATTCATTTGCACAGAAAGTTAAAATGTTCATACAGCCATTGAAGCTTGACTGTATATGAATAGCTGGAGGTATAGGAGAATTCTCTATTGACTCAAGAATGAGTTCCAAACTAGCTATGGTAAACGAGCCATCCAAGCTCCAGTTATTAAAGTTTCACAATATTCATAATTATAGAGGAAATCTAACATGTGTTATTATTGAATTTGTTAAACGAGTTGATAAAATGTGAGGATTTGCTGAGCATTTTAGCCCTTTTTCACAACAAGTTTAATAAATTCAATAATACATGAACACAAATGCAAGATTCTATTTATCATGACATTTAAAACACATTTTATTCACTATTGTTTTTTTTTTAGAAAAATGTCAATATTCTGCTGTTAGTAAAAAGTGATGTCTTTAAGGACATGGTACAAGTACCTTTTCGGGGCTTATCTAACTAACTTGGATATTTAATCTACTAGTGAATTACCATATTTATTACATGGCATTATTATATTCTTAGATGCAGCTTTATATCAGAAACAGAAGTAATAACCTGTGCACAATTTTTCAAAACTATAGATGGCGTTAGTAAATGCAACTCCTACCTCGGTAAACAGTGTAGATCCCGATCAGATGGCTTCTAAAGCCATCTGATCAGGATCTACACTGTTTGTAATCGGGTTTGCTTATCATATGACACTGTTAGTCATTAGTTTATACTAATTTATTTTAGTTCGATTACGATGAAAGCTTCAAGCTTATTGAATCGCTCTCGAACACTCATTCCGGATGTTTTCACGCGCGCGAGAGAGAGAGGCAGTGGCTTTTACACCACTGCTACCCATTTTCACCTGTTAGTCATTCAGTTTGCAAATCTGAATCAATATTTTATATGGCACTGTTAGTCATTCAGCTTGCAAATCTGAATGAATACATTATATTATGTGATTGGCTGATAGTCAAAAATGGGTGTGGCAAAACTTTTTTATTCAGCAGGATAAGTTATTATGGCCTACAAAACTAAGATACCCAAAGTGTGCTGGGATAACAACCAATAGTAGACCAGTAATAATCTGGGTCAAATAGTTTAAAACTATCAATGGTGTTAATGTAGAATTCATAGGGGTCAGCACGTACAGGGTTATTTTTGCCCAAAATGACCAAAAATTTGAGATAGGCTTGATATATACTGTAACTATTCACAAGGGTTCCAGGTAAGCAAATGGCAGTTTTGCACCTCTTCTGTTTAAACATGTAAAGAATTGTGCAAAGTTTAGATTATTTCTGTTCCATGCCCACCAATACATTGGTCTATAAATTCTTCAGCAACAAAAGACAACAATAACAACATTCCTTCATCACTTTCTTCAAAATGACATGTTTACATCAACACCGGCTATTTTTGCTTTAATAATACTTGAACGAGATTCTTTGTGTTTTATACACCCAGTGTCTCCTAATAAGAGACCACCTTTGGGACTGTTCAAAAGTGTTCTACAAGACCACTTTTGAACAGTCTCAAAGGTGGTCTTAATATAAGAATTTTACTGTATATTTTGGGTGCTGTGGTTCTACTTTGCTATATGTCTATTAGATTGAACTCCTTTCATCTCAAACTACTGTTATCTCAAAACCAAAATTTCCAGTCCCTTTGAGTTTAAGATAACAACAGTTGACTGCGTATTCTTGCACACCAGATAAGGAAATCCATAGTTTTAGCCTGGGATAGAAATTCTGTTCTAACCCTGGTGTTGTTACCCAGAATCAACTATTGTCGCATGTTTGATAAATGCACTGGTTGAATGCGCCGTCATTAAGGTTGACGCCATGCACGTTACGTGACGTCACCAAACATTCCTGTAGTGTCATCACAATATGGCGGACGTCAGTAATATAAGTGACTGCAGCATTAAAAATCCGCGGGAAGAAATGGAAGGTATGCAAGAAAAAGAATCCTATATGGCTGTGATGGATGGATAGAAAAATCTGCCCCTCGGGATCACTGTCCAGCATCACCATCATGAGGCAAGCCTCGTGATACCGGATAGTGACCCTGGAGACGGATTTTTCCATCCATCCCTCAAACCCATATAAGGTTCCTATAAGATACTGTACTTGCTAGAACAGTTAACATTTAGACCACTAACAAGTATGTCAAGCTAACAATGTTTTCAACAACTGACTCCTAGTGTACAGATTTCATAAGGATCAGAAAAATTATTTCATTTTCATCCATTCTAGCACTAAATTCATATACACAACAATGTTATACATGTCAAGTTTCAAGAAAATCTACAACATATGTGATCAGGAAATGGTTTGATTACCCTGTACATTGCAGAGAATAACCAGAACTTTCACTGCGTGTAAAAATTTCTGTTTTCTCAAGAAAAGCACTAATGTCTCTTTAAAAAGGAAACAAAATTCAACAATATTCTGTGGTTTAACGTCCCCATAGTTGCTTCCAATTTTGTGGGACTTTTAACCAACACCGAGATAAAATGACACCTCAAGCCCTGTCGCCCAATTAAATCTATAGGGTTTACAAGCATGCACAGTCAGACTCACACCGCTTTGTCTGGGCAGGCTTAGAACCTCTAAACAGTTTGCCAGCACTTGTGTGCAGTTGTTTCCGCTCTGCGTGAAAGCATCATGCAGCCCATCTATTTCTTCAAGCCTCGATGTCCAATGAGCGGGGGGCCAATATTCAACATTGACACATTTGGTCCCTATGGGGAGAAAAACTATCTTTGGCACTTTCTACCTGTTAAGACACAAACCAGTCTGCACAGCGACACAGACTAGCAAGTCTTGAAATTTTACATACAGAAACTAGAGGTATTGTACTATCTGAGCAGTGAACACAAAGGCGCGGATCAGACTGCGCATGAGCGCAGTCAGATCAGCGCCTTTGTTGTTCAAAAGTGCCAAAAAACAAGTTTTCTCACTACCGTATTTACCCTAAGTATTCGAACATCTCAACTCCTTACCATACTTGTTCTAAAATCTGAACAAGTATAATTTTCCATAATTGTTCTAAAATCTGAACAAGTATAATTTTCCAGAATTGTTCTAAAATCTGAACAAGTATAATTTTCCATTATTGTGCTAAAATCTGAACAAGCATAATTTACCACAATTGTTCTAAAATCTGGACAAGTATAATTTTCCATAATTGTTCTAAAATCTGAACAAGCAAAATTTACTACCAGCTATTATGTTTTAAAATAGCTGAATGAGTGGCAAACAGTGAAGACCCTGATGAAACGCCGCGTGATGCGGCGTCTCATCTGAGCCTAGCATTACAATAACACACCCGTGTGACATAGTGCAGTTTTTCACATCTCCAAAATGGTTATTTTTCTGATGAAAATCAGTGATATTTTTCTTATAAATACTGCAAACATAGGTTGTTTGTGCTCGTTAGAACCGCCTGGATGAGGCAGTTCTAACCAGTACCCACAACCCATGTCTGGGAGCAAAAATAAGAAAAATAATGTATACCCCCGTAAACTTCAGTTTTCTCTATATAAAGTGGGGTATAGGGGGGGGGGGTCTTCATTTCACGGGCTTGTTCACGTGATGAATGTTTTCTTTAGGCCTGTCTGTCCGAATACACAAGGAAAATATTGAACATGGCTCATTTTCATCCATCCGACAAACCACTTATTTGAAGTTTTAGTTTAAAACATTCAGGCCAGGGTATGACAAAACCTACATAACGAGTGAACCAGTGAAGACTCGGAGCAGGCTATACAAGTCAGCCTAACTAGTGAGTGTTTTTTATGTGGTTTGGACAGCCAGAAGCTCATGTGATTGTGTTGTGGTTTAACGACAGGTCAACCCATGTGGGTCAGTTTATGTTTTCTTGCACACCAGACAAGGAAATCCGTGATTTTTCTTTGGGATAGAAATTTGTGTTCTGACCCTGGTGTTCTGACCCCAAATCGAATATAATCCCGTGTTTGATAAATGCAGTGGTTGATTACAAAATCATGCGCGGCGTCGTCATGAGTGACGTCACTAAACATTCCTGTTGTGTCATCACAAAATGGCGGACATCTGTAACCGAAGTGACAGGAGTATTAAAAATTCGCAATAGAAATGGAAGGTATGCAAGAAAAAGAATCCAATATGGGTGTGAGGGGTGGATAGAAAAATCCGTCCCTCGGGATCACTGTCCGGCATCACTCGGCAAGCCTCGTGATGCGGGACAGTGTCCCTCGGGACAGATTTTTCAATCCACCCCTAACACCCATATAAGATTCTCATAGTCTTCAAGAGGAAGGGAGAAAAGAGATAGAAGAGGAGCTGAAAGAGAGAGACAGGTGGTTGAGAGAGGATAATGAATGAAAGTGAAGAAACAGAAGAAATAGAGGATCTTACATGAGTGCTCATGTATTATTGAATTTCTTAAACGACTTGAGGAAAAGGGATAAAATGCGAGGCTTTGCTGAGCATTTTATCCCTTTTCTTCAACGAGTTTAATAAATTGTTGTCATAGAGGATCTTACATGAGTGCTCATGTATTATTGAATTTCTTAAACGAGTTGAGGAAAAGGGATAAAATGAGAGGCTTTGCCCAGCATTTTATCCCTTTTCCTCAACGAGTTTAATAAATTACTGACTTAGAGAATCTTTCATGAGTGCTCATGTATTATTGAATTTCTTAAACGAGTTGAGGAAAAGGGATAAAATGAGAGGCTTCGCCGAGCATTTTATCCATTTTCCTCAACGAGTTTAATAAATTCAATAATACATGAGCACGAATGCAAGATTCTATTTACCATATGACATTTGAAACACATTTTATTCACGATTGTTTACAAAAATGTCAATTTTCCGCCATTAGTAAACGTGACAACGTTACGGACATCGTACATTTAATGTTACGGAACTTATCTAGCTAATTTGCATATTTAATCCACTAGTGGATTATCGAAAATATTACATGGCTTTATTACACTCTCAGACGCGATGTCATATGATAAATAAAAATATTTATCCTCCACCCTTACCTGCTACAAGGATAGCAGGCTTTGCCCAACTGTACACCAATATCAGATGGACACCCTATTCATGTAAGATAAGGGGCTCATGCAAACTGCAAAGATTCTTATCAGATTGTTTTTGCTGATTGCACAGGTATTGTCAGTTTCATCATGGGCTGGCTAAATTCATTGAAACATAGCTCACTTCAACTGCGCACCCCCACTCCTTTTCCTGCCCATGGGGGCTTGGAGAAATAGATTGGGCTGCATGGTGCTAGACCGCTTCTTAAACCGTAGCAGATTCTTTGGCCAGTAGGGGCTTGATATATCGTTTCATCGCAATGTTGGGTAAAAGTCCCATAAAATTGGAAGCAACATCTCCAAAATGACCTAATTAGTGTTGACGGGAATGTAAAACCTCACACGATCAAACAAAAGATCATGTTAACTGACATACATCAACATTTATATAAGCATTGTAATAATAAAATTGTGTTAGCTGCTAGACAAAGTAAAAGCATCCATAAAACAAATAAAGTGCATAAATATAATGTGTATAAAATCTAAAATCTTGTGGGGACTTACACAAATGATTCACTTGCATACTTGTAAAATAAAATAAAACTCATAACTATTCAAGGGAAATAAATACACCCAGCATTTTCTGCCATCATCTGAAGGGGAGACAACTTGCTGTACTTCCTGGTGGCTTTTTCATTCTCATAGATACAGCCCCTTTGAAGAAGGGGTCTACTCTTAAAGGAAAGAATTTGCTCCTAAGGAGCAAATTCTTTCCTTTAAAAGTAGACCCTTATCGATGTGAAAGACAAACAAATTTGCATTATGCCTATTCAAATATATTGGTAAAATTTTACCATCAAAAAAAAAAAATGAAAATTTTCAGATAAAAAAATTCTGATATTTTTCATATTTTCTGCTCAAAACATAGATTGTGGGAATTTGTTAGAACCGCCTCAGAGTACCCATAATCTTGAGCAGAAATATGAAAAATAATGTATACTCCTGTAAACCCGAGTTTTACTATAAGAAAGTGGGGTTTAATGGGGTTAAAATAATATAGGCATGTTTTCATAATGGTAAGTGTTTTTGATGATGACAGAGAAATTGAGAACACATTAAGTTTGCAGTAATTAGTGAACCAGCATACGCTCTACCTTTCAAACAGTGTAGATACTGATCAGATGGCTTCTACACTGTTTGACATTCAGTTCATGAATTTCTAAGAATAAATTACATCAAGTAATCTGATTGGCTGAAAGGCAGAAATGGATGCGGCAAAATTAATTTATTCAGCAGGACAAGGTTATAATTCTCTAGAGCTGAACACATTTTTGGTTCGTGGCAGTAGTAGGTAAAGTAAACATATTTCATGCTCAAGTTAGTGGGTTACAATGAGGAAGATTCTAGACGACTTCTATTACAAATATGTTCTAGAAAGGGTTATCCTTTGGAAACAAGGAACACACCACAGAACTGGAAAATGTGGAGTGTACATGTTTTCTGGGCCAGACTAGTTAGTTTCGGCCATTTAGACCTCATCAGTGACCCTCAAATATTTTCAAAATTCCACAATGGAATCAATGATCCCAAAGGACAAGAAAATATAAACTACACTATGATGTAGGGCAGGGAGACTTTTCAGCGCTGCCACACATTCCCAGACAACAGCTGTAGTGAAGTTAAATATGTTCTATGTTCTGACACTTTTTTGGATAGATTGTTTGTCAATTGACCCAAAGTTACTAACTACAGTAGTTTTCCATTTCCTCTTGTCCATGTCACTATATAGCTGACCATGTACAAAATCCAGGTACCGGTTATTTATAGCGGAGCTAAGTCTTCTCCCAGTGACGTCAGAGCGCTGTGTAAAATGCAAAATCTGGACTAGGTTCGTGTACCGAGACATTGGCAAACAGCACAGACCCCCAGATCAAATGCCACAGAACGCAGCATCTGATCAGGGTCTGCACTGTTTGCTCATAGTACAGGTACTTAAGGGTTGAACGACACGTTCAGGACAATTTTTCCAACATACACTCAGAAAGAATCAACCCACAAGTGCTTTGATTTTTTTTTCGATTTTTGGAATGCATCGAAACTATGCTTCACACAGGTGTACAATAATGAAGCTGAAAAAAATCTAAAACTCAAACATGGAACCAAAATGATCAAGGTTCCTTCCTCATTGTAACCTACTAGTCTAATTGTGATAACTGCTGAATACAGTTTAATTTTGATGGGTCGAACCCTTTGGGACCATGAAAAATTTGAGACAACGGTAGTTCGAGCCACTGAGGGTTACTATTAATGCCACACCAAGAAGCAAAATGGAGATATTTTTTTGATATCTTTTCAGTGTTCTGCAATATAAATATATATATGTTGTATGTACTCATTAGAATCGCCTCATCGAGGCGATTCTAATGAGTACACACAACATACATTTGCAAGATAAAAAGTCGAAAATCTCCTTGCTTATCCCACACTACTTCTTATGTGAAGGAATCTCCCAGGGACTCAAAAGCGGGTCGGACTCAGCCATGGTAAACAAGCCATCCGTGTTCGAGCCATCGAAGTTCTACTTTAGTATAATCTCTTTCTTTCAGAACATCTAAACCCCCGAGGGGGACATAAGACAGCCAGTAATACTTCTGTAAAATTATTGACTTTTTCGGTAAAACATTATCAGTTTTCCTTGTTGATTTGTACGATTTCATTTTTGTGTAGTTCAAATTTCTTGTACATGTCTTTCAAATCACAGTCTGTGTTAATGACCTGTAAAGAAATAAAACAAAAATATTACTGTAAAAACCCTAAAAATTCGGACACAGGGATACAGTCTAACAGTCGCCTATAGCGACTGAAAAATCGGCTGGGCGCCAAAAAATTATGTCTGTCGCGACAGAAAAAAAACTAGAGCTATCACTAAAGGTGATGAATACCCCCACAAAAACTGCCTTGATAGTACATCAGCGCCATTTTGCAATTTTTTCACTTGAAAGGGGCCATAACTTTGTCGAAAATTGACGAATTGTAGTGGAAATCGAACTTGACCTGTATTTTATGATGTTACATCAGTGTACCAAAAATTATAAAAATCGGTGAAGCGGTTTTTGAGTTATCGTCTGGAAACCAAGTCAACAGACCGACCGACCGACCGACAGACCGACCGACAAGCTCACTCCTATATACCCCCCCAAATTTCATTTGTGGGGGTATAATAATTCCAGATATCGTTTTGTGTGAAGCTTGTACCAGTCGATACTGGTTTCTAGTAATACATTCGGTATATCGTTGTTCTGTGTTGGAAATCACACTTGCAAATGGTGACCCCTATGAGGGAGCATTTTTAGTTTTGTTGTCATGTTGTTGTTTTTTTGTGTTTCCACAAAATGTGGCAATTTGTGGCAGGTGTTACAAAGCCAGAGAAAAAGAAATGTTCTTCGGAAGAAGTAAAGGCTTATTACAAGTCCTACGACGCTAAACACGTGAGGTGTACCGTGAACCGGGTGGAATGGCAGAACAACAGACTGTGGCTTGTTGAGTTTTCCGAACAAAATGTACTCGTATATGCTATCTGTGTCCAGCATGGAACAGACAGAACCAGTGTTTTTGTTAAAGAGAGAAAATCAAATAAATTGAAAAGTACAAAGGACCCGCATTATAACAACAGTATTTGTTCCCTATTATTGTGCCATTATAATGAATTTGCTGTTATAAAGAATCCCAGTTAGGAGTATGATAGGTTATAAAAGGTCTTTTCCACATCATAAACCAAGAAACAAATGTAACAGACATTTGTTAGAATCGCCTCGGTGAGGCGATTCTAACAAATATCTGTAACTTGTTTCTTGGAGTATTAAATTACAAGAATCTTTCATGACTATGGATTCAATTTGGGATTTTCTAATCCGACGGAAGCCCACTTTGCTCAGAATCGAGGCTAAGCCGTGAGCTAAGAATTCATTCCATTGGAATTGTTATTATAACGAGTTTTGCTGTTATAACGAATGTCGGTATAAAGACTTCAAGAGGGTTGACTGTATTTTGGATCTTAGATAATGGATTGTATTATCCATATGTTGAAGGATCAAAGATTATACACAATTGTTACAATTACATGTTTTATTAAATTGTTTTGGAAGCTATTTTGTTTTAAGAAGTTTCTAATTCTTCATGAATCCTTGGAACTCAAGTTTTGGCCTGGGCCACTAAAAAAAATTCAGGAGCCCACTGTAATTCTCCTAAAATTCATGAGATCCTTTTTTTGTGATTCGCTCACAATTTTTGGCTTTCTGGTGCGAAATAATGAGTTTGTCATAAACTGTATGTTGCACAATCGAAATTATTCTGAAAAACATTGTTTTATTTGTTTTATGTGTAACAATCCTGAATTTTTAAGAGCATATCGATTTATTGTTTATCGTAAATGCGGCCCAGTTGTTATTTATATCCATACTTGATTCATATATGACGTAGACGCCGGACAATAGAGCGTGGCTTACGCAAAATATCGGACCGAAATACTGCAAAATATCGCAGCGGGCGGTATTTATTCTAGAGTTTTTATCTGCTAGAAATAAATTTCACTGCAATTCATACAAAATAAAATAAATGCAAAGACCTTCTGCTCTTAACTGGTGAATATGAAGGTAATATACCAAATAGAAGTCGAAAAAAAAAATGATTTTTTTTTGTGATGCCTAATTTGTACGTCTCCATTACTGTCATGCAGACTGAAGCTAAGATGAATCTGGCAACTATACATAGTATAATCTATAAATTTTCAAATGCATGGTCCCATTTTCTAAGGTCAGTGGGCCCAAGAGCCCCCAAACCCCAAATACTGGATTTAACAGTCTTTTTTATTGTTTTCAAAATTTCAGTTTTGGGCCCCTTGCTGGGCTCCAAAGTTTGCTGGGCCCAGCTGGCTCCTGAGAAAAAAATGTTAGTCCTTATCTGAACTTACGAGTACAGGACAAGTTGGTTATAATTTGCTTTTCTACAAGAACTTACCAGTACAGGACAAGGTGGTTAGAATTGGTTACCGCAGTCAAAATTTGGTTTTCTACAAGAACTTGCCAGTACAGGACAAGGTGGTTAAAACTGGTTACAGTGGCCAAAATTTTTTGGTTTTCTACAAGAACTTACCAGTACAGAACAAGGTGGTTAAAACTGGTTACAGTGGTCAGAATTTGGTTTTCTACAAGAACTTGCCAGTACAGGACAAGGTGGTTAAAACTGGTTACGGTGGTCAGAATTTGGTTTTCTACAAGAACTTGCCAGTACAGGACAAGGTGGTTAAAACTGGTTACAGTGGTCAGATTTTGGTTTTCTACAAGAACTTGCCAGTACAGGACACGGTGGTTAAAACTGGTTACAGTTATCAGAATTTTGTTTTCTACAAGAACTTACCAGTACAGGACAAGGTGGACGAAATTTTGTTTTCTTTATCAACCAATCTTCATGGAGATCATTGAGACTCTTCAAGTAGTCCTGCAAGATAGGATGAAATAGAGGATCTTAAATGAGTGTCCATGTATTACTGAATTTATTAAATGAGTTGAGGAAAAGGGATAAAATGTGATAAACGAGTTGAGGAAAAGGGATAAAATGCAAGGCTTTGCCGAGCATTTTATCCCTTTTCCTCAACAAGTTTAATAAATTCTGTCCATATGAGGTCATATTCAACAAGTGCATTTATCAAACACGCCAGAATAAATTCAATAACACTTGAGCACGAATGAAAGATTCTATATTTATCTTATGACATTTAAAACGTATTTAATTCACGATTTTGGTACAAAATTGTCAATATTTTGCCATTAGTAAACACGACGTCATTAAGGACGTCGTTAAGGACGCAGTACATGTAACATTACGGAGTGTTTCTATTTTGCATATTTAATCCACCAGTGGATTATCAAATTTATTACATGGCGTTACTACATTCTCAGACGCGATGTCATATGATAAACATTTTTCTTGCACACCAGATAAGGAAATCCATAGTTTAGTTTGGGATAGAAATTCTGTTCTAACCCTGGTGTTCTTACCCAAAATCGAATATTCACGCGTGTTTGATAAATGCACTGGTTGAATATGACCTCATATGCACAGTTGATAAGGTTGCTGTCACAGCATGTTACATGACGTCTATAAGCTGTTGCTTTCGTTCTAATCCTTTCGAGGGTTCTCTGTTTGTAAATGTGTATGACTGTTTGTAATGTAAACATTTATGAATAAAATATGTTTAAACCAAACATCACTGTAGTCATCACAATATGGCAGACGTCGGCAACCCAAGTGACTGCAGTATTAAAAACCAACGCTCAGAAATGGAAGGTATGCAAAAAACAGAATCCTACATGAAAAATCAGACCTTGGGATCACTGTTCAGCATCACGAGGCAAGCCTACTGATGCCGGACAGTGACCCTCGGAACGGATTTTGCCATCCACACCACACACCCAAATAAGATTCTTACAATATTTGCTTCTAAGATCAGACCTGTTTCATAGGCATAGCGCTCATTACGAATAAACGCTGAAAGGATAATCAATAATCAGTCCTGTCATTGTGATCGATAATTATCCCAGAAAATGCCAATCACGACAACTGTCGTCTGCTTTTCCCTCTGCTGGTTACTTTTAAAAGTAATTTCTGCAAAGTGTGGACCCAGATCAGACTGCTCCTGTAGGGCCCACACTGTTTGCCTGTATGCAAAAATATTTTTAAAAATTGCAAAAAAAAATTCAGCAGACGACATTAGCAGACGACATTTTCAGATGTAGTTTTTCTTGGTGTCTTGAGGGCTATTTAGTTATCAATGAAGATTTGGTCATAATTTTACTTGTCTGGCATTCTGTCTCAGCAGGACTCTTTATACCATATGCTATGCTATAGTTTTATCTTAAACATATTTTATTTATCTCAAAACACATAAACATTACAAACAAAGTATGACAAATAAAGGATTAGAACGGAAGTTAAAAGCTTATTTAGTTCTTATCCTGTCAATCAGCACAAGATAATGTTGCATTGTTTGAGGTTTAAAGTCCCCATCAACACTGTATATCATGCCATTTTGGAGACGCTGCTTCCAATTTTGTAGGACTTATTCGACATTGAGATGAAATGACATCTCAAGCCCTGTCGCCTAATGAAACCAATGGGATTTATAAGCATGGACGGTCCGCCTTGCCTCGGTAGGCTTAGATCCTTAGCGGTTTTCCAGTACTCGTGTGCGGTCTGTTTCAGCCCATCTATTTCTTCAAGCCCCGATGGGCAATGTTGCATTGGGTTAAACAAGATGTCAACTCTTGAGTCATTTTCGTCACTTCTTAGAGAAATGATAGCCAACAAGAGGAATAAGACGGACAGAAAAGAATAAAGGAATGAATTTATATGGAGAGAGAGGAAAAAAAAGGGCCCTCAGGCGGACATGCCGCAAGCATAGCAGGCCTTTTGCAATTGTAAGCCAATAACAGCTGGGGTCTCAATGCTTAACCTATTTAGTACCGGAGACCCCAAAATGGGTAGTTGGCAAACAGTGCAGGCCCAGTTCAGGGCCTCCACTGTTTGCTAAAAGTTCAGTCATTTTCCAAATAAATTTTGATGAAAACACAACCTGACACCCCAAAATTTTAAAATGGACTCCTGGTATATATAAGGAGGAAGATTCCACTTGGTACAAAAAGGGTTAAAGATACAGACCTTTTGCCTCACCCAACATGATAAGGCTCTATATCCACATCAAAGTGGATTATACTTCCAGATACACACCATGGAGGCTTCTCCAGATAAAAAAAACTTTATAGGGTAATTTTAGTATTCTTTTTTCTCTTACATCATGATATAGACCGTGAAATGACCAACAAGTCTGTGAAATAAATACCCCTTTAAACCCCACTTTATATGAGAAAACTGGAATTTACAGGGGTATACTTTATTTTTCTTATTTAAGCTCCAAGACATAGATTGTGGGTACTCGTTAGAACTGCGTCAACAACCTATGTTTGCATTATAAGTAAGAAAAATATCACGGAATTTCTTCAGAAAAGTAGCCATTTTGAAGATATTTGAAAAAATGCTCTATGTCGCACTGATTTGTTATATTAATGTTTCTCAGCAAGAACATAAGAACAAGTCGGACCATCGATGCTTTAATATAAACCCTATTGGTTTCATTGGGTGACAGGGCTTGAGATGTCATTTCATCTCAATGTTGGGTAAAAGTCCCACAAAACTGGAAGCAATGCCTCCAGAATGACCTATACAGTGTTGATGGGGACAATAAACCTCAAATCAAACAAAGCATTGAGGCAATTCTAACAAATTCCAACATAGTAAATACATAGTTAGTGTCTTTAATAATGAAATATAATCGTTGAGCCTTAGACAATTTTATAGGGGCGAGCTTTAGCGAGCCCCTATAAAATTGTTGCGGCGAACCGATTATATTTTGTTATTAAACACACAAATCATGTATTTAGTTTATACCGCAATTCAAAACAATCAAGGGATTTTGCAATAATTGAGCAAATTTTAGCAAAATAAACAGCAGACAGTGTGGCATGTTAAACGCCATTCAGGGGCATGGCGCGCACACATAGTATAACGTGACGTCAACGAGTGCAAAGTTTCTGACGTCACCACGCCAAAAGACGTAGGAAACAACATAGAGGCTCGAATAAAAGTTTCTCAGCGCTGTACATTTCGTATGAAAATCTGCAAATAGATAGTTCATTTTAGCTTTAGAAATTATTTTAGAGGTTGAAACGCAACTGCAGAAGCAGTGCGCAGTTATTCCAACGGGCCATTCAAACCAGGACAGTCCGAGAAGGTAAGAATTTAGCTGAAATTTCTGAAAATCTGTTTTAATAAATATTGCAAAGATTTTAACTTGTGGTTTCTTTGTTTTCTTGTGTTTATAAGGATGCATGTTATTGTTTAAACTTGTAAATTAGTGACCTGAAAAGTAGGTCCGGTCTATAAATGGTCCCTAGACGTATTATAGGTCAGTAGAAGGTATTATAGGTCACTACCGATTATAGCGTGCAGTTATTCGACCCCCTTTTTTAGGTTTGCTAGAACTCCCGATTGCGGTATAAAATAAATTTTCTAACAAGAAATGAAGAAAATCTGTGTTACTTCTGCTTATCTAATGCTATGATCCACCTTTATCGAGCTGTAATCAGGCCTCATACTGACCAAGCTTTTCAAAGCCTGAAAGACCTGATTTTGCAACCTTAACCCTCATCCTGCTGTACATGACAACCATTACCTTTGCAAACAGGGTAGATCAAGATCAGATGGCTTCTGAAGAAGCCATCTGATCAGGATCTACACGGTTTGTAATGCAGTTTGTGATTTGAAAACATTATATCAAATAATTTGATTGGTGAATAGGCAGAAATGGGTGTAGCAAAAAAATTTTATTCAGAGGATAAGTTTTAAATACAGTAAAACCTGTCTTAGTGGCCACCTCTATTAAGCAAGCAACCTGTCTTAAGCAAGCAGACATTCAGTTCCAGAAAAAGGAAAATGCATTAAAATTCACCTGTGTTAAGCAAGCACCTGTCTTCAGCAAGCACTTTTTGAATATCCCAAAGGTGTTTGCTGAATACAGGTTGGACTGTAGTCATTTTAAACAGAAAAAAGGAGGAAAAATCAAAAATCTAAAAAGCCTGAAATCAAGAAAAAAATCAAGAAAACAAGAGGGCCCAGAGGGCCCTGATTCGCTCACCTGTGATTCACTGTCTCGAGTACATTATATTTTTAGCTATGGTGGCCATCTTGTTCATCAGCAGAGTGATTTTAGCTCATTTGGTAAGGAGTAACCTAGGCAACATTCCTGTTAAGTTTGAATCAAATTGACCTTAGGGTTTAGGAGGGGTTCACGTTTGAATCAAATTTACAATATTTTTTCTATTTTTAGGGATTGTTTTAGCCTTTTTGGTAGAGGGTCATCTAAGCAACATTACTTCAAAGTTTGAATGAAATTGGCCCAAGGGTAGAGGAGGAATTGTCGTTTGAAGCTGATCGGACCGAAACTGGGGCCTCTAGTTTGACCACAAGGTTTTTCAACAATCTGACCTACTGACCTACTTACTGACCAGATTTGACCCATATTCGAAATTAACTGAGATATTGTCAAATGATCATTTTGAGCAAGTTTGATGATGGTCGGACCAAAACTGTGGCTCAAGTGTGTTCAGAGGGTTTTTCTATGATTTTACCTACTGAACTACTTTTTGGACCAACATGACCCATATTCGAACTTGACTCAGATATTGTCAAGATGATCATTCTGGGCACGTTTGATGAGGATCTGACCTAAACTGTGGCCTCTAGTGTGTTCACAAGGTTTTTCTATGATTTGACCTACTGACTTACTTTTTGACCTGACATGACCCATATTCGAACTTGACCGATATATTGTCAAGACAATCATTCTGAGCTAGTTTGATGATGATTGGACCAAAACAGTGGCCTCTAGTGTGTTCACAAGGTTTTTCTCTGATTTGACCTACTGACCTACTTTTTGACCCGACATGACCCATATTCGCACGTGACCAAGTTGAAGATATTATCAAGATGATCATTCTGAGCAAGTTTGATGATGTTCGGACCAAAACTGTGGCCTCTAGTGTGTTCACAAGGTTTTTCTATGATTTGACCTACTGACCTACTTTTAGACCCGACATGACCTGTATTCAACTTGACCGAGATATTAGCAAGATGATCATTCTGGGCAAGTTTGATAATGATTGGACCAAAACTGTGGCCTGTTGTGTATTCACAAAGTTTTTCTATGATTTGACCTACTGACCTTCTTTGTGACCTGACATGACCCATATTCAAACACGACCAAGATATAATCAAGATGATAATTCTGGGCAAGTTTGATGAGGATCTGACCTAAACTGTGGCCTCTAGTGTGTTCACAAGGTTTTTCTATGATTTGACCTACTGACCTACTTTTTGACCTGACATGACCCATATTCGAACTTGACCGATATATTGTCAAGACAATCATTCTGAGCTAGTTTGATGATGATTGGACCAAAACAGTGGCCTCTAGTGTGTTCACAAGGTTTTTCTCTGATTTGACCTACTGACCTACTTTTTGACCCGACATGACCCATATTCGCACGTGACCAAGTTGAAGATATTATCAAGATGATCATTCTGAGCAAGTTTGATGATGATCGGACCAAAACTGTGGCCTCTAGTGTCTTCACAAGGTTTTTTTTTCTCGATTTGACCTACTGACCTACTTTTTGACCCGATATGACCCAAATTCAAACTTGACCGAGAAATTTTGTGGCGGTACAAATTGTGTGCAAGTTCAGTTAAAATCAAATCATAAATGAAACAGCTATCATGCAGACAAGACTAAAATAGGCAATTTTTGCCCTTTCAGGGGCCATAACTCCGTAGCACCTGATGGGATATAGCTGGTTCAAGAAAGGAACCCAGACCTCATGGTGGTACAAGTTGTGTGCAAGTCTGGTTAAAATCAAATCATAAATGAAGATGCTATCGTGGGGACAAGACCAAAATAGGCAATTTTTGCGATTTCAGGGGCCATAACTCCGTAACACATGATGGGATATGGCTGATTCAAAAAAGGAACCCAGATCTCATGGTGGTACAAGCTGTGTGCAAGTCTGGTTAAAATCAAATCATAAATGAAGATGCTATCGTGCGGACAAGACCAAAATAGGCAATTTTTGCAATTTCAGGGGCCATAACTCTGTAACACATGACGGGATATGGCTGGTTCAAGAAAGGAACCCAGATCTCATGATGTTACAAGTTGTGTGCAAGTCTGGTTAAAATCAAATCATAAATGAAGATGCTATCGTGCGGACAAGACCAAAATAGGCAATTTTTGCCCTTTCAGGGGCCACAACTCCATAACACATGATGGGATATGGCTGATTCAAAAAAGGAACCCAGATCTCATGGTGGTACAAGTTGTGTGCAAGTCTGGTTAAAATCAAATCAAAAATGAAGATGCTATCGTGCGGACAAGACCAAAATAGGCAATTTTTGCGATTTCAGGGGCCATAACTCTGTAACACATGATGGGATATGGCTGATTCAAGAAAGGAACCCAGATCTCATGGTGGTACAAGTTGTGTGCAAGTCTGGTTAAAATCAAATCATAAATGAAGATGCTATCGTGCGAACAAGACCAAAATAGGCAATTTTTGCTATTTCAGGGGCCATAACTCCGTAACACATGATGGGATATGGCTGATTCAAAAAAGGAACCCAGATCTCATGGTGGTACAAGCTGTGTGCAAGTCTGGTTAAAATCAAATCATAAATGAAGATGCTATCGTGCGGACAAGACCAAAATAGGCAATTTTTGCAATTTCAGGGGCCATAACTCTGTAACACATGACGGGATATGGCTGGTTCAAGAAAGGAACCCAGATCTCATGATGTTACAAGTTGTGTGCAAGTCTGGTTAAAATCAAATCATAAATGAAGATGCTATCGTGCGGACAAGACCAAAATAGGCAATTTTTGCCCTTTCAGGGGCCACAACTCCATAACACATGATGGGATATGGCTGATTCAAAAAAGGAACCCAGATCTCATGGTGGTACAAGTTGTGTGCAAGTCTGGTTAAAATCAAATCAAAAATGAAGATGCTATCGTGCGGACAAGACCAAAATAGGCAATTTTTGCGATTTCAGGGGCCATAACTCTGTAACACATGATGGGATATGGCTGATTCAAGAAAGGAACCCAGATCTCATGGTGGTACAAGTTGTGTGCAAGTCTGGTTAAAATCAAATCATAAATGAAGATGCTATCGTGCGAACAAGACCAAAATAGGCAATTTTTGCAATTTCAGGGGCCATAACTCTGTAACACATGACGGGATATGGCTGGTTCAAGAAAGGAACCCAGATCTCATGGTGTTACAAGTTGTGTGCAAGTCTGGTTAAAATCAAATCATAAATGAAGATGCTATCATGCGGACAAGACCAAAATAGGCAATTTTTGCAATTTCAGGGGCCATAACTCCATAACACATGATGGGATATGGCTGATTCAAGAAAGGAACCCAGATCTCATGGTTGTACAAGTTGTGTGCAAGTCTGGTTAAAATCAAATCATAAATGAAGATGCTATCGTGCGGACAAGACCAAAATAGGCAATTTTTGCGATTTCAGGGGCCGTAACTCCATAACACATGATGGGATATGGCTGGTTCAAGAAAGGAACCTAGATCTCATGGTGGTACAAGTTGTGTGCATGTCTGGTTAAAATCAAATCATAAATGAAGATGTTATCGTGCGGACAAGAAATTGTTTACGCACGGACGGACGGACGCACGCACGCACGGACGACGGACAAAATGTGATCACAAAAGCTCACCTTGTCACTACGTGACAGGTGAGCTAAAAATCAAGAAACAATCAAGCCCTAAAAGCCTGAAATCCTGCATATGCCTGAAATATATGAGGCCTGTGTAATTCAGCTTTTAAAACTACAAAGTTTGAGAAACAGTCTTGTTCATATGAACAACCTTGTCAACAACTTACAATAGGTACGCTCTGTTCTTCATGCCTGTTTCTTCTTTTGATTCTTCCCAAACACGTCTCTGGCTTCGCTTGTAAATATACTGAAACATACACATTATAACCTGTTTATGACTGCCGTCAAGCGATAGTATTCTTTGGTGATGTGTGTTCTAGCCTCAAAGACTATGAAAAGTAAGACTCCTCTATTCTGAGGACTTTTGGGACTGTTTAAAAGGTGATCTCTTACTAGATGTTGGGTGTAGAAAAAAGAAAGAATAACTGAAACCGTTTTAAATCTGACTTTAAAGAAGAACTAGTCTTAATTTTAGCTGTAACTTTAAACTGAATATGGCTGAAACTGTGGACCAGTGATTCAAATCAAACAAACAAATCATCATATTTCGATCATTCTTTGGACATCTATAAAGAATCGTTCTTCCCTCGAGTCATTAGAGATTAGAATGTCCCTCCTAATTTGATCATAACCACTGCTGAGGGTGCAGAGATGTAGCTAAATTTATCTTTTTGGCGAGAGCTAGGGACTAACTACCCATATCACAGGTCCTGGTGTATGAATGTCATTTGACATGTTACCAGTAACAATTCTGATACCACAAAGAAAACACAATTGGTTTCATTGGACGGAAGGGCTTGAGATGTCATTTCATCTCAATGTCGGGTAAAAGTTCCACAAAATTGAAAGCAATGTCTCCAAAATGACCATTACAATGTTGACCGGGACATTAAACCTCAAATCAAACAAACAAAACCACAAAATTCATCGTAAAGGTAGTTTTGTTTGTAAATTGTTGGAATCTATCTTAAAACCAAACTGTGACAAACTGAAATCCACACAGGTTTCAGTCTACCGCTAGCCATCTTTACTATATATGTTCTTTATTTCACAAATACTTCATCACTGACTTATTCACAGATATGTATATTTGCCAAGTACAATATTTTCTTACATACAATCTTTTTTGTAAGTTTCTTTCTTTGAGTTAAACAACCAGGTCAACACTATTTAGGGCACGTTGGGTCTGCCAGTTTTCCTTATCAGGGGTTTCAATTTTTTTTTTTCATCTGTTAAGGCCAAGTACGCAGATGATTTTCTCTGCTTTCTGTACTAACCCTATATAAATTATCAAAAGTAGATAATGCCTCAGTAGAGGGGAAAATATCCCACCCCCTCTTAATGAAATCCCAACCTAATCACATTTTTCCTGGGCAGGCTTAACATGGAATCTTCCTCCTTTGCTATAGCAGGAGTCCATTTCAAAATTTAGGGGTGTCAGATTCTGTTTTCTTCAAAATTTATTTCGAAAATGACGGAACTTTTGGCAAACAGTGGAGGCCCTGATCAGGCGCCGCGTTCTGCGGTGTCTGATCTGGGCCTCCACTGTTTGCAAGGGTACCCATTTTGGGGTTTCTGATATTAAATGGGTTAAACATAAGTGGTTAACCAGTACAGGGCACATTCTTCTGCAAGAAAATGACAACTGCCTTCTTGAATCAACAGAAGTAAAGAAAGACAATAGAAAATATTCTATGATCCATCTCCACAAAAGAAAGCTGCCGACCTGGCAGGTATGACTTTTCTGCACTTACCTATAAGGTCTACATGCATATCCTCATTAGCCTGTATCCAGTCATACCACTCTGACAGTATGGCATAGTCCACCTCTGGCATCAAACCTCTGAAACAATAGCATTGCAAGTTAAGGGGAATGGGAACACCTGGCTGATTTTTCCGCCATTTATCAAAGGGAGACAACTTTCAGGACTACCTGTTCGCTTTTCTGAAAGCCCTGTCCCACTGAAAATGGGGTCTACTCTTAAAGGAAAGAATTTTCTCCTCAGGAGCAAATTCTTTCCTGTAAGAGTTGACCCCTATTGACATGGGAGACAAAAATACTTTTGCAGGAGATGCCTCCCCTGAAGGTGTTCTCATTCCTCTTATAATCGATTGCAAAAAGATTTAGCAAAACAGACGTACAACTGTCAATCGACTGGGCTCGCGTATTCACAGGTTGTTTATAAATGCGTCATTCTGCTCAAGCATAATAACCAATCAGCAGTAGTTTTGTGCAAGATCGTCACCGATGATTATCTATAGTCCGTTTCGTTTCAACAAGTTTTCATTGACGTTCTCCATAACATCAGCCCTTATTTTGACGAAATTGGATTTCAACTCCAGCTTGTCGATTGATTGATTGATTGATTGATTGATTTGAGTTTTAAAGTCCCCGTCAACACTATTTATGTCATTTGAGGACGTTGCTTCCAATTATGTGAGACTTTTATCCGACACTGAGATGAAACCGGCCCCGATAGCTCAGTTGGTAGAGTGTCCGCTCCGGGGAACGGGAGGTCTGGGGTTCGACCCCGGGCCGCGACATACCAAAGTCGTTAAAAATGGTACTAGCTGCTCCTCGTTTGGCACTCAGATTTACGGGGTAGAGCTAGGACTGGTCGATCCAGTGTCAGGATAATGTGACTGGGTGTGGTATCATGTAATGTGTCTGGGACATGATACTTCAGTGAGGCAGCACTATAAATGTGAGCATTGAGCTCCCTGTCGCAACCAGACACCGTCGTGATATGACTGAAAAATTGTTGAAAGCGACGTTAAACCCGAATTCACACACACACACACACTGAGATGAAATGACAACTCAAGCCCTGTCGCCCAATGAAGCCGATGGCTACATGCATTAGACAGCCTGGCCTGGGCAGGCTTAGTTCTTCTAAGCGGTTTACCAGTACTCATGTGTGGCCAGTTTCAGCTCTGCGTGGCAGCATGATACAGTCCATTTTTTTCCAAGCCCCGATGGGTGGGGCGGGTTGTCGCTTCTTGTAATACGAGAAAGGGAGAATTAGCCGATGAATTTCTCCGCGGGCAGAAAACTCAATTTGCTTATTGGAGTATACAGTGTTTCATAGGCAAATATTGTTTGATTTGAGGGTAATCGTCCCCGTCAACACTATGTAGGTCATTCTGAGACGTTGCTTCCAATTTTGTGCGACTTTTACCCGACATTAAGGTGGAATGACATCTCAAGACCTGGCACCTAATGAAACAAAGAGGGTGTAAATGCTCGCATCACTTTGCCTGGACAGGCTTAGATCCTCTAAGCTGTTCCAGAACTCGTATGCGGTCGGTTTCAGCTCTGCGTGGAAGCATCATGCAGCCCATCTACTTCATTAAGCCCGGTGCCCCCCCCCCCCCCTCCACCCCCGCCAATATTGTGGGCGGGGCCAGCAATACAGATGCGGTTTTGGATTTTTTTTCACGAAGCCGTGCATTCATTTGACAATAATGGAAATATTTGTTTAAATCCAGAGGACCTGGTTAGAATAGACAAACTGTGCTATACACCGTTTGTTTTGATATTTACCATCCCCTTCAACACTGTGTAGGTCATTTTGGAGACGTGACTTCCAATGTTGTGGGACTTTTCCAAGCCGGACTTATTAAGGTTGTAATGTTGGAGCAAGCAGGAACTGAATACGTGTTCACGCCTGTTTTCGCGCCCACCCTGTGGAATTGGGTTTTCAGTACATCAAAAGACTTCTTCACACAAGCGAACTTCGGTAAACAGTTACATCTTCAGACTGTGCTGGATAGCAGATATAGACAGTGACACTATGCCCAATTGATTAACCGGGCCTTCCTGGCTTGGTGGGTAAGGGCGCCGACTCTTAATCTTTGGGTTTCTAACCACTGTGATTCGAACCCCACTGGGATCATGTGAAACGCCAAGTTCTGCAACGGAAGGTCAGGTGTTTTTTTTCTCCGAGTACTCCCGTTTTCGCCCGACTCTGATTAAGGACCGCACCGATATGTGAAATGATTTTAAAAGGTCTGTGAAAGCCGAAAAAAAAATATCCAAGAGGACATGGTTAAAAAATGTGACATGCATTTTAGCGGGATTTGGTCCATATAGATATTTTAGCTCTAACGTTCTCATTTAGGCTTCCATCTATTTTGCTTTTCATAGTTTTTTGGTCTAGCAACACATACGAATGCACATCTGTCGCACTGAATTCGGTAAGGTTACACTCATGATCGAGTAGCCAACACTTAACGGTCGGCTTCGGTAGCTCAGTCGGATGCATCTGACTGACGGTCAAGACGACGCGGGTTCGATACCTGTCAGTGTCGTGGTCATTGATCATGGAATCTTTTCTACGGCCATTCATTCCGCTGATTCAAGAACAGCAGTTGTCAGTTTTGGGCGAAAAATGCACTGCACTGGTTAACCGCTTACATATAATCATGAGTGAGATCATTCCTTTTTGCATCTCTGGTACTTGGTTTTAAGTATTAAAGAAAGGCCTACCTTGGCAGGAGCTGGCGAGTTGTCCTCCGTTACTATGATATTAATTCTCAGTGAATCAGTGCTCCCACAAGATTAAGTTGCTAGTCTCACAAATTTGTGATGGTTACGTTCGATGTACTCGTTTTTCCAAATCCATGCAGGAAAGAAACTCACAGAACCTAAAACTTACTTAAACGAGTTATTTCCTCTTGCAATAAGTTGCGAAATTCAGTATACGTCATACTGTATAAATTCCCCATTGACGCTTCAATTAAGGAGCAACGGGTGTCCTCACTGAACTCCGTGTAGACCTCAATGCCAACAAGATCTTCTAGGACCATTTTAGATGCCATCACTGATAGCAGATTCCTAGCGAGTTGTGATTTAAAGAAATATTCCGCGCTTGTGCCCGTGTAGAGGCCCAAAAGACACTTTTATATGGGCTCAAGGGGATGGCGGATAGATTGAAACACCTGCTATATGTAAACTAGGTCTGTGATTTGTTAACAAAGTGTCAGAAACCAATTTAAGCAACTGACCAGTATTCTGATTAGAGGGTAGTTGCCGACATATGTAAATTAGAACTAAACGTAAGAATTTCAAGTGTTCCGACGTGCTTTGAAGGACCTATTAACGCATAATCATGATTGATATGTTGTTGCAAGATGAAACGTAGGTAATAAAGAATATCATGTTATGATCTCCAAATGGTCAATGAAAATGTGTAATTTAACTAAGGCAGCAATTTGCGTCATATTTGCTCCTTACAATAACAGAATGTGGTCATTCTAGAGAGCCGCCTAGTCTTCGTCTTCCGTGAAATGGTCAGAATGTGAGCGCGAACTAGCTCTCCATACTTCTAGATAAGGTACCTGAAGTATTCAGCTTGCTTTGACCAAACCATGGACTTATGACTACTTATGGTTTAATCAATCCAGATCGTCAAAATCTCGGTGTCAGTGATGGAGAATCTGATTTTCCTCTACGCTCAATGCCAAGACAGTAATTTGTCGAACGAAAAAAAGCTAGCGTCTGAGACTACTAATGCTATCCGTCACACATACTATCTTCTTAATAACAAGACAGAAGCCTCCGTGGTGCAGTGGTTAATGGTTATGCTACTCGACTTGTAAACCAGGGGTCGCAGGATCGATCCCGGGCTTACCCAGACTTTCGGATCAGTCTTTAAACCAAGGCCCAGTCTCCGTATGACCTTAGCTGTTGGTGAGATGTTGAACTCAAACACTCACTCACTCAGAGAGAGAGAGAGAGAGAGAGAGAGAGAGAGAGAGAGAGAGAGAGAGAGAAGAGAGAGAAAGAGAGAGAGAGAGAGAGAGAGAGAGAGAGAGAGAGAAATTTTGGTGTGATGCGCAAAACATTCGAGGTTCCTAAATTTGAAATTATATATTGACTACATATTAAACGGCGGTGTTACTGCTTATAGACAAAAGAATTGGCGATTTATAATCTTTGGTCCTTACATTGCTTATCGTGTGAAGTCTGCTATTATCAACTAAGCTAAAGTTGATTTGGTCTCACTTGGAAAGCTACTAATAGCATCATGGCAATCCAAAAATATGCCCGCAGTGAAACAATTAGAGTCGTGCCCCTTGAAATATAAACATTAAAAGACAGATATAAAACAAAACAGTAATGGTTATATAAGTGGGCTTAATGATATAGCCTAGTGGGTTAGACGAGAGTCATTTGCAATAAAAAACATGCATACAAAACGAAATCGGCACAGACGGAGGTTCAAGTCTCGTAAAAGGCTTTAATATAACAAGAGTTTGAATGTGAGTAAAATACGTTTTTATACCTGTAAATGTTTTTTTTTCATCTTTCATGCAACTTTTCATGCTAGCTTAATTTTCGCTGAAATATATATATCATTAACTGCAGTGGTTTAGCATTTGAACCTATTATGTGTCGTATTCTGAAGTTCGATCTTCACATGAAAACACATCAACCGTTCCCAATTTCCTGTTTCAAAAAGCCTTGTAGGACCATGAGTGATTTTTTTTCCGTTTGCGGAACGCTGGTTGAAGATTACTTTTTATTTTCATTTTTGGAGGATTGTGTGTGTGTGTGTGGGGGGGGGGGGGGGGGGGGGGGGAGGGGGTAATAAGGGCAACAATCCAGTGCTTAATGGTTATGCTACTCGACTTGTAAACCAGGGGTCGCAGGATCGATCCCGGGCTTACCCAAACTTTCGGATCAGTCTTTAAACCAAGGCCCAGTCTCCGTATGACGTTAGCTGTTGGTGAGATGTTGAACTCAAACACTCACTCACTCTTTTAGCAAGACACAAAGTGCTCATTCGTTCATTGTCTTGTCTCGACAGAAGACTGTGTGGCAAAGCCATCGACTGAGAGAGAGAGAGAGAGAGATTAGAACACCTGCTAAGATTTTCAACTACGGTTTTTATGGCTCTTTCAGCCGGATGCGTGGCAACAGGGTATGTTTTTGTTTGTTTGTTTGATTTGTTGATTTGAGGTTTAACGTCCCCGTCAACACAGTAAAGGTCATTTTGGAGATGTTGCTTCCAATTTTGTGGGACTTTTACCCGACATTGAGATGAAATCACAACTCAAGCCCTGCCGCCCAATGAAACCAATAGGGTTTATAAGCATGGCGGTTTACCAGTACTCGTGTGCGGGTCGGTTTCCGCTCTGCGTGGAAGCATCATGCAGCCCATATATTTCTTCAAATCCAGATGGGCGGGGGCCAAGCAACAGTGTATGACAAAATTAATCTCAAAACCTTTTGGAATGGTACTTAATCAACATGCTGATGAAAAATCAAAGCATTGAATACCGGTTGGTCGATTGTCTCTGAGTGTAGGCTGGGAAAATAGTCCTGGACTAAATTTTTTTGTATAACCCTTAAACTTAAGTTTTTAAGCAAAAAGTGTAGACCCTGATCAAACGCTGCGTTTTGCGTCGTCTGATTCTTAATTCCTGTACTGCGAGAAAAGAGTCCAGATCCTGATAAGACATCGCGTTCTGAGTTGGGTCTACGACATTTGTCAAGCCCGACCCATGGTTCCAGTCCAGATTCTATAGATAACCTACTGCGATAAAATTAACGCTACTATTTTCTATAAATAAGTTATATGGGTTTCATGCAAATCATTGATAGTCACATGAACTTCAGCACTGAAGCGTTTTTAGTGCTTGGTAACTTTGGGTCGATTGTCAAAAAATCGACCCATAAAGTTGTTGGTGCTTGAAAGGTCCATGTCTGATTATAGCCTGCGCATAATGCCGATCTTGTCAGAGCTTTTGATACTCGTGTATATCAACAGGGAGCTTTTGTGGTTTCTGTCCATGGCTGTCAACATTTAGCAATAAAGCTGGCGATGGCTGATTAAACATAAATTGACACATTCATCGCCATTATCATTTTCAGATTTAAACTTCATATACTTAGGCCCCGACCATCGGGGCTTGGAGAAATGATCAGAAACCGACAGTAAACCGCTGAGCCTCTCGTCGCGTTTATGAAACAGACTAAAATGATTTGTAAATACCCTCATCATGTCACAATTTGACACATCAAATTTGTGCTAGGATCGTCTTTCCACAATGCGTAGTAAACCTCAAATCAAACTCTTATTCTCTCTCTCTCTCTCTCTCATAAAAACACGTGCACGCACACACGCACGCACACACCGCCCCCGGTCATCGGGGCTTGAAGAAGTAGATTGGGCTGCATGATGCTTTCACACACAGCTGAAACTGACTGCACATGAGTACTGGTAAACCGCTTAGAGGTTCTAAGCCTTCCCAGAAAAATTGATGTGAGTCGGGACCGTCCATGCATATAAACCCTATTGGTTCATTGAGCGGCAGGGCTTGATATGTCATTTCATCTCAGTCCCACACAAGTGCAAGCAACGTCTCCAAAATGACCTATAGAATGTTGACGGGGATGTTTTGTTTGTTTGGTTTGAGGTTTAACGTCGCCGTCGGCACTGTTAAGGTAATGCTTTGGAGACATTGATACCAATTTTGTGGGACTTTTACCCGACATTGAGATGAAATTACATCTCAAACCCTATCGCCCAATGAAACCAATATGGTTTGTAATCATGGACGGTCTGACTCGCACCGCTTTTCCTGTGCGGTAGATCCTCTAAGCGGTTTACCAGTACTCATGGACGGTCGGTTTCAGCTCTGCGTGGAAGCATCATGTAGCCCATCTATTTCTTCAAGCCCCGATGGGTGAGGACGGTGGCGTAAAACCTCAAATCAAACAAACACAAACATATGCACGCATGTTCCTTCGGGCCCCGCCCATCGGGGTTAGGAGAAATTGACTGGGCTGCATGGTGCTTTCACACAGAGCTTAAACGGACCGCGCATGAGTACTGGTAAACCGCTTAGGATGTCGAAGCCCTCTCAGGCAAAGTAATACGAGTCGGACCACCCATGCATATTAACCCAATTGGTTTTCATTGGGTTGCACGGCTGGAGATGTCATTTCTTTCTCTTTCTTTTTTTTTGTCTTTCTCTATATACTGCCATACGCCATCGCGCACATTCTAGGCAGGTGTACTACTGAGCTACCACGCTCCCTTTGATATCATCTCAGTGTCGGGTAAAAGTCCAACAAAATTGGAAGCAACATCTCCAAAATGACCTATATAGTCCTGACGAGGACGTTAAACCTCGATTAAAAAACTGATATTCATTCGGAGCCGTTGATCATCAACCGTTCGACGCTTATGGCCCACAAATAGGAAATGCAAAATCAACGTTCGCTGCCGTGGAGATTTTGAAATAGGCTATAATTAAGCTCTAACTTTCCATCCGAAAATAACTTGCCTACGTGACAAAAAACGACAGATCAAGTGCAGTTTGTGGGTCAGTGCAATTGCTAAATCTTTCTGCAATCAATAGTAAATATAATGGATACGGCTCAAACACCTTTGGGACCATGATAACGAGCTAAAGATAGGGGTAGGTCGAGCTTGTTAGGGTTTATTCATATTGTTATGTCAGGAGGCATAATTGTTGGTTCGATTTGAAGTTTAACTTCCCCGTCAATACTGTATAGGTCATTTTGCAGACGTTGCTTCTAGTTTTGTGGGACTTTTACCCAACAATGAGATGAAATGACATCTCAAGACCTTTCACCCAATGAAAGCAATAATAAACCAGTCCGATTGCACCGCTTTGCCTGGGCAGGCTTAGATCCTCTATGCGGTTTACAAGTACTTGTGTGCGGTCGGTTTTAGCTCTGCCTGGGGCACCTTGCAGCCCATCTATTTCTTAAAGACCCGTTGGGCGCTGGCTGTAGGAGGCATAATGCTTCCATGAAATAAGATACAGAAAGGTATACGGTGTTTACTCATTAGAATCGCCTCAAAGCGATACACACAACATACCTTTTCATAGGTATGGAATGCTATGCTGTGTTTACTCAGATTTGCGTTCGCCTCAAGGTGATTCTAATAAGTACACACAACAACCTTTTTCATCATCAAATAGTGTTGGTTTGGAGTTAAATGGCCCAGTCAACTCTACTTAGGACATACAGAGCCGGTCAGTTTACTTAATCACCCTTTCCATGGACAGGATTATACAGCAGTTATCAGTTCAGCACATTCTTTTGCCAGAAACTGACAATGACCGTAGAAAGGTACATTTCATCATGAAATAGGTTCCTTAATTCTACATAATTAATTTTACTGACATGACACAAATCTAAGCATGTAAAATGTTATATTAACTCGGGATCAAAACTCACCCTTTATACAGGTTTTCCACAAAACAGTATCTAGCACTGAACAGAGATCTTTCTATCATTTTCACTTTACAATCCTGAAACGTAAACAAAAGAAAAATCAAATAAGGGCTGTTCCATGAAAACACTCCTAGCTAAAGCAAATCTTTTCTCTTTTCCTATCCTGGTTTGAGCCTTGCTCAGGTCATATGTAAGATGCCAAGTTCAGCAACGGAAGGTCAGGTGGTTTTTCTCTTAGCATCCCGTTTTTACCCATCTTTGATTAACAATTGACTCATATAATATAAGTGAAATACACCATAACCTCCTTATAACACAGTTCATTATTACACCGTTTGGATATAACACAATTTCAAGATGGATCCCAATAATGTGTAGATTATATAGATAAATGACCATAAATGGTCATTTTTCTATATAATTTACACATTTCTATTTGGATATAACACGGTTGTTTAAGTAACATGGTTTCTGCTTTGGACTCCAATAACCCATTTAATAACAGAAACCCCTAAACGGGTACCCTGGCAAACAGTGCAGGCCCAGATCAGATGCCGCAGAACGCGGCTTCTGATCAGGGCCTCCATTGTTTGCTAAAAGTTCAGTCATTTTCCAAACAAATTTTTGAAGAAAACACAACCTGCCACCCCCAAATTTTGAAAAGGGCTCCTGCTATATATAAATAGGAAGATTCCATTTGGTACAAAAAGGGTTAATAGTGTTATAAAGAGGCTGTGGAGTAATCTTGAAAAGGTCATGAAACCAAAAAGACAAAAAAAAGAACTTTACCAGATCCAGCGCAGTCATCCTGATGATCATATCGCTCACTTCCATATCATGTGATCAAGTCTGTGAATGAACACCCTCCCCCTCCTAAACCCCACTTTAATATTGAGGATCAAAGGGGGTCTCTTACACATGGACACTGTGTGAAGATAACACAAAGAATTAAAATGGAAACCTTTATAATGTACTTTCAAAATTAGAACTGGTCTTCAGTTTAGCTGGTCTTACTAGCCGAATTTCACTGTACATAGGAGAGTTTGATGAACCACTGATTTAAGGGGAATGGGAACACTTGGCAGATTTTTCTGCCATTTTTCTAAGGGAGACAACTTTCGGGACTTCCTGTTCGCTTTTCTAGAAATCCTGTCCCGCTGAAAAAGGGGTCTACTCTTAAAGGAAAGAATTTGCTCCTCAGGAGCAAATTCTTTCCTTTAAGAGTTGACCCCTATTGACATGGGAGACAAAAATACTTTTGCAGGAGTTGCCTCCCCTGACGGTGTTCCCATTCCCCTTAAGACTATTTCACTTATTTAAGCTGATCTTTAATCAGAGGTGGGAAAAAACTTGAATACCTGGAGAAAACCAACTGACCTTCTGTTGCAAAAGTTGGCATCTCACAAGTGACCCAAGAGAGGCTCGAACCACAGCGGTGAAAGACCTAATGATTAGGAGTCAGTGCTCTTACTCACTAGTAAGCAGGCCCACTGAAGTTATCATTTAACCATAAATGTTTGTTTAAACTGAGGTTTTACCCCATCAACACTATTTAGGTCATTTTGGGGACATTGCTTCCAATTCTGAGAGACTTTTACCCAACAATGAGATGAAATGACATCTCCAGCCCTACAGCCAAAACAAACCAATAGGGTTTATATGCAGGGATGGTCCGATCTGCACCTTTGCCGGGACGGACTTCCACTTCTAAGCGGTTTACAAGGACTCATGTGCAGTCGGTTTCAGTTATGCGTGGAAGCACCATAATCTATTTCTCCAAGCCCTGAAAGGAAGGGGACCTAATGATACATGTAGATAGGATATGATGGCATATCCTTTATACCAATCACTGGCAATAGAGATTCGGATAACTGTGCAGTTTTATTTTGCATAGACATGTGGGCCTATATAAAGGCAGGAAATTTCATATAATAATAAAAAAAGAAATATCTATTTCTGAGCTTGAAGTTGTACAGAGATAGAGTGAACCAGAACCCCCCTGTTCTTCAGTCAGACTACAATGTATCCACATCGGCCACTGAGTTTGGTGTTGCATTAAAAACAAGATAGGTCTGAAAACTTGCTTCAGCTTAAACCATTGCATGCGGGAAACCTCTAAAAGGGTTACTTTTGCAAACAGTGCAGGCCCAGATCAGACGCCGCAGAATGCGGCGTCTGATTTTGGCCTGCACTATTTGCTAACAGAATTTTCTGTCAAAAAGAGAATAAAAATGCAAAAAACGGCCTGGCACCCCTTATATGACAAATGGACTTGTCCAACATATAGCTATGGAAGAGTCCACTTGTATACAATGGGTTAAAGAAAAAGACAGCATTAGACTTCTTACTGTTGGTTTTCTGTGGACTTCTGCCATGGTCAGCTGAACATAGGACTGAAAAGCCAAGCTCCATCTCGAGGCATCTTGGTACATCATCTCCTGTAATAATAAACGTAAAATAGCAAAATCAGGAGCCAGTTGTTCAACACTAACAACGTTGTTAGTTAACATATCGTTTTTAAAATCTTTGAGCATTAACCCTTATCTTGCTGTTCACGACAACCCCTATCTTTGCAAACAGTGTAGATCCAGATCAGATGGCTTCTGAAGAAGCCATCTGATCAGGATCTACACTGTTTGGCATTCAGTTTATGAATTTGTAGCAATAATATACATCAAGTAATTTGATTGGTTGATAGACAGAAATGGGTGTGGCTTAAATGAATATTCAGCAAGAGAATGGTTATGTTTGATTTGTTTGTTTGATTTGAGGTTTAACGTCCCCGTCAACACTATAAAGGTCATTTTGGAGACGTTGCTTCCAATTTTGTTGGACTTTTACCCGACACTGAGATGAAATGACATCTCAAGCCCTGTCGCCCAATGAAACCAATAGGGTTTATTAGCATGGATGGTTCGCCTCGCACAGCGGTTCCTGGACAGGCTTAGATCCTCTAAGCGGTTTACCAGTACTAGTGTGCGGGCCAGATTCAGCTCTGCGTGGAAGCATCATGCAGCCCATATATTTCTTCAAGACCCTATGGGCGGGGGCCGAAGAGAAGGGCTAAATATGGCAAATATACTAATACTTTTGCAGAAAAAAATGTGAGCAGCTGTTTGCAAATGCAAACACTGCTCACAATTTTTCAGCAAAATACGAGCGTATAAGATATTGTACTTACTAGGACAGATAACAATAGGACCCTAACAAGCTCATTAAGCTAATGATGCTTTGAACAACTGGACCCAGATACAGTATGCCGCCACTCCCGGTTTTCGACGATCAAAGTTTTACCACTTATGTAGTGGATAAAAGGAAAATAATTTACATTACTGTGGTGCGCTAAAATATGAAAATACACTCTTTATACCAGTTACAACCAGTCATTTTAACGGTTCATGCCGCTTTGCTTTGCTACCGGATGCCATATTTGATCACATGGCATGTCAAAATTTCATGACGTCAGCACTCAGTTTTCGACGATGGACAATTAGCATCATCATAAATATGGAAAAGCATGTATAAATAACTATTTTTGTCAGTCCATACAAAATCAGTTACAATACCCACCAGACAATGCCGTTCTGCAAACCCACTCATTTGGAACTCCAACGAATTTATCATTTTGCGTACAATGGCTTGGTATGTGTTTTTGGACAGACTCCAATTACTAAAACAATTACAGGCAATTAAAAAAGTGTAATTAATCTGATAATATTTACAGGCTTGATGTATATTTTTCGGTTATTCTTTAGGACAGACAGATGGAATTTCCATTAGTTTGATATAAGAACCCCAGTGACGTCACAAATCACGCGAAAATCTCGCAGCCGCTTATATCGTCGAAAACCGAGTGTAGTCGAAAACTGGGTGGGCGACCATAGAACTTTGATGGCTCAAACACCGATGGCTCGTTTACCATGGATGAGTCAAACCAATTCTTGAGCCCCTAGCGAAATCCTCTACATAAGAAATAGTGGGGGGTAATTAAGGCGATTTTAGTCTTTTATCTTGCAAATGCATGCTGTGTGCACTCATTAGAATCGCCTCGATGAGGCGATTCTAATGAGTGCACACAGCATACATTTTCATTATAGAACACCGAAAAGATGTCTAAAAGTACCTTGTTATGCCTCCTGACAATAACCTCAGTGGCTCGAACTACCCCATGTCTCCAACAGATTTTCGAGGTCCCAAAGGTGTTCAGGCCATTGAAGTTCGACTGTATAAAGTGAAATTTCAATAGTTCAAACACCTTTAGAACCATGCATATTTATCAAAACACTAAGTTCAAGGCACTGATGGTTAACTAAAACAATAGCTTAAGATCTTGGCACTGAGGTTAACTAAAACACTAAGAGCTAGGCACTGAGGGTTAATTAATACACTATCTAAGTTCCAGCAACTGACGGTTAATCCAAACATTAGCTACAGTAAAACCTGTCATAGTGGCCACCTCTATTAAGCAACCTGTCTGAAGCAAGCAGGCATTCAGTTCCCAAATAAGGAAAATGCATAAAAAAATCACCTGCATTCAGCAAGCACCTATCTTAAGCAAGCATGTTTTGGTTATCCCTTAGGTGCTTGCTTAATACAAGTTGGACTGTAATTCCAGCCACTGAGGGTTAATCAAAACACTTAAATTCTAGGAACATAGGATCATTAACTAAAACACAAGCTTAGTCCTAGGCAGAGGGTTAATTAAAGCACAAACTAAGTTCCAGGCACTGAGGGTTAACTGAAACACTAGCTAAGTTCTAAGCACTAATGGTTAATGAAAACACTAGCTAAGTTCTAGGCACTGAGGGTTAACTAAAACACTAGCCAAGTTCTAAGCACTAATGGTTAATGAAAACACTAGCTAAGTTCTATGCACTGAGGGTTAACTAAAACACTAGCTAAGTTCTAAGCACTAATGGTTAATGAAAACACTAGCTAAGTTCTAGGCACTGATGGTTAACTAAAACACTAGCTAAGTTCTAAGCACTAATGGTTAATGAAAACACTAGCTAAATTCTAGGCACTGAGGATTAACTAAAACACTAGCTAAGTTCTAAGCACTAATGGTTAATGAAAACACTAGCTAAGTTCTAGGCACTGAGGGTTAACTAAAACACTAGCTAAGTTCTAAGCACTAATGGTTAATGAAAACACTAGCTAAGTTCAAGGCACTAATGGTTAATGAAAACACTAGCTAAGTTCAAGGTACTGATGGTTAACTAGCTAAGTTCTATGCACTGAGGATTAATCAGACACTAGCTAAGTTCTAGCCACATAGAGGTGAGGTGGTTCTAATTAATTAGGTTTTCATGGAGAAGTAACAAAAATATTTTTTGATTATTCACTTTAACTGTTTCTATGGATGCTTTCTATGACAAGTTCAACCGACAACCTATTGGATTACATCAGTGTGATTTATATGATGCGATTTCAAGGGCTTTTGACATGAATTGTGTCTTTTATGGTCCTTTCAGGGACGTAACCTACTCAAATGCTGTTACTAGGGCTGATTGATATGCTGTGAGCCTCATATTGAAGGAATTGAATTTTGTCTGACATATTGTATTATTTTTCAACATAATCCGCTTCAGTATATATACGCTTTTCCTAGTGGTGTTTAAGGACCTCAATGCCACTTTTATAGAATTCCTTTTCTTGGCTGTTCAGACAGTCATCCACTGCAAATATGACGTCATCATCGGACTGAAAGAGGGTGCCTGAAATAGCCATTTTCAGATTTGGAAATAAATGAAAGTCTGATGGAGCGGGATAAGGTGAATAAGGCGAATGCTCAATCAATTTAAAGCCACAATCCTGAATGGCAGTCGTAGCAATGACAGACTTCTGAACAGGAGCATTGTCCTAATGGAAAAACACACCTTTCGTGAGCTTTCCGCGGTGCTAAAGTTTAATATTTTCCCATAACTGCATCAGAAGTGAAGCATAGTATGTGAGATTCACTGATTGATTGTGTGTCCCTTTTGGAGATTTAATCTATCAGCAGAAAACCATCTGCATCCCAGAAAATCGAGGCCATAACCTACCCAGCTGATGGAACAGTCTATGCCTTCTTTGCCGGGGTGAGCCAGAGTGCTTCCATTGTTTCAATTGTTATTTGGCCTCTGATGGACCCAGGTTGCAACCATAGTGAAAAATCTCTGAAGAAAGTTGACAGGATCATACTCAAAAAGGTTGCGATAATGTGCGCCTGGTGTGCTTCTGATCAATTGTCAGAAGTACCCCTTGGTACCCCATCAGGTCGAATGCATTCTCATTCTAAGATCCTCTGTCAGAATGGAATGTACTCTTTCCTGTGAAATGCCAACCCTACTGGCTATATATCTTTCTATGGCTCGTCTGTCAGTCATAACAATACCATGGACTTTACTGACCATTTCTGGGTTTGCAGCATTGACAGGCCTTCCAGGATGGGGGTCATCCTAACGGCTCTGTCTGCCGCGCTTAAATTCTGCCACCCACCTTTTCACTGTAGAATACAAAGGAGCATCTTTCCCTAGTGTTGCTACCATTTCATTGTGGATATCCTCAGGTGTAAACCCTTTTTTATGCAAATATTGGATCACTGCTCTTTCACAGATTTTGTCCATTTTGCAAAAGCTGCTTGTCTTGTTTACTTTAGAGTGCTAGCTCGTCGATATGAACTGACCAAATGAGACCAGTCCTTGGGTACATGGCCCCATATAGTCAGAGAATAGTAGGACTTAAAAAGAACATCCCTGCGTACCTCCTTCATTACGAGGCTAACAACATATCAAGCAGCCCTCGTACTAAGACTCCACTTACCAGAGTGTTGTGGCCTTGTACATCTTTCCACTTGCACACAGGCTCTGGAATCACCTGAAATAATACAAAATATCATGTCTCATTGAGCATTTTCATTATGAGTAGGACTGGTTAATAAGAGCCGACGAGATAAATGATATCGGTCCTGCCATTGTGATTGCTAATCAAAAAGTAATCGTAAGAAAATTTGGTCATAATTTTATCTATATATCTTACTGGTGCGCATGATTCTTACCATATGCTATACCTTACCATATGGACAGACAGACCCAGATGAGATACCACAGAATGTAGCATCCCACCAGGGTCTATATTCATCTAGCTATTTGAGACAAATTTGGTAGTAAACTACCTGTACAAATTTTTTAACAAGTAAGGAGTGATGGTGTCCAAATACTACTGGTAAATTATAGTAATGTATCTATTTTTGAGCTACCGGTAAACTGCGATCTGTCATATTTGACAATTACTCACAGGTGTACACAGCAAATAGTCCAGATTTGCAGGATGATATGTGCTTTTAGCACCCAGTTAACTTAAAAACTAGTGTCGCATCATGATTATCATGTAATTCCAGCAGGACATGGGATGCATCTCCACGGACAGGGGATGTGTAGTTTATGTCTTGATCCCAAGGACTGTGCACTTTTATGATCTAAAATATGTGGGGACATTTGAAATAAAGGCCTTAGCCTATGGGAAAACAAACAAATGGCACAAAATTAACCAATCTGTACTTGTCTGAAAGCCAAGCAATCTGTTTGCGAGTCCATATACAGTAGAACTTCGATGGCTCGAACACCGATGGCTTGTTTACCATGGATGAGTCGAACCCATTCTTGAGCCCCTAGCGAAATCCTCTACATAAGAAATAGTGGGGGATAATTAAGGAGATTTTAGTCTTTTATCTTGCAAATGTATGCTGTGTGTACTCATTAGAATCGCCTCATCGATGAGGCGATTCTTATGAGTACACACAGCATACATATTCATTATAGAACACCGAAAAGATGTCTAAACGTACCTCGTTATGCCTCCTGACAGTAACCTGTGGCTCGAACTACCCCTGTTTCGAACAGATTTTCGAGGTACCAAAGGTGTTCGAGCCATTGAAGTTCGACTGTAATTTTATTGATCGATCTTGGCCCCAAATTCAGTCGTGTGATAACTTGCGTGGTATTTTCCATTATATATCAGTCACCACCTATATTAATTGCATTGTAGCACACTGACCTGATAAAGATATGCTATCTCAGGACAAGTGAGCTTTATCAGGTCAACGTGACATTGCACTTTTATTAATGAATGGGGCTACTAGAAAAATTGACAAAATGTTATTATTACTGGAAAATAATGGAGAAATGACTCATTAAATATCAAAGGAAAAAACATAAAGTCAGCTGATACTAAATATATTGACTGCCGGAGTGTTTTGTTTGTTTGTTTGTTTTGAGGTTTAACGTCCCCGTCAACACTGTAAAGGTCATTTTGGAGACGTTGCTTCCAATTTTGTGGGACTTTTACCCGACATTGAGATGAAATGACATCTCAAGCCCTGTCGCCCAATGAAACCAATAGGATTTATTAGCATGGACGGTCCGCCTCGCACCGCGGTTCCTGGACAGGCTTAGATCCTCTAAGCGGTTGACCAGTACTAGTGTGCGGGCTGGATTCAGCTCTGCGTGGAAGCATCATGCAGCCCATATATTTCTTCAAGCCCCTATGGGCGGGGGCCGCCGCCGGAGTGTTGGTACCCACTGAGAACCATTGATAAATGATCATAAATTACTAATTTAAGAGTGTAAAGGGGATAAACTGATAAATAGAATACCAGATTCGTGTCATTTGATATCAAGTTTATCAGGCTCGGCTTTGAGAACGCATGTAGAAAGGCTCGGCAAGCCTCGCGATTCTACAAGCGTTCTCAAAGCCTTGCCTGATAAACTTGATATCAAAAGACACGAACCTGGTATTCTCTATATATTACAAGGGGCAATAAAACAATTATGAACACATGGTGTGTGCTACTGTTACAATGATAAATGCCTTTAAGGTGAAGAACAAAAGGTGCGATATACAAGGGTTTATATTCACACGTCAGGAAATGGCTCGTGTAACCGGGAGTCAGCCGTTTTCCCCATTTTTTATTTTTTTTTTAAATTAGTTTTCGCCAAATGACTCAAGTTTGCGCAGATTTATGCATTACGGAAACACGCTTATACAAATACATTGTAAATTTTACCGCCGAAAAATGGAAATTTTAAGATGAAAAATTGTGATATTTTTCTTATTTCTGCTCAAAATACGGATTGTGGGTACAGGTTATAACTGCCTCATAGAGGCGGTTCTAACGGGTATCCACAATCTATATTTTAGAGCAGAAATAAGAAAAATAATGTTTACCCTTGTAAACCCCAGTTTTGTTATATAAAAGTGGGGATAAAGGGGGGTAAAAATAATATAGGCGTGTTTCCGTGATGTATTTATCCCTGTTTACAAAACTGGCAATCCGTTTAGTTTGTTTGTTTGATTTGAGGTTTAACGTCCCTGTCAACACAGTATAGGTCATTTTGGAGATGTTGCTTACAATTTTTTGGGACTGGCAATCGGTAGCGGCTTTGTCTGAGAAACTTGCAAGCAGATAAAGCAGACAATATTTTCAGATAGGGCTGGCTAATCGGAGCCGAAAAGATAATAGATTATCAGTCCTGTCATTGCGATCGATAATCGATTAGTAATCGCTAAGATTTTTGTCATTATTTTACCTGTCTGGCTTTCTGTCTGAGCATGACTCTTACCATATGTTCCACTTTACCATATGTATATTTGAACAAACAGGCCTGAGCAAACAGTGTAGACCCAGATGAGACGCCGCATAATGCGGCGTCTCATCAGGGTCTGCACTGTTTGCCACTCATCCAGCTATTTTAGGCATAACTATGGGTAGTAAATTGTACCCATCAAGTAATCGATTAAAAGCAAATCAGAAATGATAACCATTTTTGTAGAATTTGTCAATCGATTAATCGATTATACGATTAATCGTGGCAGCCTTCATTACAGGGTCACTGATGAGGCTTTATTAGCCGAAACTATGTAGTATGGCCCATCTTCTTTCTTATGAATGTTTTCATTGCTCTTAAAGGAACTCTTTTTTGATTTTTATTATTTTCAGATGCAGTTGTTGTTTGTGTGTGTCTACAGAGTTAAAGCACCATAAAAACTTTTTGAATAGACTGCAGTTCTATTTTTTAAATCATTTTTTCAGAGAAAATTAAGTCTTATTTCTCTGAAAAATAAGACACTTTTGTTTGTTTGCTTGATTTGCATTTCAATGTCCCCGTCAACACTGTATTAGTCATATTGGAGACATTGCTTCCAATTTTGTGGGACCTTGACCAACATTGAGATGAAATGACATCTCCAGCCCTGTCGCCCAATGAAACTAATAGGGTTTATAAGCATGGAGGAGCCGACTCGCACTGCTTTGCCTGGGCAGGCTTAGATCCTCTAAGCAGTCTACCAGTACTCGTGTGCGGTCGGTTTCAGCTCTGCGTGGAAGCCTCAGGCAGCCCATCTATTCAAGCCCCGATGGGCGGGGGCGAGAAAATAAGACAGTAGTACATGTATGTGAAAATGACATACAGTAAAATCCAACTAGAGAAAGTGACCAGTGGGTCACGTATACCCCCGGCCAGCGCCACCCTCTGATAGATCTTTTGAGCTTGAATGTAATATGAATGAAGAAGTCGAGAAGGTGTAAGAGTCTATAAATGTGCTTGTGAAAGCAAAACCAAACATAAAATCTAAATGGACCAACGGAGTGAGGGCATCAAAGTTACTGAAGGGGTGGGGGCATCAATGTAACTGAAGCAGCAGGTTGGGGTATGCATCAATGAAACCTTTGGACTGGTGTGCAACATTGATGCAAGTATCAACTGAATTTGACTTAGATTTTAGAACATACAGGCATCTATAAACTTTGTCATAAAATTTTAACCAAATGTAAAATTTCTAAGTCTGTGACCTTGACCCCAAGGTCACAGTAGGGTGTGTGACATGCATCAATGAAATCTTTAGACCAGTATGTAACTTCAGTGTAAGTATCAACTAAATCTAACAAAGGGTTCAGAAGATATAATCTCTTAGAAACTTTGACGTAAAACTTCAACCAAAATGTTAATGGACGGAAAGACGGACACACGGACGGATGGCAGGACGAAAACATTATACCCCCATAGCATACTTTGTATGCCAGGGGTATAAAAAATTTGGACACATTGTATGTATTTCTCCTTAAATTTTTAAATTTTAGGATTTCTGTATTTCTCCTAAAATTTTAACAAATTGGTTTCATGATCCAGCAATGAGTCCAAAAGGTGCTAAGTGACAAACTGTGCAGATCCTGATCAGACTGCTCCTTGAGAGGAGCAGTCTGATCTGGGTCTGCACAGTTTGCTTAGGCCTACCTGTCCCAATACTTTGGGCTAATTATGGTATGTGAATGCCATAATTGGCAGTTAAATGGTTGTTCAATTAGATACAGGAAACCCAAAAGTGTGTCTCTAGCAAACAGTGCATGCCCAGATCAGACACAGCATTGCATCTACCAATGCATTCACTGTTCAGAGCTTTCAGCCATTTTCTGAAGAATTCTATAAATAACTCAACCTAACACTCTTATACACTGTATTTCGAAATGAACTCAACCCAGGGATTTTCCTACCCTTCAGAATCAGGGTCCAGGGGCCGCTGGGTTTGGGAAAAAAGCTCGCTAATATTTCTAGTTGGGAATTTAAATCAGCTGTAAAATTGTCAATTTTGGTTCAATTTTCATGAACTTTTTTTAATCAAAATGTAGTACAACATCAAAAATTGGGAAATTTGTTAAAAAATTTGGGAATATCTGTCTCTAAATTGGGAAAAATAGGGGCCGATTACCGGCCTGAAAGTTGCACTAGGAAAAACCCTGCTACCGTAAAAATCCTAAAAATCTGGACACCTGAGCATGTGCTGTAATTCTCCTAAAAAGAAATTTGTTTTACGATCGAGGAAGGAGTCCAAAAAGTGTACACAGAACGGCAAACTGTGTGAACCATGCCTGATCAGACTGCTCCTTCTGAACTGGGACTGCAGTGTTTGCTTAGGCCTGTCTGTCCCAATACTACGGATCAGTATGGCATATATAAGGAGATTTGTTTATTTGAATTGAGGTTTAACGTCCCCGTCAACAATATTAAGATCATTTTTTGTGATGTTGCTTCTAATTTTGTGGGACTTTTACCTGGGGGATTTTACAATGAGATGAAATGACATCTCAAGCCCTGTCGCCCAATGAAACCAAATGGCTTGTTTGCATTGGACAGTCTGACTCACATCATTTTGCCTGGGCAGGCTTAGTCCTTCTAAGCGGTTTACCAGTACTCATGTGTGGCCAGTTTCAGCTCTGCGTAGAAGCACCATGCAGCCCAAAAGCACCATGCAGCCCAATCTATTTCTCCAAGCCCTGTAGAGGAAGAGGGGGCAGCATATATAAGGAGAGGGTAAAAACTGTTTAAGGACTTATTGTGACATATACATGTAGAAATCAGGCCTTATACTGACCACGCTTTTCCATGCCTGAAAGTCCCAATTTTGCAGCTTCAACCCTTATCCTGCTGAACAAGACACAAGTACAATAACTTTACAAACAGTGTAGATCCTGATCAGATGGCTTCTGAAGAAGCCATCTGATCAGGATCTACACTGTTTGTAATGGAGTGTGTGAAAGTATAAGTAATTTGGCTGACTTATAATCAGAAATAAGGGTTAAATAGTTTTTTAAACAGACATTATACGCAAAAATCAGAATCTTAAAGCCTGAAATCAAGAAAAAAAATCAAGCTCAAAAGCCTGAAATCCTGCAAATGCCTGAAAAATATGAGGCCTGAGAAATGTAGGACTTTTATTCACGAATGTGATTAAAACAAGAGACAACTTACATCGACGGCTTTCTGTTTTCTGAAGTATTCCAGACAAGTTGATTTCCCACTGCCAATATTGCCTTCCACTGCAACCTGCAATATGTTTACAAGGATACAATTGGTTAAATCACGACAATTGTTGTCTGCCGGTTACTTTAAAAGAATTTTTTTTGCAAACAGTGTGGATCCTGCAGGAGCAGTCTGATCTGGACCCACACTGTTCGCCTGTAACCAAAAATATTTTCAAAAAAGTTTGCAAAAAAAATCAGCAGATGACATATGCAGACAACATTTTCAGATGTAGTTTTTCTTCATGTCTTAAGCGTTAACCCTTATCCAGCTGTTCATGACAATCCCTACCTTTGCAAATAGTGTAGATCCCGTTCAGACGGCTTCTGAAGAAGCCATCTGATCAGGATCTATACTGTTTGACATTTGGTTTGTGAATTGGAACGAAAACAGGGCTGGCTAATCGGAGCTGAAACAATAATTGATTATCAGTCCTGTCATTGCGATCGATAATCGGTTAGTAATCGCTACGGTTTTTGTCATTATTTTACCTGTCTGGCTTTCTATCTGAGCATAACTCTTACCACATGTTGCACTTTACCATATGTATATTTGAGCAGACAGGCCTGAGCAAACAGTGAAGACCCAGATGAAGCGCCGCATAATGCGGCATCTCATCAGGGTCTGCACTGTTTGCCACTCATCCAGTTATTTTAGGCATAACTTTGGGTAGTAAATTGTACCTATCAAGTAATCGATTAAAAGCAAACAGATATGATAATCATTTTTGTGAAATTTATCAATTGATTAATCGATTATACGATTAATCGTGTCAGCCTTAAATGAAAGCATTACATTTTGTAATCTCATTATCTGATTGGCTGATAGTCAGACATGGGTGTGGCTAATTAAACTATTCAGCAGGGTAAGGGTTAATCAAATGATTTATAAATTAACGATTGCACAATAAAACCTGCAAGATCTGGGGCCAGTTGTTCAAAGCATCGTTAGCTCAACGAGCTCTTTAATGATCAATTTGTTAAACATTCCTAGTATTAGTGAAATATCTAATAATAAATACTCTGGTATTCTCTTGTGTTCTACCTCGTCTGATCTGGGCCTGCACTGTTTGCCAAGGTACCCTTTTAGGGGTTTCCCACATGCAATGGGTTAGGCACTAGCCATGACAAATGTATGAGTGGCAAAAACAGTCTGATATGAGATGATCCATATCTTGCATAAAACACATTCACCCATTAACCCATTGTATACTGGTGGACTCTTTTATTGCTTTATGTTGGACTAGTCCATTTGTCATATAAGGGGAGGTAGGCTTATTGCTTGATTTTATTCTATTTTGGACAGAAAATTCTGTTAACAAATAGTGCAGGGCCTGATCAGATGCCGCATTCTGCGGCATCTGATCTGGGCCTGCACTGTTTGCCAAGGTACTGCTTAAGGGGGTTTCCTTCATGCAATGTGTTAGGCACTAGCCATGACGAATGTATGAGTGGCAAAAACAATCTGAAATGATTTTTTTTAAAACGTGGTTTAGACAACAGAACAAACAGCCAACAACGGTATATTTTGACTTTTTGTTTATTTGATCGACGCGTTTCGGTGCTATATGCACCTTTTTCAAGATGGTATTTTGTCTGATTTTGGTCCCTGAAGTATGGAAAAACGGTTGTGTTGAGTCACGTGATCTTATTGTTTCCGAGTTAAAAATAGATTTCAGTAGTTGTTATGCGGAAGTAGAGACATAGATACAGAATGTTTACACACAAATTACAAGAATTAGCTTATTTAAAAATGACATAGAATAGAATAGAGTAATGTTCTTTGTTTATGGTCTCTTGAAGGCGTTATACACCTGTACTCTCATCGTGGTTTCTTCGTTCTGGTTCTCGTCCTGGCAATCAGTGTCACTGGAAGCGACGGAAGTCACAGACGACGATAATTCCAAGTCATCAGCTAACATCTCTGTGGTGACCTTGGTCTTGTAGTGCTCGTCTATGTCGGAAGTACTTCTTGGGGCCCAAATCTTATGTCCGTATTGTAGTTCCCAAGTGATCTGTTGGTAAGTTTTGAGTAGAGAATCCATTGTAGGTTTAGGTTTTAGTGGCTGCCCTACTCGTATCTGGTACGTTGTGCCGTTGCTTTTGGTCCTTGCTTCAGGTGGCGGTACCCAAGGATCCGGTTTGAAAATGTTTGGTCTGTACTTCTTGTTAGTGGTTTCCATTATCACGAATTTTCCTTCGGAGTCGTTGTGCTCTTTTCGGGAATGCTTTAGGACGGTCTCTCTTCTGGAATAGGTGTTATGGCAGTGCCAGCATTGGTAGGCTGTCTTATGGCTTTTATGGAAAGAGTTGATATGTCGTTTTAGTGTTGTATTCGATGCGAATTGTCGTTGACACTCGTCGCAGACCGGCATAGTTATTGTTTGAGATTTTTTTTAATTGAAGTTTAATGTCCCCGTCAACACTGTAAAGGTCATTTTGGAGACGTTGCTTCCATTTTTGTGGGACTTTTACCCGACATGAGATGAAATGACATCTCAAGCCCTGCCGCCCAATGAAACCAATAGGGTTTATAAGCATGGACGGAGCGACTCGCACTGGATTGCCTGGGTAGGCTTAGATCCTCTAAGCAGTACTCGTGTACAGGTCGGTTTAAGCTCTGCGTGGAAGCACCATGCAGCCCATCTATTTCTTCAAGCCCCGATGGGCGGGGGGGGGCTAAGTCTGAAAAGAAATGATCCATATCTTGCTGAAATGAAATGATCCATATCTTGCATAAAACACATTCACCCATTGCATACTGGTGGACTCTCCTATTGCTTTATGTTGGACAAGTCCATTTGTTATATAAGGGGAGGTAGGTCTATTTTTTTTTTATTCTATTTTTGACGGAAAATTCTGTTAGTAAATAGTGCTGGCCCTGATCTGGGCCTGTACTGTTTGCCAAGGTACTGCTTTAGGGGTTCCCCCCGCATGCAATGGGGTAGACACTTGCTGTGACTAGGGCTGGCTAATCGTAGTGAAAAGATAATCGATTATGCGTCCTGTCATTGCGATGGATAATCAATTAGTAATCGCTAAGGTTTTTGTCATCATTTTACCTGTCTGGCTTTCTATCTGAGCATGACTCTTGCCATATGTTGCACTTTATCATATGTATGTTTGAACATACATGCCTGAGCACACGGTGTAGACCAGAATGCGGCATCTCATCAGGGTCTGCACTGTTTGCCACTCATATAGCTATTTTAGGCATAACTTTGGGTAGTAAATTGTACCTAACAAGTAATCGATTATAATCAAATCAGAAATGATAATCATTTTTGTGGAATTTATCGATCGATTAATCAATTAATCGTGTCCGCCTTAGCTGTGACAAATGTATGAGTGGCAAATACAGTCTGAAATGAAATGATCCAAATCTTGCAAATAACACATTCACCCAAAATGCAAGTCCTGCATGACACAGGTAATGTTAATCCAGGACCGTTGTTTCTAGCTGCACTCTCTCTCTACTGATATGTGTCTGGATGTACATGTAACCAAGACTTCCAACCGATTCTTACCGTGAATGGTTTCTTCGTTCTTTTAGGCCTGTCTGTCTTCTGGCCATGTGGAACATTGGCATCTGTAGGAAGAAATGAAAAGAAGGACCTGATACAAAAGGATCAGACGCACATTTAACCTCTAACCTGCTGAATATTCATCTAAGCCACACCCATTTCGTTATATCAACCAATCAAATTACTTGATGTAATTTATTGCTACAAAATCGTAAACTGAATGTCAAACAGTGTAGATCCTGATCTGGATCTACACTGTTTGCAAAGATAGGGCTTGTCGCCTACAGCAGGGTAAAGGTTAAAGGGAATGGAGATACACCTTCAGGGGAGGCAACTCCTTCACAACATTTCTGTCCTCATGTCAACAGTGGTCTACTCTTAACCATCATCATACTGAATATTTTAATAAGCCACACCCATTTATAACTATCAACCAATCAGATTATATGATATAATGTTTTCATTCAACTTCACAAATTGAATAACAAACAGTATAGATCCTGATCAGATGGCTTCTTCAGCCATCTGATCTGGATCTACACTGTTTGCTGCAGAGATAGTGGTTGGGTGAAGAGCAGGATAAGGGTTCTTCAGAAGCCATCTGATCTGGATCTACAATATATTTGCTGCAAAATAAAAGGGGTTGTCATGAACAGCAGGATAAGAATTAACCCTCAACATGCTGAATATTTTAATATGCCACACCCATTTCTAACTATCAACCAATCAGATTATATGATATAATGTTATCATTCAAATTCACAGACTGAATGACAAACAGTGTAGATCCTCCTGATCAGATCTGATCTGGAGCTACACTGTTTGCAAAGATAGTTGTCATGCTGACTCCCCCCCCCCCCCTACATGGGGGCTTGAAGAAATAGATGGGCTGCATGATGCTTCCACGCAGAGCTGAAACCGACCCCACATGAGTACTGGTAAACTGCTTAGAGGATCTAAGCCTGCCCAGGCAAGGGGGTGCAAGTGTCAGACCGTCCATGCTTATAGACCCAATTCGTTTCATCTGGCGACAGGGCTTGAGATGTCATTTCATCCCAATATCGGGTAAAAGTTCCGACCACAGGGACCAGTTTCAAGCTTAGAGACAGGAATACTATTATCAGATTATCATATATTCATAATATTGTTATAGAATAGATCTAGTATATCCTCTTAAAGCTTGAAACTGGTCCCTATGGTCGGTCGAAGGTCCTGGTGAAGGACGTGTCACCAATAAAGTTCTGATTCTGACAGATCTATTTCTCATACTGAGTCGGTCATATTTGGCCATTACCTCAACTAGGTGGGCGGCTAAATTTAGAAATTTAGCTTTAAATAAAATAAAACACAAGAGGGCCATGATGGCACTGGATCGCTCACCTGATCCATAGTGTAACAAGTGGGCCCCAGAGAGGGCCATTATTGGCCCCAGGGCTTTAATGTGCATAATGTTGAGGGAGGTCTTAAAGGTGAAGCTTCATACCAAACATCAACAAAGGCTATAATTTGAACAATCTTGGCAAAGGTCCACTAGATGAAGCTACACATCAAATATCAAAGACCTGGACCTTGCGGTTTCAGAGAAGAAGATTGTTTTTAATGATATTCCCTACATTTATAAGCCTATGCAAAACCAAATGGCCCCGGTGCTATATAAATCTATGTAAAACCAAAGGGCCCCGGGGAGGGGGCATTTGTGGCCCCAGGGCTATAATTTGAACAATCTTAGTAGAGGTCCACTAGATAAAGCTCCTTACTAAATATCAAAGGCCTTGGCCTTGCAGTTTCAGAGAAGATTTTTAAAGATTTCCCTATATAAGTCTATGTAAAACCAAAGGGCCCCGGAGCGGGGACATTTTTGGTATCAGAGCTATAATTTGAATAATCTTGACAGAGGTCCACTAGATGCAGCTTCATACCAAATATCAACGACCCAGGCCTTGTGGTTTCTGAGAAGAAGATTTTTAAAAATTTTCCCTATGTTAGTCTATGTAAAACCATAGGGCCCCAGAGCGGGGGCATTTTTGGCCCCAGGGCTATAATTTGAACAATCTTTGTAGAGGTCCATTATATGAAGCTTCATACCAAATATCAAAGTCCTGGGCCTTGTGGTTTCAGGGAAATTTTTTTAAAGATAATCCCTATATAAGCCTATAGATGCAAAACCAAATGGCCCCAGGCGGGGCCACTTTTGGCCCCAGCACTATAATTTGAATCATGTTGGTAGGGGTCCTTTAGAAGAAGCTTCATGCCAAATATAAAAGACCTAGGCCTTGCGATTTCAGAGAAGAAGATTTTTAAAGATTTTCCCTATATAAGTCTATGTAAAACCAAAGGGACCCGGAGCAGGGGCATTTTTGGCCCAAGGGCTATAATTTGAACAATCTTGGTAGAAGTCCACTAGATGAAGCTTCATACCAAACATCAAAGTCCTGGGCCTTGCGGTTTCAGAGTAGAAGATTTTTAAAGATTTTCCCTATATAAGCCTATCTGTCTGTGTTTCTTAGTGTTCCACCGCTTCTTTAATCGGTGCACCCTCTTGGAGGTATAAGTTTAACGATAGAGAGCTCAAATCTATTGTGGTGCTTTTATTTACACGTGTGTGGCTTAACTTATTTATTTACACTGTATTTAAAATACTGTCTTTTCTGGATAGTCAGGTAGTGGACGCCCGCTTAAGGGCCATGATACGTCTCCTGTGTATTTTGGATAAGTACTCCCTTGTATACAGTTCCAGAACAGTTCCAGTTCTATGTAAAACCAAAGGGCCCCGGGGCAGGGGCATTTTTTGCCCCAGCACTATAATTTGAACAATCTTGGTAGGGGTCCACTAGATGAAGCTTCATACCAAATATCAAAGACCTGGGCCTTGGGATTTCAGAGAAGTAGATTTTTTAAGTTTTTGGTGAAAAAAATCTATTTTTGGGTCCTGTGACCTAGATGTGCAACGGACCGGAACCATTTGAACAACTTTGAAAGGGGACCACCTAAGGATCATTCCTGTGAAGTTTGGTCAAAATCCGATCAGCGGTTTAGGAGATGTCGTTTACAAATTGTTTACACTGGTATGTGATGTATGGTGTATGAATGTCATTTGACGTGTCACCAGTAACAATTCTAACAATTCTGATACACACGCACGCACACACGGACGCACGCACGACGAACGAAAAGTGATCCCAAAAGCTCACCTCGTCACTACGTGACGGTGAGCTAAAAACATGACGGGATGAGCCCGGATAAGACTAACAGGAAAGCCGACCGTAGACAATGCATAACGTACTGTACAATACACAAACTTATTGACTCCCACCTTATACAACAGTAATTATACCTGTAAGAGAAAGTTTCCCCAGACCTAACATGATAACGGTTTTGAGATCAAACCTACAGCACACTGACAAAAGTATCTCGAGCTTTGTGCGTTTTCCCTCACTCACATTTCCCGCAAAATCGATACTTAACAGCTCGAAACCAATCAAAATTACCGTTACATGGGTCCATGAGAGAATAAACCTCATTGTTTGCAAATGCACCGAATTGGCTTGGATGTTCTTTTTTTTTTGGGGTGGGGGGGGGGGGGTGGGGTTACGACCCTGTTAGAATTATTTCACTTATGCATGTTGTATCGAGCCGATCGTTCATCATAGGTGGGCCAAATAAAAAATAAAAAACACACACACAAAAACCGGAGTACTCGAGCTCGTACCCGGAGAAAAACCAACTCACCTTCCGTTGTAGGTCTAACGGGTGCTATCTATCTTCTTATACTGAGTCGATCACATTTGGCCATTACCTCAGTTGAATGGGTGGCTAAATTTAGAATTTAGCTAATAAACAAGAGGCCCATGGGCCACTTTGCTCACCAGAGCTCAGGGGGCACTGCCCACTGGCAGCAATGTATTTTAATTAACCATGGAAGCCCTGCGACCAAGGATACTACAGATAGAATTTGGACACAATCAACCTAGTGGCTTCAGAGGTCTGATGTCGCATGAATGTTTTGTTGCAGGACAACAGATGACAATTTCCCATCTGTGGCAACTAATAGGCCTAAAAGAACATTATTAAAGGAACATTTCTATGTAAGTTTGACAAAATATCTTGAAAGGCATAAATGTCATTTTTCAATTTTCCCCATTTATAAGTCAATGGAAATTCTTAACTTGCCATAGCAAACAAACGAAAGAGCCAAATTTCATAAACCAGAGCTCAGGTGGGCACTGCCCATGACATTGTATTTTAACAGGATATGATTTTAATCTACCAATTATAAAGTCTTCCAAACAAACCCCATACCCAAATGAGCACTCATGTGGACTGTATCTGCAATATTAGGTGTTTTATAAAGTAGAGAGGGTGGGGCATGAACCCAATGGAGCCCTGGTTGGTGTCACTAAATGCATCTTATCAAAAAGAACAGAGACATTATGGTTTAGCAGTGGGGATATGTATGGCTCCTGAGATGTAAGGCTTTTAAGCAGTTGAGGGATTCGGGCATGGTGGATCCCAGAAAAGCCCAAGATTGCTGTCACTGAATGCTGAACGGTTTCTGAGATATGATGCCTTTTTATGAAGTCGATGGGAGAGAAATGGCCCCTGCGGACCCCCCAAGATGGGGGTGACTGAATGTGTCTAATAACAATAAACAAGAATATATGTGATTATGGGGTGGGGATTTGAATGGTTTCTGAGATATATGGCCTATTATGAAGTGGGGACTTATCATAAGGAAGAAGAATATATATGGTTAAGGGGTGGCGATCTGAACAGTTTCTGAGATATATGGCTTTTAATGAAGTAAAGGGGTGGGACATGGCCAGTGGCACCCCAGGAGTCCCCCATGCTGGTGTCACTGATTGCATCTTATCATAAGGAACAAGAATATATTATGGTTTAGGAGTAGGGCTCTGAACAGTTTCTCAAATATATGGTCTTTTGTGAAGTTGAGGGGTGGCGCATGGCCCGGGCATGCCCTGGGTGACTCCTAGGTTGGTGTCACTGAATGTGTCTCATCATAAGGAACAAGAATATATATGGTTTAGGGGTGGGGATCTGAAATGTTTCTGGAATATTTGGCCTTTTATGAAGTGGAGGGGATGGGGCATGGCCCCGGCACATCCCGGGGGACCCCCAGGTTGGTGTCACTGAGTGCGTCTTATCATAAGGAACAAGAATATATATGGTTAAGGGGTGGGGATCTGAACGGTTTCTGTGATAAATGGCATTTTATGAAGTGGAGGGGATGGGGCATGTCCCCGGCACATCTGGGGGAACCCCCAAGTTGGTTTCACTTAATGCATCTTATCATAAGGAACAAGAATATATATGGTTTAGGGGTGGGGATTTGCAAGGTTTCTGGAATATTTGGCCTTTTATGAAGTGGAGGGGGTTGGGCATGGCCCCGGCACATCCTGGGTGTCCCCCAGGTTTGTGCATGGGAATGCGAATTATCATAAGGAATAAGAATATATATGGTTTAGGGGTGGGGATCTGTAGGGTTTCTGGGATATTGGGCCGTTTCTGAAAAGGAGGGGGTGGGGCATGGCCCAGGCACATCCCGAGGGACCCCCAGGTTGCTGTCATCGAGTGCGTCTTATCATAAGAAACAAGAATATATACGGTTTAGGGGTGGGGATCTGAATGGTTTCTGCGATGAATGGCATTTAATGAAGTTGAGGGGATGGGGCATGTCCCCGGCACATCCGGTCGAACCCCCAGGTTGATGTCACTTAATGTGTCTTATCATAAGGAACAAGAATATATATGGTTTAGGGGTGGGGATCTGTAAGGTTTCTGAGATATAAGGTATTTTATGAACTGGAGGGGGCGGGGCATGGCCCCGGCACAACCTATGGGACCCACAGGTTGACATAAAAGCATATGGCTGAGAGAAGTTTACTCAAGGAACGTTTCTATGAAAATTTTGTCAAAATATCTGCAAAGGCTTGGTAGTTAATGCCATTTTTCAATTTTCCCCATTATAAGTCTATGGAAAATCTAAGTTGCCATAGCAACCAAACTAAAGAGCCGAATTTCATAAAAAAACACAAAACCTGTAAAGGCAAATATGGTGAATATTTCCATAAACTCTCAGCCTCATAGAGAGTACGGTTTCTGAGGAGATGATTTTTTAAGTATTTTTTGTCTATTTTTTTTATTTTGGTTTCCATGGCAACCAACGAAAATGAACAGAAGGCCTAAAATCATACGACAGATAGTAGATCGCCTATGGAACATTTCTTTGAAAGTTGTGTCAAAATATCTGCAGAGGCTTGGCAGTAAATGCCATTTTTCTATTTTCCCCATTATAAGTCTATGGGCACTCTAAGGTGCCATAGCAACCAAACTAAAGAGCCGATTTTCATTAAAAACACAAACTTTCAATCCCCCTGCCTAAGGATGCTACAGATGAAATTTGGGCTGAATCGGCCCAGTGGCTTCAGAGGAGATGTCGTTTGAAAATGTTGACGAAGACGCAGACGACGCAGACGACGCAGACGCAGACGACGGACAACTGCCTATCCTATAAGCTCCCCCGGAGCCTTCGGCTCTGGTGAGCTAAAAAGCCACTGGATGAGTCCTTAAAACTAATTACAATCTGAATAACAGATATCCTAAAACGCTGCCAGCAATCCAACAGGTAACCTTGTCCCCACTAGGCACTGTAGAAATCATCACTCATTGGCGTTTCGGACCCTTACTGCAATAACTGACATTTATAAAGAATCATTATTCCCAAGAACCATTAGAGATTGGAATGACTTTCCCGATTCTATTTTCAACAGCTGAAAGTGCTGAGGACGTCTGATAAGCAAACAGATGCTGTGAATCGATCAACAGCTGACTGCAGTCACAGTAGAAGTAAAACAAAGATCAGAAATCATTCTACCCAGAGACTGTTTCGCATGCTGTTCTGAAACTCTGCATGTCATTGTCTACCAAGAGACTGTTTCGCATGCTGTTCTGAAACTCTGCATGTCATTGTGATACTATCGAATACTAATCAGCCTGCACATCAGTGAAGTATGATCAGTATTTGCAGATCGCATCCACATGGCTGTCAAGAAAAAAAATCTTATAGAATGGATGCGCATCTAACATGATCTTAAATTGTGCATGTCTGTATGTGGCACGTGAAGACTTAGACCATCCTACGCTTGCATGCAGCCTGATCATAATCTTTGAGGATTGCACGAACCTTCAATATCATTGAGACTTGCACGAACATTCCATTCAAAGGGATAAAAGCGATAACTTTGCTGTAATTACTGAATGGATGCGTATTTGCATTTCGTTTTTCGATCAGGAAAGACTCAGATCATCCTGCGCATGTGTGCAGTCTAATCAGAGTCTTCATAGATTGAGCCTTCTGCAGTCACAATGCCATCCAACGTGTTACTTATTTCACACTATAAGTCGTTGCCTTTTTAAGTAGTAAATTAAATCATCACATGTTAATGAACCGAACCGTTAATCAATCACCCGTTAATCAATTTCGCTGGAGTTATCTAATCCCCTTCTTTTTTCAGTGATTAACTGAGTGACTGTGCATGACCTTAATTAGGTGTGAAAACATGCGTTAAATGCGAGCGTCTTTAATTATGGAGGTGAGATAATTTTTAAGCCCTTTGACTTCGTCGGCGAATTCTGTAACAAATATGTTATAATTGATATGCTTTCGTTTCAAGGAAGCCTTTTAAATATCAGCAATCAATGTATATCCGGTGCTCAGAGACACAATCCCATCACTTATCCTTGTAATCGCTTAAAACGCTTTAAAAAATCTTTTTATTGTGCATTGCATGTGACAAAGAAGAAACAGTAAAGTCGGTGCAATTTTACGAGGTTTATGCAACATCACATCTACGTCGATACAACGCCATGACGTTGTATCGACGTTGATTTGACGTTGTCTTAGTGCCGTGCGCATGCTGCTTGATTGTTATCCGATAAGCAGTTTTATATATAATTGTAGTAAAGTTGTTTTCAGACAACTATCAAAGTGGAAGTAAAACAAAGATCAGGAATCAATACAATTAACTTACTCCACCCATCAAAGACACCAAAGGGAAAGAAACTCAAACATGAAGCGACTAGACCATAATGGAAACCTAAACAAAGGAAGGCCATAAAGACAGTTACTTTCCCACAAAATGGCCATATGGCCATCCAAAATAAAAAGACACAAGTGATACACACAGTAAGTAACAAACAACAACATAAATAAACCGCCACAGAAGAACCGCCTTGGAACGGTCAGTGGAAAGATTTCCACTGGGGGGGGGGGGGGGGGCTTAAATCGATTTTACGTGGCCACAATCCTCGCCCTTACTTCCGTCGCGATTTAGACAAATAATTTGTTCAGTCCGCACGAAGGCCTCCTAACTCATCAGTGCAACATCTCCGTGAACACAAATAATAAAAGAACCGCAGAGGTGAGTCAACGGTGAGGACTCGACAACAAGAAACCACTGAAATGCTGGAGCAAAAGAAAACCAACAGTCAGACCCCGACGGGCCCGACCAGAGACAGAGCACCAGGCACCAACCAACATCACCTTGAATTAGATCTCTCCAACTCCCAACAGCCTTTACGCTGGAACCGTCACAGAACCCGAGGCCCGACCCACCGGTGTGCAACCAAATAGGGAAGCAAAGCCGCCAACCGTGGCTGGGTCATCCACCACGCATGTAGCCCGCCGCACAACACCCAAATCCTCGTTGGTCCTAACTGAAAATATAGCTATGAAAACAATTAAAATTCTTTAATTTGGCCACCATAAACAGGGCTAACGTGAAAAGGTCATGTTAAAATATTTCAAATATATAAAATAATTAATATTCAACGGGTACTCTGCTAAAAAAACTATCATCTAAAATCTGACCGAAATGACCAAGGCCGAAACGACCAAGGACCGAAACGACCCACCGATATAGGCCGAAATGACCCAAGTCCATATTTAGGCCGAAACGACTTCCGTATTCAGAGATTCAGATTATGTATCTAAGTTTACCTCTTTGGTGAAAGCTAATCACAGGCCCTGGTATATGAATGTCATTTGACGTGTCACCAGTAATAATTCTGATTCTGATCTGACTTAGCGTCTCACATGTGACCCGAGCCAGGCTCGAACCACACCTTGATGTTCTATCTACCCTTCAGAATGAGAGTCAGAATAGAGAGGTTTTTGATCCACCATGTTAGAGACACGAGGCATGTTTTTGTGCACAACTTTGATCATTTTCATCATTTAATATCTGAATGACAAACAGATTTAGGATTTAAGAATAAGTTATAATTAATCTGTAGGCATAAAAGAATGTCACAAACTGTTTCAACATAATTCTTCGTAAGCTTTTAACATAATTAATGCTCAAAATCGAAGTGAAGGCTATGATCATGGATCGTACAATTAACCCACAGCTCCCATCAGAGACACCAAAGGGAAATAAATACAAACATGAAATAACTAGACACTAATGGAAATATCAATAACTGGAAGCCAAAAGGACAGCTACTTCCCAAAAATGGCCAATTGCAATTGGCTATCCAAAAATATAAATCTTTGTTCTACCAAAACAAATATATAATTGTCATTTTTACAAGCTAAATTGGTGGTACAAAATAGAAGTGAAGGCAACGATCAGGAATCGATGCAATTAAACCACAGCTCCCATCAGAGTAGAAGTAAAACAAAGATCAGGAATTGATACAATTAACTTACTCCATCCATAAAAGACACCAAAGGGAAAGAAATACAAACATTAAGCGACCAGACCATAATGGAAACCTAAACAAAGGAAGGCCATATGGACAGTTACTTTCCCACAAAATGGCCATATGGCCATCCAAAATTAAAAGACACAAGTGATACACACAGTAAGTAACAAACAACAACATAAATAAATCGCCACAGGGAAAGAAATACAAACATGAAATAACTAGATCCTAATGGAAACATCAATAGCGGAAAGCCAAAAGGACAGTTACTTTCATAAAAATGACCAATTGGCTATCCAAAACCAAAAAAAAATAAGCGATACACACACTCAAAGACAAACCATAACCAAAATAAAATGCGACAGAAAAAAAAACTCGCCTTGGATCGGTCTGTGAAAAGAATTTCAATGTGTGTGTGTGTGGGGGGGGGGGGGGGTTGGCTTAACTTGATTTTAATCCTCGCCCTTACTGTCGTCGCGATTAAGACTAATAATTTGTTCAGTTCGCATGAAGGCCTCATAACTCACCAGTACAACATCTCAGAGAAAACAAAAATCGAACAACCACAGTGATGAAACAACGGTGAGGACTCGACAGCAAGAAACCACTGAAATGCTTGAGCAAAAGGAAACCAATAGTTAGGACCAGAGACAGAGCATCCTGCACCAAGCAACATTACATAAAATTAAATCCTAATTCTCAGTAAGCCTTTACGCTGGGACCGTCATAGAATCTGAGGCCTGACCAATCGGCGTGCAATTAAAGAGGGAAGAAAAGTTGTCAACCGTGATTGGGTTAATAACTCCCATGCATGCAGTCTGCCGTATAACATTTATGTTGTACCCAATCTTTTTATATAGAAGAATGATTTTACGAAATTGGGAGCTGAAGTCATTGCAAGTATATATCTTTCTGAATCTATATACTAAGTCACTATACAGGTTGTCTAAAGGATGTAGAAACAACGTTTTAGCAAAACGTTTGAAATCCCCGAGAAGAGTAACACAAAACCCCTAAAAACTAACTTCTGAACGTTTCCTACCCAAAGCAGAATGTTTCAGGAACAATTCTGAATCATGTTTCTGTGCGTTGGGAATTCAGAGAGAGCACTCCCATCGAAACATAATCAAGAATCTATATCTGCAACTGCAATTGCGGTTTTCAGTGGCTCACACATCAGAACATAAAAGTTATCATAGTGAAACTCAAGGCAGCACAGCTTAGTAGTAGTAGAAGTAGTAGTCATGTAACCCCGCCCATCGGCGCTTGGAAGCCTCCATGTGGTCTGAACAAATTATTTGTCTTAATCGCGACGGAAGTAAGGGCGAGGATTGTGGCCACGTAAAATCGATTTAAGCCCTCCGGTGGAATTCGTTTCCGCTGACCGTTCCAAGGCGGTTCTTCTGTCGCGGTTTATTTTTGTTATGGTTTGTCTTTGGGTGTTTGTGTCGCTTATATTATTTTATTTTGGATAGCTTATTGGCCATTTTATGGGAAAGTAACTGTCCTTTTGGCTTTCCGCTGTTGGTGTTTCCGTTGGAGTATGTTGCTTCATGTTTGTGTTTTTTTCCCTTTGGTGTCTCTGATGGGAGCTGTGGGTTAATTGTATCGATTCATGATCATTGCCTCTACTTCTATTTTGGGGAAGTAGATTTGACTGCAACGTAGCAGAGTTGAAACCGACCGCAGTAGCGGCAGTACTGGTAAACCACTTAGAAGGTTTAAGCCTGTCCAGGCAAAGTGGTGCGAGTCGCACCGCCCATGTATATAAATTCTATTCGTTTCATTGGGACTGAGATGTCATTTCATCTCAATGTTGGGTAAAAGAAGCAACGTCTCCAAAATGACCTAAATAGTGTTGACGGGGACGCTAAACCTCAAATCAAACACAACAAACATGTTACTGACCTTCAACATACGTAATAGATAAAAAACTGCTAAACTTCTTAATCAGGGCAAGAAGTACTTTTTACTGACTCTTCTGTCAAGGTTTATTTTTATCATAGATTTCTTTGCATGTATGTATTGCTTATATCTTTTTATCATATGACGTCGCGTCTAACAGTGTAATAACGCCGTGTAATATTTTCGATAATCCACTAGTGGATTAAATATGCAAATTAGCTAGAGACGTCCCGTAGCGTTACATGTACGACGTTCTTAACGACGTCGCGTTTACTAACGGCGGAATATTAACATTTTTGTAAACAATCGTGAATAAAATGCGTTTTAAATGTCATATGATAAATAGAATCTTGCATTCGTGCTTGTGTATTATTGAATTTATTAAACTCGTTGAGGAAAAGGGATAAAATGCTCGGCAAAGCCTCGCATTTTATCCCTTTTCCTCAACTCGTTTAATAAATTCAATAATACATGAACACTCATGTAAGATCCTCTATTTCTTTTGGATAGCCGTTTAACCATTTAGTCGGAAAGTATCTGCCTTTTGACATTTTATTGCCTCCACTTCTATTTCGCTTGTGATATTTTCATCAGGGTTTAGTTATTTCATGTTCGTGTTTCTTTCTCTTTGGTGTCGCTGATGGGGAGTTGCATCGATTCCTGATCAAGCCTCCACTTTTATTATCGATATCTGAAATTTTACAAATATTTTCTAAGAACGGGTTATCCTTTGGAAGCAACGAAAACACCACATAACTGAAAAATATGGAATGTACAAGTTTTCTGGGACAGACTAGCTAGTTTTGGCCAATTAGGCCTCATCAGTAAATTTATAGACATCGTTTTGATTTAGTTTCTAAATTCAATGTTGGACTTAAATCTCTTCTGCAACCAAGTCTATCGGAATCTGAATGTTATGTGTATATGCTTGTAATTATTTCAGTTCCCAGTTTTGTAACACAATCACCGTCACGGTTGATAGCTTTGCTTCCCTCTTTTATTGCACGCGGGTGGGTCGGGCCTCAGACCATATGACGGCTCCAGCCTAAATACTTACTTAACCTTTTTGAGTAATGTCTGTTGGTGCCTGATGTTTTGTCTCTGGTCGGGCCTACCGGATTCTAACTGTTGGTTTTCTTTTGCTATAGCATTGTTGCCACGTGAAGTCGATTTAAGCCCCCACCCCACCAGTAAAAAAAAACAACTTTTAACTCACCGTTCCAATGCGGTTCTTCTATTATTGTCATAACTCGTCTTTTCATGCATATATTGTTAATATATTTTTATTTTGGGTAACCGACTGGCCATTTTGTGGGAAAGAAACTGTCCTTTTGACTTTCATCTTGTGACGTTTTCATTATGGTGAAAAGTAGAAGTAAAACAAAGATCAGGAATTGATACAATTAACTTACTCCATCCATAAAAGACACCAAAGTTGAAGTTGCTTTATGTTTGTGTTCCTTTCCCTTTGCATTACGCAAACACGCCTATACAAATACATTGCCATCTTTGTCGTCGAAAATATGAAAATTTTATGATGAAAAATTGTGATATTTTTCTTATTTCTGCTCAAAATATAGATTATGGCCACTCGTTAGAACCGCCTCATCGAGGCGGTTCTAACGAGTCTCTACAATCTATGTTTTAGAGCAGAAAAAGAAAAATAAGGTATACCCCCGGAAATCCCAGTTTTACTCTATAAAAGTGGGGTCCAAGGGGGTCAAAATCATATAGGCCTGTTTTCGTGATGGTTTCTTTGATGGGAGGTTATTTTATCGATGCCTGATCATTGCCTTCACTTCTATTTTGAATGGGTGTGAGGTATTGTATCGATCCCCGATCGTTTCCTTTACTTCCATTTAAAGTAGAAGTAAAACAAAGATCAGGAGTCGATACAATTAACTTACTCCACCCATCAAAGACACCAAATGGAAAGAAACACAAACATTAAGCGACCAGACCATAATGGAAACCCAAACAATGGAAGGCCATTAGGACAGTTACTTTCCCACAAAATGGCCATATGGCCATCCAAAATAAAAAGACACAAGTGATACACATAGTAAGTAACAAACAACAACATAAATAAACCGCCACAGAAGAACCGCCTTGGAACGTCAGTGGAAAGATTTCCACTGGGGGGCTTAAATCGATTTTACGTGGCCACAATCCTCGCCCTTACTTCCGTCGCGATTTAGACAAATAATTTGTTCAGTCCGCATGAAGGCCTCCTAAAGTATAAAGTATGTATAAATATGTAAAGGAAAATCAAGAAGTCCGATGATGCCAATTATTACTATATTTTATGTGCTTCTATATATAACAGAATAATATGCATATGAACTATTTTGTTTCGTTGCATGTGCCTGTTTTCAGTATAGTTAAAAGTAAAATTCAAATGATTTATCTTTGTTATATACGTTACCAAAGCAAAGTATTCATTTGGTGTGCCAATGAAATTAAAAGGTCATTTTCAGCAACTCTTGATGTTATGATTCAGTCGTTTTTAAATTGAAATTGCAATTATTTGAAGTGTTTATAATCCTCATAATCTTATAAAAGAAAAGCTTAATGATTTAATTGAATGGGCTTTTCACAGAGAAGATTCTCCCTATCTTGCATGTAATGTCAGAAATGCATTTTTCACTTCTAAAGAGCATAAGAATTATACACTTTGGTCATGTCAGAAAGTGTGTGATGCCCTCACCTTTCTACTTGACAATATTTATATTAGATTCGGTACTAAGTTATTTTGACAAATTGTGGGTATTCCGATGGGTACTAATTGCGCACCTCTTGTGGCTGATCTGTTCTTGTATTGTTATGAAAGAGACTTCATTTTGTCGCTTTCCATTGATAACCAATCTGAAATTACTGAAGCTAGAGCTAATCTACTTCTAGATATTTAGATGATTTATTAAATATTGATGATACCTATTTTGATGGTTTGATCAGTCAGATTTACCCCCTAGAACTTCAGTTAAATAAAGCAAATTCTTCTGATACCGAGGCCCCGTTTTTGGATTTACATCTATCTATTGTAGATGGATTTGTTTCGTGCAAAATTTATGATAAACGCGATGACTTTGATTTTGAGATTGTAAATTTTCCTTTTTTGGATGGTGATGTTCCTCGTGCGCCATCCTATGGCGTTTATATTTCGCAATTAATTCGATTTGCTAGAGTGTGTAGTCATGTAACTGACTTCAACACTCGTAATAAATTATTAACGGCTAAACTCCTTAATCAGGGTTATCGGTACCATAAACTACGCAAAGCCTTTTCAAAATTTTATAGACGCCATTCTGATTTAATTTCAAAATTCAATATTGGACTTAAATCTCTTCTGCAACAAGGTCTATCGGAACCCGAATTTTATGGTGACTTAGTATATAAATTCAGAAAAATATATAACCGCAATGACTTCAGCACCCAATTTCGTAAAATCATTCTTCGATATAAAAAGATTGGGTACAAAATGGATATTATACGACAGACTGCATGCATGGTAGTTAACCCAATCACGGTTGGCAACTTTGCTTCCCTCTTTAACTGCACGCCGGTGGGTCAGGCCTCAGATTCTATGACGGCTCCAACGTAAAGGCTTATTGAGAATTAGAGAGATAATGTTGGTTGGTGCCTGATGCTCTGTCTCTGGTCGGGCTCATCGGAGTCTAACTGTTGGTTTTCTTTTGCTCCAGCATTTCAGTGGTTTCTTGCTGTCGAGTCCTCACCGTTGTCTCATCTCTGTGGTTCTTTGATTTTTGTGTTCACGGAGATGTTGCACTGATGAGTTAGGAGGCCTTCATGCGGACTGAACAAATTATTTGTCTAAATCGCGACGGAAGTAAGGGCGAGGATTGTGGCCACGTAAAATCGATTTAAGCCCCCCAGTGGAAATCTTCCACTGACCATTCCAAGGCGGCTCTTCTTAGGCGATTTATTTATGTTGTTGTTTGTTACTTACTATGTGTATCACTTGTGTCTTTTAATTTTGGATGGCCATATGGCCATTTTGTGGGAAAGTAACTGTCCTTATGGCCTTCCTTTGTTTAGGTTTCCATTATGGTCTGGTCGCTTAATGTTTGTATTTCTTTCCCTTTGGTGTCTTTTATGGGTGGAGTAAGTTAATTGTATCAATTCCTGATCTTTGTTTTACTTCTACTTTATAATCTGAAAGACAAACTGTGGCTATAGATAACTAGCTTCAAGTTAATAAGCCCGTGTGATGAACATCCCTCTAACCCCAACTTTATACAGAGAAAACTGGGAAAACTGTGGGTTACATGGGATACATTATTTTTCCTATTTCTGTTTCAAGACATAGATTTTTGGTACTCGTTAGAACTGCCTCAAATAGGCGATTCTAACGAGCACTCAACATCTATGTTTTGGAGTATAAATAAGGACAGTATCACACATATCCAAAAGAAAAATAAAGGATTTAGAATATAAAACATAGTTTATATGTTATATGTCCTAAATCAGAATTCTCTTACATCACTTATTTTAAATAGTAAAAATGTTACTGTTATAAAAATGTTAATTAAATACATGAGATCTCTTTTTGAAACACGTGAAAGCTTGTTATAAGTAACTTCCATGATTTCAAATACGTTTATGATCATTATTACCATTGCTTCATTTGGATTGATTTTACATGTTTATATTAATGTACTTTGTTTTTACAGGTTTGCCATTACCATTCATTGTGAATGTGTTTAGTGCAAATAAATCATTGTCAATCATTGTCATTGTCTTATTTTATAAATGACAATTTTTAATGAGTGGCGCACATAACCTTTTGTAATAAACATCAGACAAGGGTGAGTAAGTTTTGTTTTAGTCCAGTTACAACACAATTGTGCCTTTAGTTTATGAATGGTCATTTTATTTGATAAGCATATGTGTTTCAGCTAGATACTCATGCATGTAACTGGCAATGGTAAACATTACGAAAACATGCCTATTCTAATACATTGTAAATTTTAACGCTGAAAAAATGAAAATTTTCTGATGAAAAATTGTGATATTTTTCTTATTTCTGCTCAAAATATAGAGGGTAGGTACTCGTTAGACCGAGGCGGTTCTAACGAGTGCCCACAATCTATATTTTAGAGCAGAAATAAGAAACATAAGGTTTACTCCTGTAAACCCAAATTTTACTGTATAAAAGTGGGGTTCAAGGGGGTCAAAAGTATATAGGTGTGTTTTCGTGATAAGATTTTTGAGTCCCTGATAAAACATCTGTCTATCTATCTATCTTCTCATACTGAGTCGGTCATATTTGGCCATTACCTTCTCATACTGAGTCGGTCATATTTGGTCATTATCTGCACCCATTTCAGAGCCGCCCTCCACCAGAAATAACCAAGGCACATGCAGGCTATACCTTTTTTCCTACATGATTTGTTAAAAAAGAATATGTTTTAGAGCTTTTTCTGTATTGTGTATTGCGTTTCATTTATCGATGGGTACATGGAGACAAGGACGCAAATATACGTCTTTGAGGCAGACAAGTTCGTCACAGCTAGATCACACAATTTGCCATTTGCCATCTAGTTGTTGTTGTTTCGTAAAGCTACCCCGCTGACTTTTCGGGGCACAGGTCGTTGACCTTATCAGGTAGAACTTTAAGCTCTCAAAGTAAAATAAAGTTTGTGCTGGTGATATTTTTTTACAAGAGTGAGCTATTTTCCTATTTACATGAAGTGCAGTTCTATCGTCACAAAACCGCTTACACTTCAGACAGTTTTTTGAGTGCTGTTATGCGCTTTATATGCAGCTTATAGAGGTATTCTCTGGTGTATAGTTCAAATGGTCTCAGCTCTTCTATGTTGGCCTCTTTAACATTTATGACCCACGAACAGTCCAACGTTATTTGCGTAAGAAATTTTGGACCCTCTAACAGCGAAACTTGATGTTGAAGTAAAAGTGAGCTAGTTGATTTTCTTTCACAGGTGTCAGTAGTGCATACTCCGATGAAGTGCTCACGAGCCTCTGGAGCCAAAGAAAAGAGCTTACAGGTTGAATTCACAGTATACTGATTGAGAATTCAACCCGTAAGCTCTGTTCTTCTTATCTGTTGATAAGTTGCGGTTAATTCTGAATAGTATGGAATGAAATCTAAACAGGAAGTCAATTTGCATCCGTTTCGGGTCAATGTGGATTCTCGCCCAATCAAAAGAACGGCGCGACATGGAAAGATGTATCGCATTCAGAGTCGTAGGAAAGACGTACGGATTTATGTAAGAAATAAATCCAGGTATAATCCAGAGACAAAAGAAAGAGATTTCTTATTCGTTGACATCACTGACTTCGCTGGTACAACAATTGGAGTCATCAAAGAGGTGTGTTTAGCTTCGCTGAACTTTTACCGGAAGTTGGGAGAAACTAGGTCATGTTTGTAAACAAACGCACGTGCAATCAAATCAGAATTGTTACTGGTGACACGTCAATTGACATTCATACACCAGGACCTGTGATATGGGACGTTAGTCCCTAGCTCTAACCAAAAAGGTAAACTTAGTTACCCAGTCATCTGTCAAGTTGCATGACCCCCCACCCACCCCCAAATGCGCCCAATGTGAGAAAAAAAAAAAAAATAACTCATTTAGCTGTAGGACTGAGTGATTGTGGAGTATGTCAGCTCAGTGGTTAGTACACTTGCCTCTGATGCTAGAGGTCCCAGGTTCGATACCCGGCAGCGGCGATAAATTTTAGGTGTTCAAACATGCATTTGCAGGGATGAATTTCATAAGGCCAAAACAAAATATATGTGTGGTTCCGGTTACCCGACCGTGCCTAGCTTTTTCCCGCCGACCCTAATTATTTTTTCTATCATGAATATTCCAAACATTTTATGTGCAAAAACGGTCTTTCAATTTTTCATGGTTAAAGAATTTAAGTACATATTCATTAAAAAGCGCTTTCATTAAAAGGACAATCTGGTCGTATTTACGCATGAAAATGGTGTGCGTCTGCCAAAAAAAAAAAACATCAAAACATCCGTGTTAGTCTCTAAATAACTGTGAGCCGAATAAAAATGCATATCGTAAGCATCTCTATTTAAAAGCTGTTTTTTTATCAACTGCCGCGAGCTGTCAGTTAACGGTAAGTGGCCTGTGCTAATCAATAACAATTAGCCAGTTACAGTTCAAATGGGTCAGGGATATGGCACGTGGCTACTTCTGAAGAAGCCGACGTTTTGAAGTAACCCATAATTATAATCCAAAATCTCCAGTACTTAGCACATTCATGACCGTTCATGCAAGCCAATAGAACCACCACCGGAAACAAAATAAATAAGAAAAAACTACTACCAGAGGGTAAAACGTCTGTTGTCTCCTGTGATCAACACGTATTTTCCATGGACCGGTAAGAGAGGCAAAATTAGGAAGCGGTCGGAACCCACAAATTTTGAATGCAATTCGTTTTCGGAAGCGCAAGATACATAAAACCCATGTCTCGGACGCATAAAAAAGGACAGTGGCGCACATTTCTTGCGGTATGCAGACCGTGACGATATTACCCCTCTCAATAATCAGATTACTTTTGTGACAATAAAAATTATCCAAATCATGTTTTACCACCTGTAGCGATAATCAGACAAGTGTGCTCGCTTCAACAAACATAAATAATGCAGACAGCTTGTGTAAATCTCTCATGTATTTTCACTATCTCCATGAACAGAAAGCTAAGCCTCCACAGATGCGCTGGATGATCGTAGTCTTAGCTGGTCACGCATATATAGTTTTTGTCATGCCGCGCTTAATTTCCCGCCGTCATTTTGAACGTGCACTTGTTGCAGTCTGAAATTTTCCCACGTTTTTCAATAACATGTCATCGATAGTTTGCACACACGGTCTTCGCATCCAATTTTTGGAAAACATGACAGTAAACTGTGCGACAGGTGAAGTCACAGATCAGCCTGCGCAGTCTTATCAGTCTTTGCTCTTTGTTCAAACCTGTTGTAGTATGGCTTCTGGGATACGCAGAGAACAGCAAACGAAGAGCTCGATGTACAGGCTGATCTTACGTTAAAAGAATTTTTTTTCGTGAGTGCAGGAAGCAGTTTAACCTGTTGTAATATATGTCCGACAAAGACGGTAGTTAATGAGCTAGGATGTCATATGGTGGTGACATCAGAAATGCAGTCCGAGAAATGCACTGAATGCGTATGCGTGCACAGAAAAGACTAAGATCAGCTGGAAGTTCTGCACAGTCTGATCTGAGTTTATTGTTCACAAGGTTTTATTTCTCGGAAAGTTTAGATACTCGCCAATCAGACTGGCCGATTATGCACATGATAACACTGGTCAGCTAACATTTCGCACCTAATCGTTTAATTGGTATCACTTACATGTACACTGGTCATCAAATCTTAAAGTGAGATAATTTGGAACAATAAACAGCGGGATTAGCGGTAAACTATCAAACAGGCAACAATCTATTGCTAAAAAAGTGTCTAAAATATCCATTCTTTAAACAGGTCTGACGTAATATTTTGGTCATTTGATTTGAGGTTTAACATTCCCATCAACACTGTAAAGGTCATTTTGGAGACTTTGCTTCCAATGCTGTAGGACTTTTACCCGACATTGAGATGAACAGACTCAATAAAACCGAGTCTGCTATTTTTGTTTATTTGGTGTATTCTTTGCTTCCGGAGGATCTAACTATTCAGAACTTATTTACCCCCGCTCACCCCTGCATGCCCCTAGTTAAAGGGGAAAGCAGACTTAACCGGGGATATATTTTTTCCCAATCTCTGCTCCAGAACATACATGTACATTGTGGTTTCTTATTACAACCACCTCAATGGCATGGTTCTATTGAGTTTCCACACTGTACAAGTTTGGATTGAGGTCATGAAAGAGGCAGTTAGGGAAACATGCAACTATGATGTAGTGACGTGTGTAGAAATGTTGTTTATGTTTTTGTGCAATCAAGATCAGGAACTTAACTTTTCAAAATGAAGGATTTTGGACTCCTGTTTTCAATCTATCTATCTATCTATCATGTTCAGCTTTAAGACCAAGTAAGAGAGATACAAATGGCACAAGGACTACGGTTTGAAAAGACTATATAAAATAGTTTCTGCCGGTGCTAGTTGCTTAATGTTTAATTTGCAGCATTAAGCCGTTATAAGAAACTTTCTGATATCCGTTTACTTTGTCATTTCATCTTGATCTTTTGAAGTTTTTACATTTATCTTCAATGTATACATGTATATGGTACAATAACAGTTACAACACTATTCAAGATAAATCATAATATAAAGCAACCTTCACTAGAACAGCAAGTCCCAAAGGCTGACCTTTTGTAAAAGGCAAACACATACACAGGATGTCCAATCAAAATACTTTGTTCTGACTGAAGAACACCCTTATTTTTGTAATAATTAGGACAATATGGATGAAAACTAAGCATTATTTATTATACTTTCATTTGTTTACAATGTTTTCAAGTACAATTATACAACAAAATCAAAACAATATAACAAAAGTGCAATGTGTAGCATAGTATAGAAGGTGAGAAAAAAAATAAAAATAAAAAATAAAATAATTTTCCTACCTACCTACCCTATTTTTGAAAACCATGTAATAGGAACCACACATATAGTTTGTTTTGGCCTAAAGTGTCATAAAATTGGATCGGAGTCGTTAACTGGAGGCCCCCTGTGCAGGGAGAACCATCCTTCCTGGACAACAGCTATTCAACATTGAGACGAAACGACATCTCAAGCGGAAAGCCAAAAGGACAGTTACTTTCCTACAAAATGATTATTGATTCTCACGAAGAGGCTCATATCTGATTCTCAAAGACTCTTATGTAATGTCTGATGGGTGCAAAAATAGCAGAATTTGGTTATCAGAAAAATTGTTTTTTTTTTTTTGGTTGAAAATCGATGTTAGCAAGTCTATGTTATGAAGAACCCCACCCCTAATAGTGTTTCCCCCAACTCCTAAAAATGGCATGGTGCTGGTCAGGAAAAAGGGCACTTTCAATGGGGTGAGTCGAAAAACCCAAATCTACCCAAATCCACTGTATTTACCCAAATCCACCTGATAATTACCCATATCCACCTATAGCTGGCCTATTTAAGGTCATTTAAGTTGTTTTTAATGTTTATATGATAGAATATATCACTTAGGACAAATAAATAATCAAATTTAGTAACTTTGATATTTGGGTGGATGATAATTACACAATAACTATTAACCGCACATACCTCAACTCGCTCGTGAATATGAATCAATTTTCTGTTGCTGATATGGAAAGGGTTTGAACTCAATGTGTAATTAAACAGGTCTTAAACATTACAAATTTAATTTGATATTCTATTGTCGATTAAATTAATAAAATGTCATTTATCCGTGTTATCTTGTTTTTTTTTAAGATACGCACCTACTAGGCAGGTGTAGTGCGACAAAACATCTTCAAGTCAGAATACACAGATTGCCTCAGGCTGTCCTATGATCATAGCACACACAGCGATCACCATTACCTGTCTTTTTATTTCTTTATTTTAGATTATAACCAAGCAAATACGAAAGAAAGAAAGGAAACAGAAAGAAAGTAAACAGAAAGAAAGAAACAGAAAGAAAGTAAACCTGCCTCATTCTTTTAAGTTCCGCATTCTCGTCAACAATATTGTATGGTGGTAGAAAGAAAGAAAGAAAGAAATAAGATGATCGAAAGCATCACGGAAACATGGCTATGTAATTTTGTCCGCAAGAGCCCCACTATGACACAGTAAAACTGGGGTTCACAGGAACAAAGATTATTTTTTTTTAGTTCTGATCAAAAACATTGATTGTGATATATACCAAAGAACTGCCTCGTCGAGTCGGTTCTAATGAGTACCCACAATCTACGTTTTAGCCGTTATACGAGAGAAAGACAGGAAGAATAGAAAGGATGAAAAAAGAAATAGTATTTACTCGCTTCTGTGCATTTTGGTTTTCCATCCAAGTCAACAAAATTTTACTTGTATTGAAAGAAAATAAAATAAGAATGAATGAATGCCAAAAGTAGTAAATAAACGAATATATGATGTTTGAATAGAAAGAAAAATAATAGAAAGAAAGAAAAGATTATTCAACAAATGAACGAATAAATTTTGCAAACACGAGTCTGAAATTTTTTACCCCCAACACGGTTTGTGGGGATAAACATTATTTCTTTATTACTTCTTCTCAAAACAGATGTACACGTTAAAACCGCCTAACCAAGACGGTCCTAACGAGTGCCTGTGCACATCCTAAATCTATGTTTTGAGCCCGTTATACAAAAGAAAGAAAGATGCAGTTACCGGCTTCCTTGCATCAAGGTTGTAACGCCCTCGTTTGCAGTTTGATTCTTATTCAAAAGAAATTTGTTTGTTTATATTGGAGTTTAACGGCCCAGTCAACACTATTTTAGATCATTTTAGAGCCGGCCAGTTTACCTATTCACACTTTTCCTGGGCAGGCTTATACGTAAGCGGTTAACCAGTACAGTGCACATCTCGCCAGAAACTGCGCCTGCCCTTCTTGAGAGAATGACCGTAGAAAAGATTTCATGATCAATCTCCACGAAAGAATGTTGCCGAACCCGGCAGGTATCGAACCCGCGTCCTCCTGATCACCAGTCAGACGCGCATCCGACTACTGAGCTATCGGGGCCGCCGGCTATTCAAAAGAAATAAAGAATGCTGAAATAAATACATACATGAGGGCATACATGCTACGTTTAATAGGAAAGAAGAAAGAAAGAACTGGGAGACAAACGGACATCGAATAAACGCATTCTGGAAACACTCCTATCTTTTTATATAGTAAAATTGGGTTTTACGGCGAAACTGGTTTTGAGCAGCAATACGAAAGCAAGAAAGATGAACACATGCCTCTTCACCTCTGCCTCTAAGTTCTACGTTCTCGTCAACAAAAGTTCCTTTCACATGTAGTTTTTGACGCATGTTATGGGTTGGTTAGATTGTTGCCTGTCGACCCATTTAGGTTGTTTTTAGTCACCCAACATTACTAAGCACATAAGACTTTTGCTTTGAATGTCCATGTGACATCTGCTGAAAAACATTAATTGTGGGTACTCGTTAAAGCGGCCTCATCGAGGCGGTTCTAACGTGTTCCCGCAATCTTTGTTTGGAGAAGAAATATGGAAAAAAAATATCGAACAAAAACTGACTTCACGCCCCGGCTTCAAAAACTTTTCCTGATATTGCTTTTGCGCCCATGCCCATCAGGGCCTGGAGAAATAGATTGGGCTGCACAGTGCTTCCGCGCAGAGCTGAAACCGACCCAACTGGAGTACTGGTAAACAGCTTATGTCTAAGCCTGCCCAGGAAAAGTGATGCGAGTCGAACCGCTCCTTAAACCCTAGTGGTACTATGGGCGGTAGGGCTTGAGAAGTCATTTCATCTCAACGTCGGATAAAAGTCCCACAAAATCGGCAGCAAGGTCGCCAAAATGACGTTAATAGTGTTGACGGGGATGTAAAACGTCATCTCAAACAATCAAAACTGAAATAGCTGTTGTGAATTCAGAAGTCTCTTGAATTAATATTTGAATTTTGCCGTGCTTTTTTTTTTTTTTTTTTTTTCATTCTTTTAATTCCGTAGATTGTAGGTGCCCGTAAGAGCAACCTTGTACAATTCTGAGAAGCCTCCGTGGTGCAGTGGTTACGCTACTCGCCTTGTAAACCAGGGATCGCAGGATCGATCCCGGGCTTCTCCAGACTTTCGGATGAGTCTTTAAACCGAGGTCCCGTCTCCGTATGACCTTAGCTGTTGGTGGGACGTAAAACTAAAACTCACTCACTGTACAATTCTGATATTTTGGATAATAAAGAACACATTGTAAACCCCACTTTTCTCTTCATAATGTGAGGTAAACACTAAACAGGGCTGCTAGTTGAATTCCATATTGAAAACACGCCTATACAAATGTATGGAAAAAGTTACCACCAAATTTTTTTTCTGATAAAAATTCTGATAGTTTTCTTATTTCTGCTCAAAAATTAGTTTGCGGGGACTCGACAGGCAGTTCTATTGAGTACCCACAATTTATTTTTAAGCAGAAATAAGAAGAATGTTTACCCATGAACACCCCAGTTTAACTATATAAAAGTTGACTTAAAGAGGGTCAAAATTATTTTGGCCTGTTTTCATGATGTGTCTGACTTTTCTAGGCTGTTAAATATTTAAATACGCATTGTCACTTGAACAGTAAGGTCAAGAGCTAAGACATGTAAGACATAAAACTAAGATACGTCTATAGTCAAGAAAAAATATATTATAAATATTATTATTAGATGTAGTAGTAGTAGAGGTAGAATCGGAATTCATTATTATCGTTTTATTTATTTATTTATTTTTTGTTTGTTTGTTTGTTTGTATTTTTTTTTTGTTTGTTTGTTTATTTATTTATAAAGACGCATGTTTAAAATATAAATGAATAATGCCCTTCTTTCTATATAATATTTTTTTTTATAAAAAGCCTGTTTATTCAGACAAAAACCTTTAGAAAGCTTTAAGTCACGCCCAGTTGTCAAGCGCTGTGTTTATTCGAACAAAATTCCTCGCCAATCAGAACGCTTCATACCCAAAGCAAATGTGTCAAGTCACGCCCCGCTGGCACTGCAGGGGCCAATAGACTAGTAGTTTAAGTGAATGTGAATTACTCGTCCCTCTCAATTTAATATTTTATTAATAATTTTTGATAGCGTCTGAGATGTCCCTCACCCACTCAGCAGCAGCAGCATTTCATATAACCCGAGCATAGGCATCATTACGAAAACACCCTATACAAATATATTATAAACTTTACCGCCGATAAAACGAATATTTTAAGATGAAAAATCGTGATATTTTATCATTTCTGTTAAAAATATAGCTTGTGAGTATTCGTTAGAACCGCCTCATCGAGGTGGTTCTAACGAGTACCCACAACCTATATTTTAGAGCCGAAATAAGACAAATAAGGTATGACCCCTGTAAACCCCAGTTTTACTATATAAAAGTGGAGTTCAAGGGGGTAAAAATTATATAGGCGTGTTTTCCTGATGTAAAAGAGAACTCCTGAGACCAAAATTACTTCCTCGGGCGTGTTTGGACCAGTGACGGATGTGCGGAGGCGTTACGTTGTTTTTGCGGCTCATGGGCTTTGCACTAAGGAGTGTTTCGCCAAGGTGTCATGCCGTCGCGAGACAAGGGCCATTATGATAACTTGTCCGTGCGACATAAGTACATTTTTCATATCTCCAAAATGACTACTTGTCTGATGAAAATCCGTGATATCCGTATATGCTCAAAACATAGGTTGTAGATGCTCGTTAGAACCGCCTCATTGAGGCGGTTCTACCGAGTACCGGCAACCTATGTCTTGACGCAGAAATAAGAAAAATAATGTGTACCCCGGAAACCCCAGTTTTTATGCCCCCAACTTTAAAAAAGTTGGGGGGCATATTGCTTCTGGCTTGTCCGTCCGTTAGTCCGTTTATAGTCCGTTCGTACGTCACGCTTTCTTGTGCATAGCATATCTTTAGAACCGTGTATGCTAGTGTTTTGAAATTTCATATATGGGTTCCTCATGAAAAAATAGTTGACCCGTATTTTTTTTCTTGTCCAAATTATCTCCCCTTCTTGAATTATTTCCCCTTTAATTAAATAACATAGAATTCTCGTTAGCAAGATATCTCAAAAAGTATTTGAGCTACAGCCTTGATATTTGGTATAGTGATTGGGACTAAGGAGGAGACTACCTGATTAAATTTTCAACCAATTCGATAAAATTTTGTTAGAGTTATGGCCCTTTGTAATTTTTTGCTACTCAATTGTGTTGCTTTCTGGTGCATAGCATATCTCCAGAACCGTGTATGCTAGTGTTTTGAAATTTCATATATGAGTTCCTCATGAAAAAATAGTTGACCCGTATTTTTTTTCTTGTCCAAATTATCTCCCCTTCTTGAATTATTTCCCCTTTAATTAAAAAACATAGAATTCTCGTTAGCAAGATATCTCAAAAAGTATTTAAGCTACAGCCCTGATACATGGTATAGTGATTGGGACTAAGGAGGAGACTACCTGATTAAATTTTCAACCAATTCTATAAAATTTTGTTAAAGTTATGGCCCTTTATAATTTTTTGCCTCTCAATTGTGTTTCTTTCTGGTGCATAGCATATCTTTAGAACCGTGTATGCTAGTGTTTTGAAATTTCATATATGGGTTCCTCATGAAAAAATAGTTGACAAGTATTTTTTTTCTTGTCCAAATTATCTCCCCTTCTTGAATTATTTCCCCTTTAATTAAATAACATAGAATTCTCGTTAGCAAGATATCTCAAAAAGTATTTAAGCTACAGCCTTGATATTTGGTATAGTGATTGGGACTAAGGAGGAGATTACCTGATTAAATTTTCAACCAATGCGATAAAATTTTGTTAGAGTTATTGCCCTTTGTAATTTTTGCCACTCAATTGTGCCCCCAACTTTAAAAAAGTTGGGGGTGCATATTGCTTCTGGCTTGTCCGTCCGTTAGTCCGTTAGTACGTCACGCTTTCTTGTGCATAGCATATCTTTAGAACCGTGTATGCTAGTGTTTTGAAATTTCATATATGGGTTCCTCATGAAAAAATAGTTGACCCGTATTTTTTTTCTTGTCCAAATTATCTCCCCTTCTTGAATTATTTCCCCTTTAATTAAAAAACATAGAATTCTCGTTTTCATATGAAGTGGGGTTTTGGGGGGTCTTCATTTCACGGACTTTTTCACGTGATGGCGACTGCATTACGAAATCATGCCTATATAAACGCAAAATAAATAAATAAAATAATAATAAAAAAAATTAATAAAATACAAAACAAAAAAGGAAAAGTGAAACTTATATGCTGAAAAATTGGGAAAGGTCTCCTATTTCTGCTCTAAAATATAGATTGTGGGTACACGTTAGGGTCGCCTCAGCAAGTTGGTTCTATAACGAACACCCATATTCTACATTTTAAAAAAATCTAAGAAAAGTAATGTTGACTACTGTAAAACTCGAATTTAGTGCAGAAAAGGGGACTCAATGGAAGCGGAATTCGATAGGGTATGTTTTTATCACGGTATTTTGCACCCCCATCCACGCAAAAAAGAAATAAAAAAGAACACTTTAATTCTGTAAAACTTGGTTTTACATAGGTATGCATTATTTTTCTTATTTCTTATCAAAACATAGATTTTGGGTAATCGTTAGAACCTCCGCGACGAGTCGGTTCTATCAAGTACCCAGAATCTATGTCTAGAACAGAAGTATGAAAAACACCGTATTTTTTATCGTATTTTTTCCCCCGTTGCAGTATCCTCAATATAACTGAATTTGAACAGGCGTGGTTTTATGATTCGCTACATTGTTTTATTGGACTGAACACCGAGGCCCAGGTTTTGTTTATTTGATTCGCGGTTTAACGTCCTCGTCAACACTTTAGAGGTCATTTTAAAGGCGAGGCTTTCTGTTAGTGGGATTTTCCCTCGGCATTGGGGTTGAATTACATCCCAAACACTGCCATCCAATTAAACCAATATAGTTGATATGCATGGACGGTCCAACTCGCACCACGCTTCCTGGGCAGTTTTAGAACCTTTAAGCGGGTTTCCAGTATTCCTGTGCGGTTGGTTTCAGCTCTGCGTGGAAGCATTATGCACATCACGATAACAAGTCCGTGAAACTAAGACCCCTCTAAACCCCACTTTATATAGAGGAAAATGGGGTTTACTGGGGTATACATTATTTGCCTTTTGTTCAAAAACATAGACAGACCCGCCTCATTGAGGCGATTCTAACGAGCATCCACACTCTATGTTGAAAGCAAAATATATAAAGATATTACAATCTTTACTTAATATTTGTACTTTCTGACACCATGTTGGACGCCATGTGTGTGTGTGTGTGTGTGTGTGTGTGTGTGTTTATATATGTTTTTAAAATCAATTAAAATCTGTGCCAAGTGATGGCGCATTCACGCACTCAGAATCTGAGTTTTCACATGTGGCTTGCAAAAGCTTTCAGTCATTTTCCATAAGTGAATAGTGAAGGCCATGATCAGACTGCGCAGACACGCAGCTTGAACAGAGCATTCGCTAAGCGCAGGTCTCTTTACGAAAACACAGTATGTATAGTTAATTTAAGGAAATTGTGTAATATGTCGCTCATTTATGCTTGCTAGCAATACGGGTTGTAGGCGCGTGTTAGAACAGTCCTCAAAGATTTGTGTTTCACCATTCTGTTAAAGACTGTGAAATGAGGCGTGTACCGTTTCCTAATGTTGGGAAGCCCTTTTGGGTAGGGGCGATAAGTTTAACAGTCTTATACACTATGGTCGAAATTATCCATACTAGAGAGGAACCAATTATTCTTCAATGTTTTAAATAAATAAAAATCAAAAATGAGTTCCTTTAAGAGCAATGAAAACATTCATAAGAAAGAAGATGGGTCATACTACGTAGTTTCGGCTAATAAAGCCTCATCAGTGACCCTTTAATGATCCGGCAAAGAAAGCCAGAGGAAACATACTGCAATTTTGCGAATTTCGAATAGGACGTCGATTCAAAACTGATATAAATCAAAATGGGGTCCAAATAATTAAAAACCTGTCTAGAATATGAGTCTAAACCAATAACTTATTTCTGATTTCTCAGAATATTCACGCTGATCTCAAAGGACCAAAAGTAAAATATAAACTGCACTATGCTTGATGTACTTGGAGACGTTTTGCGGCCGCCACACGGCACAACACCAACTGCAGTGCAGTCAAATAAAAATCAAAAATGAGTTCCTTTAAGAGCTATGAAAACATTCATAAGAAAGAAGATGGGTCATACTACGTAGTTTCGGCTAATAAAGCCTCATCAGTGACCCTGTAATGATCCGGAAAAGAAAGTCAGAGGAAACATACTGCAATTTTGCGAAGTTCGAATAGGACGTCGATTCAAAGACTGATATAAATCAAAATGGGGTCCAAATAATTAAAAACCTGTCTAGAATATGAGTCTAAACCAATAACTTATTTCTGATTTCTCAGACTATTCACGCTGATCTCAAAGGTCCAAAAGTAAAACATAAACTGCACTATGGTTGATGTACGGGGAGACGTTTTACGGCCGCCACACGGCACAACACCAGCTGCAGTAAAGCCCAGCCGACCATTGATGAACAGACTTCAATTCAATGTCATGACGTTGGTAATGTTTTTCCGACGTTGTATGCCCACTGGAAAAGTACATCCGTCAATATTAATTACCGGTATGTAAACGATCGGTACATTGTTGTATGGGTTTGTTGTTTGATTCGAGGTTTACGAGTAATGTCCACGTTAACACTGTTAATGCCATTTTGGAGACGTTGCTTCCAATTTTGTTGGACATTTACCCGACATTGGGATTAAACGGCAACTCAAGCCCTTCCACCCAATGGAAGCATTATGGTTTATATGCATGGACGGCCCGACTCGCACCACTTTGCCTGGGCCGCTTTAGCCCTTCTAAGCAGTTTATCAGTACCCATTTTTTGGTATTTATCTAAAAAAAAGTAGCGGTTTATCAGTACTGAATTTTGGTATTTATCTAAAAAAAAGTAGACGGCCCCTGCCCATCGAGGCTTAAAGAAATATAACGGCTGCATGGTGCTTCCATGTAGAGCTGAATCCGACCCGCACACGAGTACTGGTAACCGCTTAGAGGATCTAAGCCTACCCAGGCAAAGCGGTGTCAGTTGGTCCGTCCATGCTTATAAATTCTATTGGTTTCATTAGACGACAGGGCTTGAGATGTCATTTCATCTCAATGTCGGGTAAAATTCCCACAAAATTGGAAGCGACGTCTCAACAATGACCGTTACAGTGTTGACGGGGATGTTAAACCTCAAATCAAACAAACAAACAAAACAAAAAAAAAGAAGTAAATATCCTCTATTTATGTATACTCCTTCTCTATATGAAGTGGGGTTTATGGAATGTTCATTTTACGGACTTGTTCACGTGAGTAATTCAGGTTTAACGCCGCTTTCAACAATTTTTCAGTCATATCACGACGGTGTCTGGTTGCGACAGGGAGCTCAATGCTCACTCTTATTGTGCTGCCTCACTGAAGTATCATGTCCCAGACACATTACATGATACCACACCCAGTCACATTATCCTGACACTGGGTCGACCAGTCCTAGCTCTACCCCGTAAATCTGAGTGCCAAGCGAGGAGCAGCTAGTACCATTCTTAACGACTTTGGTATGTCGCGGTCCAGGATCGAACCCGTGACCCCCCGTTCCAAGGAGCGGACACTCTTCCAACTGAGCTATCGGGGCCGGTAATGAATGGGTGTTCTCCGACTCATCGGTGGGGTGTGGTGTGAGGTGGGGGGGGGGTCCAAAGAATACCCACAGTCTATGTCTACGATATATGTTTTTTTTAGCAGAACTAATAAAAATAATATGTTCCCCTGTAAACCAAAGCCTTGCTTATAAAAAAGTTGTGTTGTTTAAGCAGAACTAATAAAAATAATATGTTCCCCTGTAAACCAAAGCCTTACTTTATAAAAAGTTGTGTTTAATAAGGTCGTATATTCTGTGGTATATTCTACATGTTTTTTTTTGTGTGTTTTTTTTTTCACTCAACCGTCAAACATTCACTTGTCTATTTATTTTCCTTTCCTTTCTCCCTTTCTTAATAAAATAAATAAATAAATGAATTAATAAATAAATAAATAAATGTTATTAAGGTTTACGACTTAGTATATAAATTCAGAAAAATATATAACCGCAATGACTTCAGCACCCAATTTCGTAAAATCATTCTTCGATATAAAAAGATTGGGTACAACATGGATATTATACGACAGACTGCATGCATGGTAGTTAACCCAATCACGGTTGGCAACTTTGCTTCCCTCTTTAATTGCACGCCGGTGGGTCAGGCCTCAGATTCTATGACGGCTCCAACGTAAAGGCTTATTGAAAATTAGAGAGATAATGTCGGTTGGTGCCTGATGCTCTGTCTCTGGTCGGGCTCATCGGAGTCTAACTGTTGGGTTTCTTTTGCTCCAGCATTTCAGTGGTTTCTTGCTGTCGAGTCCTCACCGTTGTCTCACCTCTGTGGTTCTTTGATTTTTGTGTTCACGGAGATGTTGCACTGATGAGTTAGGAGGCCTTCATGCGGACTGAACAAATTATTTGTCTAAATCGCGACGGAAGTAAGGGCGAGGATTGTGGCCACGTAAAATCGATTTAAGCCCCCCGGTGGAAATCTTCCACTGACCGTTCCAAGGCGGCTCTTCCGTGGCGATTTATTTATGTTGTTGTTTGTTACTTACTGTGTGTATCACTTGTGTCTTTTGGTTTTGGATGGCCATATGGCCATTTTGTGGGAAAGTAACTGTCCTTATGGCCTTCCTTTGTTTAGGTTTCCATTATGGTCTAGTCGCTTAATGTTTGTATTTCTTTCCCTTTGGTGTCTTTTATGGGTGGAGTAAGTTAATTGTATCAATTCCTGATCTTTGTTTTACTTCTACTTTACAATTATCTTACATTATTTACAGTAGACGTGTGTGAACTATGATTATTACAGTGGTAACCCTAGGCAACCAACTGAAAGTACACGCGTTTATCTATAGTACGTGTAAAATTGTTACAAGTTGCTAAATTTGATTATTTATTTGTCCTAAGTGATATATTCTATCATATAAACATTAAAAACAACTTATATGACTTTAAATGGGCCAGCTATAGGTGGATATGGGTAATTATCAGGTGGATTTGGGTGGATTTGGGTAAATACAGTGGATTTGGGTAGATTTGGGTTTTTCGACTCACCGCTTTCAATGCGCAAAAATACCTAAAAAGGGCACTTTAAGTATGAATAGCCTTGTAAAAGGGCACATTCACATGCAGCACCTTGCTAAAAGGGCACATCTCTCGTCTTGAAATAAAAATCCTATGTCTTCATTGTTAAATTATACTGCCTCTTTTTATACTAAAGTGAAAGGATATGTCATATTCACCATTGGTGACAAGAAGTTTTAAGTTTTGTAAGCAAGATGATCACTGATACAAACAAGGTAAGCCTGGAACATATTTGGGCCACAGCTCTCATTCTCAAATACACATAAACACTGACATGACACTGGTCAGGCACACTTTCACACTTCATTTGCTTAATTGGTGTCACTCACACTTGTTATCAAAACACAGTTATGACTTCTTAAAGTGACATAATTAACTACAATAAACAGGGGGATTAACATATAAAAGAGGCAACAATTTATTGCTAAAAAGTGTCTAAAATAGTCCTTATTTAAATGGGCATAACTTTGTTATTTTTTGGTCAATTTCAGTGATTTTTGTACCAAAATGTAGGGCAACATTTACTCCATTAGAAAAAGGGCAAGGCGCTGGGAAAAAGTGCATGGCGCCGTGCCATGCTAAACAGGGCTGGGAGAAACATCACCTAAACCCCACTTTATACAGCAATTAGTGGGTCCTCACATATACTTTGTTTTTTATTTCAGTTTCTAAAACATAGACAATAAGAAATGAGAAAAATTTCACATTTTTAGCTCACCTGACCGAAGGTCATGGTGAGCTTTTGTGACCGTGAGATGTCTGGTGCTGTCGTCGTCCGTGCATAAACTTTTCTTGTGAACACATTAGAGGCCACAGTTTTGGCTCAATCATCATCAAACTTGGTCAGCTTGATCACCATGACAATATCTCGGTCAAGTTCAAATATGGGTCATGTCGGATCAAAAAGTAGGTCTCAGTAGGTCAAATTAAAGAAAAACCTTGTGAACACTCTAGAGGCCACAATTTTGGTCCAATCATCATCATTCAGACTTGCTCAGAATGATCATCATGACAATATCTCGATCAAGTTCGAATATGTGTCATGTGGGATCAAAATCTAGGTCAGTAGGTCAAATCATAGAAAAACCTTGTGATCACTCAAGATGCCACAGTTTTAGTCCGATCATCATCAGACTTGCTCAGAATGATCATCATGACAATATCTTGGTCAAGTTTGAATATGGGTCATGTCGGGTGAAAAAGTAGGTCAGTAGCTCAAATCATAGCAAAAGCTTGTGAACACTCTAGAGGCTATAGTTTTGGTCCGATCATCATCAAACTTGCTCAGAATGATCATCTTGACAATATCTCAATCAAGCTTAAATATGGGTTATGTTGGTTTAGAAATTAGGTCAGTAGATCAAATCATAGAAAAACCTTGGGAACACTCGAGAGGCCACATTTTTGGTCCAATCATCATCAGAGTTGTTCAAAATGATCATCATGACAATATCACGGTCAAGTTCGAATATGTGTCGCTGCCATCCCAAGCCAAGTATCATTAATGAAACTCTTACAGTTCTTGAGAAATGAACATAAATAGTAGGATAAATGTTAGGTTTGACGCAATAGTTTTCAAAGTCTGTGAACCATGGAAAGTAGATCAAGGTCAAACATAGCAACAAAACTCCCCGTACCCCATCAACCTCTTTATATACCAAAACATATCTAACCTCAATCCATAGGGCTTGAAAAAAATAGGGACGAAACGACCCACCAAATAAGGGCGAAGTGACTCACGGGCGAAACGACCCATGACCACCTGAGACATTAAAAATTTACAAAAATACGCCATTTTTGCTAATACTTTTACCCCAAACTTTAACCCAATGATTTCTTCATTCACAAACATTCTGGCAGAAACATCAAGCATCATATGTTTACTGTTGACACATACCAGCAGACCCTGTTTATCCGTCATTGGACGAGTTTTTAGCTCACCTGAGCCGAAGGCTCCGGGGGAGCTATTGTGATCGGTCACCGTCCGTCCGGATGTCCGTCCACAACTCCTTAAAACGACATCTCCTAAACCACTGAACAGGTTTTGACCAAACTTAGCAGGAATGATCTTTGGGTGGTCCTCTCTCAAAGTTGTTCAAAGAATTCCATCCCATGCAGAACTCTGGTTGCCATGGCAATAAAAAGAGGAAAATAAAAAAAAAAAAACCTTTAAAAGTCTTGTTCTCAGAAACCAGAAGGCCTAGGTCTTTGATATTTGGTATGAAGCTTCATCTAGTGGTCCTCTACCAATATTGTTCAAATAATAGGCCTGGGGCCAAAAACGGCCCCGCCCCGGGACCCACTGGTTTTATATAGGCTTATATAGGGAAAACATGTAAAAATCTTCTTGACTTAAACCAGAAGTCCAGGTCTTTGATATTTGGTATGAAGCTTCATCTAATGGACCTCTACCAAGATTATTCAAATTATAGCCCTAGGGCCAAAAATGCCCCCGCGCCGGGCCCAAAGGTTTTACATAGGCTTAAAACCCCCATTAAAAAGGTTTGGGATATGGTACGAAAAATTTCAGGAAAAACAAAGTCTTCTAGTTTTACACATTTAAATACTGAATTTGACACAATAGCTTCAACAAAAAAAGATATTTCAGATACTCTTGGGAGCACATTCTTGAGAAATTCATCATCGCGTAATTATTCTGACACTTTTAGAAATTTTGACCCATCTGCTTTCTTATGAATGTTTTCATTGCTCTTAAAGGAACTCATTTTTGATTTTTATTATATAGGGAAAAACCTTTAAAAATCTTCTTGTCTGAAACCAGAAGGCCCAGGTCTTTAATATTTGGTATGAAGCTTCATCTAGTGGATCTCTACCAAGATTGTTCAAATTATAGGCCTGGGGCCTAAAACGGTCCCGCCCCGGGACCCACTGGTTTTTATAGGCTTATATAGGGAAAACATATAAAAATCTTCTTGTCTGAAACCAGAAGACCCAGGTCTTTGATATTTGCTATGAAGCTTCATCTAGTGGACCTCTACCAAGATTATTCAAATTATAGCCCTGGGACCATAAATGCCCCCACTCCGGGGCCCAAAGGTTTTACATAGGCTTATATAGGTAAAACCTTTAAAAATCTTCTTTTCTGAAACCAGAAGGCCCAGGTCTTTGATATTTGGTATGAAGCTTCATCTAGTGGACCTCTACCAAGATTATTCAGATTATAGCCCTGGGGCCAAAAATGTCCCCACGCCGGGGCCCAAAGGTTTTACATAGGCTTATATAGGTAAAACCTTTAAAAATCTTCTTTTCTGAAACCAGAAGGCCCAGGTCTTTGATATTTGGTATGAAGCTTCATCTGGTGGACCTCTACCAAGATTATTCAAATTATAGCCCTGGGGCCAAAAAAGCCCCCGCGCCGGGACCCAATGATTTTACATAGGCTTATATAGGAAAAACCTTCTTGTCTCAAATCAGAAAGCCCAGGTCTTTGATATTGGAAAACATATAAAAATCTTCTTGTCTGAAACCAGAAGGCCCATGTCTTTGATATTTAATATGAAGCTTCATCTAGTGAACCTCTACCAAGATTGTTCAAATTATAGCCCTGGGCCAAAAACGACCCCGCGCCGGGGCCCACTGGTATTACATAGGCTCACAGAAGCCTCCGTGGTCGAGTGGTTACACTACTCGCCTTGTAAACCAGGGGTCGCAGGTTCGATCCCAGGCTTCTCCAGACTTACAGATGAGTCTATAAACCGAGGTCCCGTCTCCGTATGACCTTAGCTGTTGGTGGGACGTAAAACTGAAACACTTACTCATTACATAGGCTCATGTAGGGAAAACCTTTAACAATCTTCTTGTCTGAAACCAGTAGGCCCAGGTCTTTGATATTTGGTATGAAGCTTCATCTAGTGGACCTCTACCCAGATTGTTCAAATTATAGCCCTGGGGCCAAAAATGACCCCGCCCGGGGTCCAACTGGTTTTACATAGCCTTATATTATGGAAAACCTTTAAAAAATCTTCTTCCCTGAAACCAGAAGGCCAAGATCTTTGATATTTGGTATGAAGCTTCATCTAATGGACCTATACCAAGACTTTCAAATCATAGCCCTAGGGCCAATAATGCTCCAGCGCCGGGGGCCCACCGGTTTTACATAGGCTATTATAGGGAAAACCTTTAAAAATCTTCTTCTCTGAAACCAGAAGGCCCAGGTCTTTGATATTTGGTATGACGCTTCATCTAGTGGACCTCTACCAAGATTGTTCAAATTATAGCCCTGGGGCCAAAAACGTCCCTGTGCCGGGCCCACTGGTTTTACATAGGCTTACATAGGGAAACCTTTAAAAATCTTCTTGTCTGAAACCAGAAAGCCCAGGTCTTTGATATTTGGTATGAAGCTTCGTCTAGTGGACCTCTACCTAGATTGTTCAAATTATAGTCCTGGGGCCAAAAACGACCCCGTCCGGGGCCAACTGGTTTTACATAGCCTTATATAGGGAATACCTTTAAAAACTCTTTTTCTCTGAAACCAGAAGGCCCAGGTCTTTGATATTTGGTATGAAACTTCATATAATGGACCTATACCAAGATTGTTCAAATTATAGCCCTGGGGCCAATAATGCTGCCGCGCGGGGGCCCACTGGTTTTACATTGGCTATTATTGGGAAAACATTTAAAAATCTTCATGTCTGAAACCAGAAGGCCCAGGTCTTTGATATTTGGTATGATGCTTCATCTAGTGGACCTCTACCAAGGTTGTTCAAATTATAGCCCTGGGGCAAAAAATGCCCCTGCACCAGGGTCCCCTGGTTTTACAAAGGCATATATAGGAAAAACTTTTAAAAAATCTTCTTCTCAGAAACCAGAAGGCCCAGGTCTTTGATATTTGGTATGAAGCTTCATCAGATTTTGATCAAACTTCACAGGAATGATCCTTAGGTGGTCCCCTTTCAAAGTTGTTCAAATGGTTCTGGTCCATTGCACATCTAGGTCACAGGAGCCAAAAATAGATTTTTTCACCGAAAACTTAAACAATCTTCTCTGAAACCACAAGGCACAGGTCTTTGATATTTGGTATGAAGCTTCATCTAGTGGACCCCTACCAAGATTGTTCAAATTATTGTGCTGGGGCCAAAAATGCCCCCGCCCCGGCCCGGAGAGGGAAAAAAACACCAATACTAGAGAAATACCAGAAGTAGACTAAACGAAAGAAAATGGAACTTTTGCAAGGCTTAAATTGATAATTAAACAGCTTATTAATCTATACTAGAATTTTTTGGACATGTAATTGTAATTGATTACATTGCAATGTAATTGTTATTGTAATCAAATACATTCATGAAAATTGTAATTGTATTTGTAATCATGAAATTACAAAGTAATTGTATTCAAATACATTCGCATGTAATCGGCCCCAAGTCTGCCCCCTGGGTCCCTTTGGTTTTACATAGGTTTATATAGGGAAAATCTTTAAAAACCTTCTTCTCTGAAACCGCAAAGCCCAGGTCTTGATATTTGGTGGTATAAAGCTTCATCTGGTGGACCCCTACCATAATTGTTCAAATTATAATGCTGGGGCCAAAAATGACCCTGCCCCGGGTCCCTTTGGTTTTACATGGGCTTATATAGGGAAAATCTTTAAAAATCTTCCTCTCTGAAACCGCAAGGCCATGGTCTTTGATATTTGGCATGAAGCTTCATCTAGTGGACCCGTACCAAGATTGTTCAAATTATAGTGCTGGGGCCAAAAATGCTTCCACCCCGGGTCCTTTGGTTTTACACAGGCTTATATAGGGAAAATCTTTAAAAATCTTCTTCTCTGAAACCGCAAGGCCCAGGTCTTTGATATTTGGTATGAAGCTTCATCTTGTGGACCTCTACCAAGGTTGTTCAAATTATAGCCAAGGCCAAAAATGCCCCCGCTCCGGGGCCCTTTGGTTTTACATAGACTTATATAGGGAAAATCTTGAAAAATCTTCTTCTCTGAAACCACAAGGCCTAGGTCTTTGATATTTGGTATGAAGTTTCATCTAGTGGACCTCTAGCAAGATTGTTCAAATTAAAGCCTTGAGACCAAAAATGCCCCCGCCTTGGGACCCTTTGGTTTTACATAGGCTTATATAGGGAAAATCTTTAAAAATCTTCTTTTGTGAAACCACAAGGCCTAGATCTTTGATATTTGGTGTGAAATTTCAGCTAGTGGTCCTCTATCAAGATCGTTTGAATTATAGCCCTGAGGCCAAAAATGCCCCCACCCCTGGGCCATTTGGTATTACATAGGCTTCTGTAGGGAATATCTTAAAAAACATCTTCTCTGAAACCGCAAGGCCAAGGTCTTTGATATTTGGTGTGTAGCTTCATCTAGTGGACCTTTGCCAAGATTGTTCAAATTATAGCCTTTGTTGATATTTGGTATGAAGCTTCACCTCTTTGGACCTCCCTCAAAATTATGCACATTATAACCTTGGGGTCCATAATGGCCCTCCCCGGGCCCACTTGTTACTCATGGATCAGGTGAGCGATCCAGGGCCATCTTGGACCTCTTGTTTTGTTTTTATTCTATTTATGACGGAAAATTCTGTTAGCAAATAGTGCAGGCCCTGATCTGGGGCATTCTGCGGCGTGTCTGTTCTGGGCCTGTACTGTTTGCCAAGTACCCCATTAGGGGTTTCCGCATGAAATGGGTTAAACTTCAGCAGACAATTCCCATGTAATGTTAAGCCTTAGTTTCTAAGAAAAAAAAAATGAAAATAACATACGCAAATGTGGTGATTGACAGTTTATGGGTTAATTTGGTTAACCCATTTTGTACCGGAAACCCCAAAACGGGTACCCCGGCAAACAGTGCAGGCCCAAATCAGACGCCACAGAACGCGGCGTCTGATCAGGGCCTACACTGTTTGTGAAAAGTTAAGCCATTTTCCAAATAAATTTTGAAGAAAACACAACTGGACACCCCTTAACTTTGGAATGGACTCCTGCTATATATAAGGAGGAAGATTCCATTTGGTACAAAAAGGGTTAATCTCTTCTTATAACATTTACTCTTTTCCTTATTTACTTTTCCAGAATGTCCGACGTCAGACTAGAGGTTCAGTAAAGATAGATGAGTTATTCCTTAACAACATTTCTCTGGCAGATGACAGGTACATTTTTTAGCTCACCGTCACGTAGTGACGAGGTGAGCTTTTGGGATCACTTTTTGTCCGTCGTCCGTCGTGCCTGCGTCCGTGCGTAAACAATTTCTTTAAACGACATCTCCTCCTAAACCACTGATCGGATTTTGACCAAACTTCACAGGAATGATCCTTAGGTGGTCCCCTTTCAAAGTTGTTCAAATGGTTCCGGTCCGTTGCACATCTAGGTCACAGGAGCCAAAAATAGATTTTTTTCACCAAAAACTTAAAAAATCTTCTTCTCTGAAACCACAAGGCCCAGGTCTTTGATATTTGGTATGAAGCTTCATCTAGTGGACCCCTACCAAGATTGTTCAAATTATAGTGCTGGGGCCAAAAATGCCCCCGCCCTGGGGCCCTTTGGTTTTACATAGGCTTATATAGGGAAAATCTTTAAAAATCTTCTTCTCTGAAACCACAAGGCCCAGGACTTTGATATTTGGTATGAAGCTTCATCTAGTGGACCCCTACCAAGATTGTACAAATTATAGTGCTGGGACAAAAAATGCCCCCGCCACGGGGCCCTTTGGTTTTACATTGGCTTATATAGGGAAAATCTTTAAAAATCTTCTTCTCTGAAACCACAAGGCCCAGGTCTTTGATATTTGGTATGAAGCTTCATCTAGTGGACCCCTACCAAGATTGTTCAAATTATAGTGCTGGGACAAAAAATGCCCCCGCCACGGGGCCCTTTGGTTTTACATTGGTTTATATAGGGAAAATCTTTAAAAATCTTCTTCTCTGAAACCACAAGGCCCAGGTCTTTGATATTTAGTATGAAGCTTCATCTAGTGGACCCCTACCAAGATTGTTCAAATTATAGTGCTCGGGCGAAAAATGCCCCCGCCCCGGGGCCCTTTGGTTTTACATAGGCTTATATAGGGAAAATCTTTAAAAATCTTCTTCTCTGAAACCACAAGGCCCAGGACTTTGATATTTGGTATGAAGCTTCATCTAGTGGACCCCTACCAAGATTGTTCAAATTATAGTGCTGGGGCCAAAAATGCCCCCGCCCTGGGGCCCTTTGGTTTTACATAGGCTTATATAGGGAAAATCTTTAAAAATCTTCTTCTCTGAAACCACAAGGCCCAGGACTTTGATATTTGGTATGAAGCTTCATCTAACGGACCTCTACCAAGATTGTTCAAATAATAGTGCTGGGGCAAAAAATGCCCCCGCCCGGGGCCCTTTGGTTTTACATAGGCTTATATAGGGAAAATCTTTAAAAATCTTTTTCTCTGAAACCGCAAGGCCCAGGACTTTGATATTTGTATGAAGCTTCATCTAGTGGACCCCTACCAAGATTGTTCAAATTATCAAATTATAGCCCTTGGGCCAAAAATGCCCCTGCTCCGGGGCCTTTTTCGTTTTACATAGACTTGTATAGGGAAAATCTTTAAAAATCTTCTTCTCTGAAACCACAAGTCCTAGGTCTTTTATATTTGGTATGAAGCTTCTTCTAAAGGACCCCTACCAAGATGATTCAAATTATAGTGCTGGGGCCAAAAGTGGCCCTGCCCCGGGGCCCTTTGGTTTCACATAGGCTTATATAGGGATAATCTTTAAAAATCTTCTTCTCTGAAACCACAAGGCCCAGGACTTTGAAATTTGGTATGAAGCTTCATCTAATGGACCTCTACCAAGATTGTTCAGATTATAGCCCTGGGGCCACAAATGCCCCCACCCCGGGGCCCTTTGGTTTTACATAGATTGATATAGCCCCGGGGCCATTTGGTTTTGCATAGGCTTATGTAGGGAATATCTTTAAAAAAAATCTTCTTCTCTGAAACCACAAGGCCCAGGTCTTTGATATTTGATGTGTAGCTTCATCTAGTGGACCTTTGCCAAGATTGTTCAAATTATAGCCTTTGTTGATGTTTGGTATGAAGCTTCACCTTTAAGACCTCCCTCAACATTATGCACATTAAAGCCCTGGGGCCAATAATGGCTCTCACTGGGGCCCACTTGTTACACTATGGATCAGGTGAGCGATCCAGGGCCATCATGGTCCTCTTGTTAGCTCACCGTCACGTAGTGACGAGGTGAGCTTTTGGGATCACTTTTTGTCCGTCGTGCGTCCGTGCGTGCGTGCGTCCGTGCGTGCGTAAACTTTTTCTTCAAACGACATCTCCTCCTAAACCACTGAGTGGATTTTGACCAAACTTCACAGGAATGATCCTTAGGTGGTCCCCTTTCAAAGTTGTTCAAATGGTTCCGGTCCGTTGCACATATAGGTCACAGGAGCCAAAAATAGTTTTTTTTCACCGAAAACTTAAAAAATCTTCTTCTCTGAAACTGCAAGGCCCAGGTATTTGATATTTGGTATGAAGCTTCATCTAGTGGACCCCTACCAAGATTGTTCAAATTATAGTGCTGGGGCCAAAAATGCCCCCGCCCCGGGGCCCTTTGGTTTTACATGGGCTTATATAGGGAAAATCTTTAAAAATCTTCTTCTTCTCTGAAACCACAAGGCCCAGGTCTTTGATATTTGGTATGAATCTTTATCTGGTGGACCCCTACCAAGATTGTTCAAATTATAGTGCTGGGGCCAAAGATGCCCCCGCCACAGGGCCCTTTGGTTTTACATAGGCTTATATAGGGAAAATCTTTAAAAATCTTCTTCTCTGAAACCGCAAGGCCCAGGTCTTTGATATTTGGTATGAAGCTTCATCTTATGGACCCCTACCAAGATTGTTCAAATTATAGTGCTGTGGCCAAAAATGCCCCCGCCCCGGGGCCCTTTGGTTTTACATAGGCTTATATAGGGAAAACCTTTAAAAATCATCTTCTATGAAACCACAAGGCCCAGGTCTTTGATATTAGGTATGAAGCTTCATCTAGTGGACCCCTACCAAGATTGTTCAAATTATAGTGCTGGGGCCAAAAATGCCCCCGCCCCAGGGCCCTTTGGTTTTACATGGGCTTATATTGGGAAAAACTTTAAAAAATCTTCTTCACTGAAACTGCAGGGCCCAGATCTATGCTATTTGGTATGAAGCTTCATCTAGTGGACCCCTACCAAGACTGTTCAAATTATAGTGCTGGGGCCAAAAATGCCCCCGCCCCGGGGCCCTTTGGTTTTACATAGGCTTATATAGGGAAAATCTTTAAAAATCTTCTTTTCTGAAACTGCAAGGCCCAGGTCTTTGATATTTGGTATGAAGTTTCATCTTGTGGACCTCTATCAAGATTGTTCAAATTATAGCCCTGAGGCCAAAAATGCCCCCGCCTTGGGGGCCCTTTGGTTTTTCATAGACTTACAGTACAGTCTTAGAAATCTTATTATCCCTCACGATCGTGCGTGATGAATTTTGAATGTCACGTGACTTTTTAGCGTGGGTTTTCCGTGGAGTAATCGTGGAACTAGCGCGGGTTTTGCGTGGAGCGTGGAGAACGAACGTGAGCTCGCGTAACGCGAGCGTGATCGCGAGCGTGGAAAAGATTAACGGTAAACGCGAAGAGGATTATCTATCTTTCGTTTTGCGAGAAATACCTGTATTGAACCAGTTTTTTTTTGTGTTTTTTTTTGCGCAAATTGTACATTTATTTTATTAAATGGGGCAGAAAGTAATTATCGCAAAAACACAAATAATTTTAGAGAGTTATACCTTTGGTCATAATCCCGATGAAGTTTATCAGGATGACCCGGGATGCATGTTTTTTTTTTTTTTTTTTTTTTTTGCACACATGCATATACAAAATTTTCAGCCCAACGTTGGGTCTACAATGACATGACGTGGTAACATTGTCGCATCACTGTCGGCCCGACGTTGGCCTGCTGTAGTGTGCTCGCTCCATACGTATTGATATTGAGATATATGTATCTTATTTACTGTACTTACTATATGCAGGAAAGAGGTATGATCTTGAGGAGAAAAGAAGAATTCATACAATAAACACAAACCCCGCTTGGATATCAACAAATTTTTGAAACCCTCTCATATACGATTCAAAAGGCATATCGTCACTTACATATGTTATTATGTATCAAAAAGAGTATCTGACGGATGCATGGGCTCACCCACATACCCACAGCCGATCCTGAAGCACGTGCCCATTGTGGGCATTTGACTGAATACAGCAGTGGCTGACATTTAACGCCGAAAGAGCACGGGAACGGACTGCATCGAACCAGGGTCGTTCATCATACATACCTGTGTAAAGTTCAGTTTTAGAATACTGACTTTTATCTGCTCACACAAAGTATGTTGACCTATGACATATGACTCAAGTTCATGTTCTACAACAATAAAAAGTTCTTTATGACGCACGACGCCATTGATTGACACACCACGTTAACAAGTCCGTGAAATGAACTCCTCCTAAACCCCACATTATATAGAGAAAATGGGGTTTACGGGGGTATAAATTATTTTTCTCATATTTGTTCTCAGCCATAGATTGTGGCTACTAGTTAGAGGCAGTTCTAACGAGCACCCACAACATATGTTTGCCGTATAAATAAGAAGAAAATCAGGGATTTTCATCAGAAAAGTAGCCGTTTTGGATACGTGAAAAAAATAAACTATGTCGCACGGATGCGAGGCCCCCGCCCATGGGGGCTTGAAGAAATATATGGGTTGCATGATGCTTCCACTCAGAGCTGAATCCGGCCCGCACACTAGTACTGGTAAACCGCTAAGAGGATCTAAGCCTGTCCAGGAACCTCGGTGCGAGGCGGACCGTCCATGCTAATAACGTTCTATAAAAGGGTTATCCTTTGGAAGCAAGAATACACCACAGAACTGAAATATATGGAGTGTACATGTTTGCTGGGCCAGCTTTACCTCTTTGCCGCAGGCTATCTTTGCCGCGAAATCCATGCTAAAGTTACGCGGAGTGTATTTAATTATTACCTGTATGTACAACTGATAATTAATTCTAAAAAAAGAAGTAAAAAAAAGGAAATAATAATGAAAGTTATTGGAAATGAAAAAGAGAAAAGGTTTAAAACAAACGCGGTTGAATGGCGCAGTGTATCAGTATTGAAAAATTTATCTTTTATATGCTCATGTGTTTTCCCGGTCCGTTTTCTGTATACAAAAAAGACGATTTTTTTTTTCGATGTTTTGTCTTTTTTGTATGTGTGTGTGTCTGCGTGTGTGACATATAAGATGTTGTGTCTTCCGATGTTTGGTCACGTGTTGTTTTGATGTTTCTATGTGATGTCGCATTAGATGATTTGAAGTTTCCATGTTTTTTGTCTTTCGATCAAAATTCGGACACCCGTCTTGGATATTGGTCGACCGACCGACAGACAAACAGATAGGCACAGACAGACAAGATATACCAACGATCAGACAGACAGATAGAGTTTAGAAAATGCAAGATTGCATCTCGTAAACACTCATAAATTGACCCATCTTTTTGGCAGGTGTAGTGTGGTAATATGGCTCTTTCAAGATGCTGATCGTTAATCAAAGGTGGGCGAAACTCGGCTTACCCGGAGAAAATCCACTTGACCTTTCGGTGCAGAACTTAGCATGTTTTCACTTCCCTCTTTTGTTTCCTCAGATGCTGCAGATGAGACTGCGCGAATGCGCAGGCTGGTCCAGATGAGGCTGAGCGGGTGCACAGGCTGTGAGGTCTTTACTGCTCGTTCAGGACTTACTGCCATGCGCTGGCTCAAACTGCAGTTAGCGAGGCGATTCCATTTTTTTTTTTGTAGTGTTTGTTCGTCGCTGCGATACATGTAAACGTATCTATGACATGACCAGCGTTATTTGCGTAAACAGTTCAGATCCCAATCTGAATGCCCGATGATTGTCTCTGACCAGACTTCGCGGTTGTGCAGGCTGATCAACTCTAGTCAGGCTCCAATCTGAGTCTTTACCGGTCATGCGAATCTTACTGTATTTGGCTGGCGCTCGCTCGAACTTTACTTCCTGTTTAACAAGGCGATTCCATTATTTATAATAACAATCATGACATCTATATATAAAGCATAACTTACGCCCCCGCCCATAGGGGCTTGAAGAAATATATGGGTTGCATGATGCTTCCACGCAGAGCTGAATTCGGCCCGCACACTAGTACTGGTAAACCGCTTAGAGGATCTAAGCCTGTCCAGGAACCACGGTGCGAGGCGGACTGTCCATGCTAGTAAACCCTATTGGTTTCATTGGGCGACAGGGCTTGAGATGTCATTTCATCTCAATGTCGGGTAAAAGTCCCACAAAATTGGAAGCAACGTCTCCAAAATGACCTTTACAGTGTTGACGGGGATGTTAAACCTCAAATCAAACAAAACAAATAAAGCATAACTTGTAATAACTCCTGTTTTTGTGTGTGCGTGTTTTTTTTTTTTTTTTTGAAACCGTGTAGATCATGACCAGATGCCTACAAAACGGAAATGCTAACCAAACTGCGCATACGGAAAAGCTGATCTACGCTGGTTAGGCAGGATTTGCAGGTTAATCTTAAGTTTTTGCAGGTCGTGCAAGCACTGGGTCTGATGGGTTAAAGTAACGTTCACAAGAATGATCAGTCATGACTTTAGCATACATTATTACGCCCCGCCCATCGGGGCTTGAAGAAAAAGATGGGCTACGCAGAGCTGAAACCGACCGCACACGAGTACTTGCTTGTTTATAATGACCAAATCGAAATCGCTCTTGAGCACATAGCGAATTGTTCCCAAAGCTCTAGATATCAATATACACCACAACCTCTTGACCCCCGCACATCGGGGCTTAAGAAATAAATGGGCTGCATGATGCTTCCACGCAGAGCTGTATCCGACCGCACACGGGTACTGGTAAACCGCTTAGAGGATCTAAGCCTGCCCAGGCAAAGCTGTGCGAGTAGGACCGTCCATGATTATAAACCCTAATGCTTTCTTTGGGCGCCAGGGCTTGAGATGTCATTTCATCTCAATGTCGGTTAAGAGTCCCACAAAATTGGAAGCAACGTCTCCAAAATGACCTATACAATGTTGACGGGGACGTTAACCCTCAAATCAAACCAACAAACAAAACATACATAATTTTTGTAATTTGCGTAAACAGTTCAGTTTCTTATCCGAGTACCTGATGAGGTTTTCATAGACTGATGGGTCAGAACTTTTCTCTCGCTACACCGCTATCTTTATCACCTCACCGAGCCGTTTCAAAAGGAGGGTGTAGGCTTTGGCCGGCGCTAGGTACTGGGTCTGACCTTTACAAACACTGATCAGTCAGAATCTTTCTCACTACACGGCTAACTTTATCGACTCACCCAGGCGTTTGAAATATGTGCGTGCAGGTTTTTGTCCGGTCTACAAGTCCCCAGTCTTTGCAGTTCGTGCAAGTTTTACAGTCCCAAGTTCGGTCACCATAGACTAAGACATTACGAAAACACGCCTATTGAAATACATCGGTAAAATTTTACTACCAAAAATGGATTTTTTTTTCAGATAAAAATCCTGATAATTTTCATATTTCTGCTCAAAACATAGATTGTGGGTAATCGTTATCACAACCTCGGCGATGCGGTTGTAACGGGTACCCACAATCTATATAAGAACATAACGATTAACCCCTGTACCCCAGTTTCGCTATATAAAAGTGGGGTTGAAGGGGGTCAAAACTATATAGACATGTTTGCGTGATGAGTAAAAAAGTAGTTGCATTCACAAGGTTTGTGACAGTTGGAAGGAAGGACGGACGGACGGACGAACACCAGTGACGAAAATAATATAACCCCCACAAACAATAACCAGTGACACCACCCAATGAATCGTATACCCTTTAGCTGAAAAATAAAATGTCGTAGCCGGAACTGACTGGTTTTGGCCGTCGGTCTCATGTTCAGCATGTTTTAAACAAACCATTGAGATTGTACGTTAGCTAGCGCTCGACATGAACAAAGACTCAGAATAACATCCACTGTCAAGTGTTTTTGCTCATTTCACCTTGGATAGAACTGCGGCCACTTGTGACGGACGGATGAACAACAATGACGAAAATAATATAAAAACGGGTATATTAAAATCAACAACACACCCCTATTTTAATCAGTAGACTCGACCAAGGAATCGTATACCCTTTTACTGAAAATAGATGTCGCAGCCGGCCTCATGTTCAGCATATTTTAAAACAAACCACTGAGATCGTACATTAGTTAGCGCTCTACATAAAACCCGTGCTACTACCATGACCCAAACGACCCCCGCCCATCGGGGCTTGAAAAAATATATGGGCTGCATGATGCTTCCACGCAGAGCTGAAACCGACCCGCACACGAGTACTGGTAAACCCCTTAGAGGATCTAAGCCTGCCCATGCAAAGCGGTGCGAGCCGGCCCGTCCATGCATATAAACCCTATTGGTTTCATTGGGCAATAGGGCTTGAGATGTCAGTTCATCTCATTGTCGGGTAAAAGACAAAAAAGTCCCACAAAATTGGAAGCGAAGTCTCCAAAATGACCTTTACAGCGTTGACGGGGACGTTAAACCTCAATCAAACTAACAAACAAAACAAAGACCCAGAATAACATGCATTGTCAAAGGTAAGTGTATCGTTTCACCATGGGTAGAATTTTGGCCACTTGTGATGGCTGACTCAGTATTGATCAGACTGCATGGATGCGCCCGCCAACCTGGAAAAACCCGTCCATGAAAGGTCGGTGCGTGTGTTGTTCCAGCGCCTTCCAGTGTATTTATAGGCGAAAGGCTCATCAGACATATTACGCATGTGCGTGAAGTAAAAAAAATACTTGCCCTTCGGGGGCAAATTCTTTCCTTCAAGAGCAGCATCCCATCTCGGAAAAGGTTTTTTTTATTACAAAGCACCACAGAAGTTTTCGGTAGATTGACCAAAAGTTACTAAGTGCAGTAGCTTTACTAATTCTAAACGATTGTCACTAATTTGTATGAAATCCAGGTAGCGGTTTATTAAAGCCGCGCTGTTCGTATCAGAGTGAGGCCAGAGTAGTGTATAAATGTTTACCTGTAGAATCGATCTGGTCTGGAAATGACAAACAGTGTAGATCCCGGTCAGACAAATAAAGGACGTCTGATTAGAGTCTGCATTGTTTAGAGTTACGGCATTTAAGGGATTAACGAACGAATGTCTGAGCTCCCATCCAGGGCCATTTTCCCAGCCTACACTCAGACAATCATCAATGCCTCGATTAAACAATCTTATTGTAATGCTGTTTTCATTATTTCTCCATTAACCCATTTCAGACTGGAAAACCCTAAACGGGTACCCTGGCAAACAGTGCAGGCCCAGATCAGACATCGCAGAACGCGTCGTCTGATCAGGGCCTACACTGTTTGCAAAAAGTTCAGCCTTTTACCTAATCAATTTTGAAGAAAACACAACCTGACACCCCTAAATTTTCAAATGGATTTTTCTGCCATATATAAGCTGGAAGATTCCATTTGGTACAAAAAGGGTTAAACACCCCTCGCTTCTCGTGAACAACCTGTGTGACAGATTGCTTTTTTTCCATGCGCTGTCTCCGACTGAGCACATGATTCCCACGATTTACCGCAGTTCGTCATGTAAGCACGTGCAGTTTTACCATACTACGTCATAATAGTGAGCACGCGCACAGTTATTGCGTGTGAAAAGGCACTTACAGGAAACATAATCGCTCGTTTGAGAATTGATCTGTGCAGTCTGATCAGAGCATTTGCTGTTCCTGTGAGCATTCTGATCTCTGGGCTATTCAAAGAGCAACAAGTGAAGACTTTGACCAAAGTGGATGCATAGACTGGGGAACACGTAATTCGATAAGACGTGTAACCATTGAAGACTCAGATCAGCCTGCGCATCCATGCAGTCTGATCAGAGCCTTTGCTGTTCGAATAAGCCTACTATGTGGGATATTCAAAGAGCAACAAGCGAAGACTGGACATGTTGTCTAGATGCACATGCAGATCTGATACTTCTGTAGTAGAAAAAAAGTCTTTGTCGTGCGCCGGCTCATGTACAAGGAAAATGTATAAGAATGCGGTCTACATATGTGTGTGTTTTAGTTTTTCGTCCCACCAACAGCTAATGTCATACAGAGCCGGGTCCTCGGTTAAAAGACTCATCCGAAAGTCTGGAGAGGCCCGGGATTGATCCAACAATCCCTGGTTAATGAGGCGAGTAACGTAACAACTATACGCCGGCTATTATAATTTATTCCTCAATGACAGATTTCATGTTAAGGAGTCCGTTAACTGACTACAGCTAAAGGTATGTAATAGTGGCAAATCATTATTATTCTAAATTTCTTTCCTTCCTATTTCATGCGGCGTCTGATCTGGGTCTTCAAACCCGACAACAAGATTCCAGTCCAGATTCTAGAGATAATCAACACATTTGCGCAATACTCTAAACCTCACAGCGATTAGAATAGCGCGGCTATCAATCCCTGGATTTGTGACATCAACAATTTTTAATCCCCCGCCGCGAAGCGGAGCGGGGATTATAGGAATGTCTTTCGTCTATCCGTCCTTCGCGGCGGGGATTATAGGAATATCCGTCCGTCTGTCTGTCCGTAACACTTTCTTGTCCGCCCCATATCTCCTTTACCTTTTGATAGATTTTCATTAAACTTTGGTCAAGTGTTAGTCTCAATGAACTGATGTTCAGAACCCATAAATGAACCATGCCGAGTCAAGGTCACGAGTTTGGTATTTTTTGTCCGTTCTATATCTCCTTTACCCTTGGAAGGATTTTCATTAAACTTTGTTCAAATATTCTTTTGAGTGAGCTCATGTGCAGAACCCATAAATGAACCATGCCGACTCAAGGTCATGGTCACAGCTGAAGGTCAAGAGTTTGAAACTTTGACATTTGTGTCTGTTCCATATCTCTTTTACCCCATTCAAGGATTCTTATTTAAAATTTGGTCAATTATCCTCCTCAGTGAGCTTATGTGCAGAACCCATAAATGAACCATGCCGACTCAAGGTCAAGGTCACATTTGAAGGTCACGAGTTTAAAACTTTGAATTTTGTGTCCGTTCCATATCTCCTATACCCCTCAAAAGATTTTCATTTAACTTTGATCAATTATCACCCTCAGTGAGCTCATGTGCAGAGTTCATAAATGAATCATGCTGACACCAGGTCAAGGTCACATTGGAAGGTTACTACGCCGTATGGCTTTCCGGTAATACATGTTTGATGGCTAGGTTGCTCATCCTGGAATGTCAAAACCAACAAACACAATTTCTTCTATAATTATTTTATTCTAGTACATCACGCCTATGCCAGCCTCGGTATCTCATTCGGATGCGCGTCTGACTGGGGATCAGGAGAACGCGGGTCCGATACCTCCGGGGTCGGCAACATTCTGTTGTGGAGATTGATCGTGAAATTTGTTCTGGCCTTTCTCTTCCTTCCGCTGTAATCAAGAAGGGCAGTTGTCATTCTCTGGTGAAAGAATACGCACTGTGCTGGTTAACAGTTACCGTAAAAGACTTCCCAGGAATAGTGCTGATTGGTAAACTGATCAGTTAAAAAATGACGCCCATAACGGCAATGGAAATGGAGTGTTTTATTATGCAATAAATCTCAGCGAAGAAGAGCGTGACCGAACAGACGCAGTTGTAGAACGTCACTCCTTGTTTGTTTGTTTGTTTGTTTGTTTGTTTGTTTGTTTGTATTAGAGTTTGACGGTCCAGTCAATACTATTTAGGTCATTCTTTTAGCTGTCAACACTTCCTGTGCAGGCCTATAGGCTACGTAAGCGTTTAACTAATAGGCTGCAGTGCGCAAATTCTTTCACCAGAAACTGACAAGTGCCCTTGACTCAGCGGAATGGATTTGTTTGTTTGATTTGATGTTTACGTCCCCGTCAACACTGTATAGGTCATTTTGGAGACGTTGCTTCCAATTTAGTGGGACTTTTACCCGACATTGAGATGAAATGGCATCTCAAGCCCTGTTGGCCAATGAAACCAATAGGGTTTACAAGCATGGGCGGTCCGACTCGCACCACTTTGCCTGGGCAGGCTTAGATCCTCTAAGCAGTCAACCAGTACTCGTGTGCAGTCTGTTTCAGTTCTGCGTGGAAGCACCGTGCAGCCCATCTATTTCTTCAAGCCCCGATCGGCGGGGGCCGTCAGCGGAATGGAGAGAATGACTGTAGAAAAGTTGTAATGATCGATTTCCACGACAGAAAGCTGCCGACTCCTGGCAGGTATTGAATCCGCATCTCCCTGAATCACTTACTTTGCCGGGATTCCTTTTAACATATTATGGAGCGTGATAGCTCAGTGGTTAGTGCACTTGCCTTTGATGCTAGAGGTCCCAGTTTCGATCCCCGGCAGCGGCGATAAAATTTCGGTGTCCGAACACGCTCCATTGGCATCATTTGCAGGGATGAATGTCATAAAGGGCACCGTCCTTCGGATCGGGACGTTAACTGGAGGCTCCCTGTGCAGGGAGAGTCATGCCCTGTGCAGGTTGAAGACCCCTACCGTAAGTACATGATTACTGTGTTGGCTTTCATCCTGCAAACCTCGTATTTCCTATCTCTAGAACTAGCGGGTTTTTTTTATTTTATTTTTAAGATTACATAGTTCGGTATCAACGTGAAAACCCGTCTAAATAATTCTGACCCCCTTTAACCCCACTTTTGTATAGTAAAACTGGTGTTTAGATTGGGTAAACGTTATTTTCTTTATTCTGCTCTATAATAATAAAATTATTGTTTTGTTTGTTTTTTTAGGTTTAACGACACTGTCAACACTATATAGGTTATTTTGGAGACGTTGCTTCCAATTTTGTGGAACTTTTACCCGACATTGAGATGAAAATCAATAGAGTTTATAGCATGGACTCGCCCCGCTTTGCCTGGGCAGGCTTAGATCATCTAGGCTGTTTACCAGTACTCGTGTGCAGTCGGATTCAGCTCTTGCAGCCCATCTATTTCTGCGGGGCCGGCATCCTTGGGGTATCTCCACTCAAACTTATATGTGATCGCTATTTCATATCAATGTCGGGTAAAAGTCTCACAAAACTCGAGCGAAAGTGATTTCAAACAAACTCTGACAAGTGAAATAGGAGGAAAACCTAGAACAAAATGCAGAAATACTCTTAATTTATATTGCACTCAGCAAACCAAGCTCAGTCTGCACAATGCGCATAAACGCAGTCTGGTCAAACTTTTCTGTGCTCTCTCAGGTTGTCGGGTTGGGCAGTCTCTTTCGACAAAGGGTCACAATACTGAACCGACTACTTGAAAAGCTGGTGATGCGAAAAAAATGCTGAAAAAGAAACAAGTCAAACAGAACTGCCCCCCGCCCATCGGGCCTTGGAGAAATAGATTGACCTGCATAATGCTTCCACGCAGAGCTGAAACTGACCACACACGACTTGAGTCAGACCGTCAAGCGCACATAAGTCTTTCGTTTTCATTGGGCAACGGGCTTGAAATGTCATTTCATCTCAATGTCGGGTAAAAGTCCAGCAATAATTGGGAATACGTGTAGTGTTGAAGGGGGATGTTAAAGAGGCTGCTCCCATTTTTGCATGACTTTTAGCGACATTGAGATGAAACGACATCCCATAAGCTGCCGCCCAATGAAACTCGACGCACACCACTTTGCTTGGGTTAAGCTCACGTTCGATTGGGTTTTAGCTCTGAGTGGAAGCATCAGGCAATCCAATCTTTTTCTTGTAGCTCCGATGGGTGGGGCCCAGCAGTGTTAACGTCAGCACACAACTTATTAAATAACTATTTAAATATTGTGTCTGTGGGTTGGGGTGGCCTTTCAAAATCAATTCAGTTGCTTCACATCACGAAAACATGCCGATATAATTTTGACCCCCTTGAACCCCACTTTTATATGGTAAAACTGGGGTTTCCAGGGGTATACCTTATTTTTCTTATTTCTGCTCTAAAATAAAGATCGTGGGTCCTCGTTAGAACCGTCTCGATGAGGCGGTTCTAACGAGTGCCCACAATCTATATTTTAAGCAGAAATAAGAAACATATTACAAGTTTTCACCTTAAAATTTTCATCTTTTTTCGGCGAAATAAGGTGGCATTGTATTGTATTGCTAAAGTTACGCGGAGTGTATTTAATTATTACCTGTATGTACAACTGATAATTAATTCTAAAAAAAGAAGTAAAAAAAAGGAAATAATAATGAAAGTTATTGGAAATGAAAAAGAGAAAAGGTTTAAAACAAACGCGGTTGAATGGCGCAGTGTATCAGTATTGAAAAATTTATCTTTTATATGCTCATGTGTTTTCCCGGTCCGTTTTCTGTATACAAAAAAGACGATTTTTTTTTTCGATGTTTTGTCTTTTTTGTATGTGTGTGTGTCTGCGTGTGTGACATATAAGATGTTGTGTCTTCCGATGTTTGGTCACGTGTTGTTTTGATGTTTCTATGTGATGTCGCATTAGATGATTTGAAGTTTCCATGTTTTTTGTCTTTCGATCAAAATTCGGACACCCGTCTTGGATATTGGTCGACCGACCGACAGACAAACAGATAGGCACAGACAGACAAGATATACCAACGATCAGACAGACAGATAGAGTTTAGAAAATGCAAGATTGCATCTCGTAAACACTCATAAATTGACCCATCTTTTTGGCAGGTGTAGTGTGGTAATATGGCTCTTTCAAGATGCTGATCGTTAATCAAAGGTGGGCGAAACTCGGCTTACCCGGAGAAAATCCACTTGACCTTTCGGTGCAGAACTTAGCATGTTTTCACTTCCCTCTTTTGTTTCCTCAGATGCTGCAGATGAGACTGCGCGAATGCGCAGGCTGGTCCAGATGAGGCTGAGCGGGTGCACAGGCTGTGAGGTCTTTACTGCTCGTTCAGGACTTACTGCCATGCGCTGGCTCAAACTGCAGTTAGCGAGGCGATTCCATTTTTTTTTTTGTAGTGTTTGTTCGTCGCTGCGATACATGTAAACGTATCTATGACATGACCAGCGTTATTTGCGTAAACAGTTCAGATCCCAATCTGAATGCCCGATGATTGTCTCTGACCAGACTTCGCGGTTGTGCAGGCTGATCAACTCTAGTCAGGCTCCAATCTGAGTCTTTACCGGTCATGCGAATCTTACTGTATTTGGCTGGCGCTCGCTCGAACTTTACTTCCTGTTTAACAAGGCGATTCCATTATTTATAATAACAATCATGACATCTATATATAAAGCATAACTTACGCCCCCGCCCATAGGGGCTTGAAGAAATATATGGGTTGCATGATGCTTCCACGCAGAGCTGAATTCGGCCCGCACACTAGTACTGGTAAACCGCTTAGAGGATCTAAGCCTGTCCAGGAACCACGGTGCGAGGCGGACTGTCCATGCTAGTAAACCCTATTGGTTTCATTGGGCGACAGGGCTTGAGATGTCATTTCATCTCAATGTCGGGTAAAAGTCCCACAAAATTGGAAGCAACGTCTCCAAAATGACCTTTACAGTGTTGACGGGGATGTTAAACCTCAAATCAAACAAAACAAATAAAGCATAACTTGTAATAACTCCTGTTTTTGTGTGTGCGTGTTTTTTTTTTTTTTTTTGAAACCGTGTAGATCATGACCAGATGCCTACAAAACGGAAATGCTAACCAAACTGCGCATACGGAAAAGCTGATCTACGCTGGTTAGGCAGGATTTGCAGGTTAATCTTAAGTTTTTGCAGGTCGTGCAAGCACTGGGTCTGATGGGTTAAAGTAACGTTCACAAGAATGATCAGTCATGACTTTAGCATACATTATTACGCCCCGCCCATCGGGGCTTGAAGAAAAAGATGGGCTACGCAGAGCTGAAACCGACCGCACACGAGTACTTGCTTGTTTATAATGACCAAATCGAAATCGCTCTTGAGCACATAGCGAATTGTTCCCAAAGCTCTAGATATCAATATACACCACAACCTCTTGACCCCCGCACATCGGGGCTTAAGAAATAAATGGGCTGCATGATGCTTCCACGCAGAGCTGTATCCGACCGCACACGGGTACTGGTAAACCGCTTAGAGGATCTAAGCCTGCCCAGGCAAAGCTGTGCGAGTAGGACCGTCCATGATTATAAACCCTAATGCTTTCTTTGGGCGCCAGGGCTTGAGATGTCATTTCATCTCAATGTCGGTTAAGAGTCCCACAAAATTGGAAGCAACGTCTCCAAAATGACCTATACAATGTTGACGGGGACGTTAACCCTCAAATCAAACCAACAAACAAAACATACATAATTTTTGTAATTTGCGTAAACAGTTCAGTTTCTTATCCGAGTACCTGATGAGGTTTTCATAGACTGATGGGTCAGAACTTTTCTCTCGCTACACCGCTATCTTTATCACCTCACCGAGCCGTTTCAAAAGGAGGGTGTAGGCTTTGGCCGGCGCTAGGTACTGGGTCTGACCTTTACAAACACTGATCAGTCAGAATCTTTCTCACTACACGGCTAACTTTATCGACTCACCCAGGCGTTTGAAATATGTGCGTGCAGGTTTTTGTCCGGTCTACAAGTCCCCAGTCTTTGCAGTTCGTGCAAGTTTTACAGTCCCAAGTTCGGTCACCATAGACTAAGACATTACGAAAACACGCCTATTGAAATACATCGGTAAAATTTTACTACCAAAAATGGATTTTTTTTTCAGATAAAAATCCTGATAATTTTCATATTTCTGCTCAAAACATAGATTGTGGGTAATCGTTATCACAACCTCGGCGATGCGGTTGTAACGGGTACCCACAATCTATATAAGAACATAACGATTAACCCCTGTACCCCAGTTTCGCTATATAAAAGTGGGGTTGAAGGGGGTCAAAACTATATAGACATGTTTGCGTGATGAGTAAAAAAGTAGTTGCATTCACAAGGTTTGTGACAGTTGGAAGGAAGGACGGACGGACGGACGAACACCAGTGACGAAAATAATATAACCCCCACAAACAATAACCAGTGACACCACCCAATGAATCGTATACCCTTTAGCTGAAAAATAAAATGTCGTAGCCGGAACTGACTGGTTTTGGCCGTCGGTCTCATGTTCAGCATGTTTTAAACAAACCATTGAGATTGTACGTTAGCTAGCGCTCGACATGAACAAAGACTCAGAATAACATCCACTGTCAAGTGTTTTCGCTCATTTCACCTTGGATAGAACTGCGGCCACTTGTGACGGACGGATGAACAACAATGACGAAAATAATATAAAAACGGGTATATTAAAATCAACAACACACCCCTATTTTAATCAGTAGACTCGACCAAGGAATCGTATACCCTTTTACTGAAAATAGATGTCGCAGCCGGCCTCATGTTCAGCATATTTTAAAACAAACCACTGAGATCGTACATTAGTTAGCGCTCTACATAAAACCCGTGCTACTACCATGACCCAAACGACCCCCGCCCATCGGGGCTTGAAAAAATATATGGGCTGCATGATGCTTCCACGCAGAGCTGAAACCGACCCGCACACGAGTACTGGTAAACCCCTTAGAGGATCTAAGCCTGCCCATGCAAAGCGGTGCGAGCCGGCCCGTCCATGCATATAAACCCTATTGGTTTCATTGGGCAATAGGGCTTGAGATGTCAGTTCATCTCATTGTCGGGTAAAAGACAAAAAAGTCCCACAAAATTGGAAGCGAAGTCTCCAAAATGACCTTTACAGCGTTGACGGGGACGTTAAACCTCAATCAAACTAACAAACAAAACAAAGACCCAGAATAACATGCATTGTCAAAGGTAAGTGTATCGTTTCACCATGGGTAGAATTTTGGCCACTTGTGATGGCTGACTCAGTATTGATCAGACTGCATGGATGCGCCCGCCAACCTGGAAAAACCCGTCCATGAAAGGTCGGTGCGTGTGTTGTTCCAGCGCCTTCCAGTGTATTTATAGGCGAAAGGCTCATCAGACATATTACGCATGTGCGTGAAGTAAAAAAAATACTTGCCCTTCGGGGGCAAATTCTTTCCTTCAAGAGCAGCATCCCATCTCGGAAAAGGTTTTTTTTATTACAAAGCACCACAGAAGTTTTCGGTAGATTGACCAAAAGTTACTAAGTGCAGTAGCTTTACTAATTCTAAACGATTGTCACTAATTTGTATGAAATCCAGGTAGCGGTTTATTAAAGCCGCGCTGTTCGTATCAGAGTGAGGCCAGAGTAGTGTATAAATGTTTACCTGTAGAATCGATCTGGTCTGGAAATGACAAACAGTGTAGATCCCGGTCAGACAAATAAAGGACGTCTGATTAGAGTCTGCATTGTTTAGAGTTACGGCATTTAAGGGATTAACGAACGAATGTCTGAGCTCCCATCCAGGGCCATTTTCCCAGCCTACACTCAGACAATCATCAATGCCTCGATTAAACAATCTTATTGTAATGCTGTTTTCATTATTTCTCCATTAACCCATTTCAGACTGGAAAACCCTAAACGGGTACCCTGGCAAACAGTGCAGGCCCAGATCAGACATCGCAGAACGCGTCGTCTGATCAGGGCCTACACTGTTTGCAAAAAGTTCAGCCTTTTACCTAATCAATTTTGAAGAAAACACAACCTGACACCCCTAAATTTTCAAATGGATTTTTCTGCCATATATAAGCTGGAAGATTCCATTTGGTACAAAAAGGGTTAAACACCCCTCGCTTCTCGTGAACAACCTGTGTGACAGATTGCTTTTTTTCCATGCGCTGTCTCCGACTGAGCACATGATTCCCACGATTTACCGCAGTTCGTCATGTAAGCACGTGCAGTTTTACCATACTACGTCATAATAGTGAGCACGCGCACAGTTATTGCGTGTGAAAAGGCACTTACAGGAAACATAATCGCTCGTTTGAGAATTGATCTGTGCAGTCTGATCAGAGCATTTGCTGTTCCTGTGAGCATTCTGATCTCTGGGCTATTCAAAGAGCAACAAGTGAAGACTTTGACCAAAGTGGATGCATAGACTGGGGAACACGTAATTCGATAAGACGTGTAACCATTGAAGACTCGGATCAGCCTGCGCATCCATGCAGTCTGATCAGAGCCTTTGCTGTTCGAATAAGCCTACTATGTGGGATATTCAAAGAGCAACAAGCGAAGACTGGACATGTTGTCTAGATGCACATGCAGATCTGATACTTCTGTAGTAGAAAAAAAGTCTTTGTCGTGCGCCGGCTCATGTACAAGGAAAATGTATAAGAATGCGGTCTACATATGTGTGTGTTTTAGTTTTTCGTCCCACCAACAGCTAATGTCATACAGAGCCGGGTCCTCGGTTAAAAGACTCATCCGAAAGTCTGGAGAGGCCCGGGATTGATCCAACAATCCCTGGTTAATGAGGCGAGTAACGTAACAACTATACGCCGGCTATTATAATTTATTCCTCAATGACAGATTTCATGTTAAGGAGTCCGTTAACTGACTACAGCTAAAGGTATGTAATAGTGGCAAATCATTATTATTCTAAATTTCTTTCCTTCCTATTTCATGCGGCATCTGATCTGGGTCTTCAAACCCGACAACAAGATTCCAGTCCAGATTCTAGAGATAATCAACACATTTGCGCAATACTCTAAACCTCACAGCGATTAGAATAGCGCGGCTATCAATCCCTGGATTTGTGACATCAACAATTTTTAATCCCCCGCCGCGAAGCGGAGCGGGGATTATAGGAATGTCTTTCGTCTATCCGTCCTTCGCGGCGGGGATTATAGGAATATCCGTCCGTCTGTCTGTCCGTAACACTTTCTTGTCCGCCCCATATCTCCTTTACCTTTTGATAGATTTTCATTAAACTTTGGTCAAGTGTTAGTCTCAATGAACTGATGTTCAGAACCCATAAATGAACCATGCCGAGTCAAGGTCACGAGTTTGGTATTTTTTGTCCGTTCTATATCTCCTTTACCCTTGGAAGGATTTTCATTAAACTTTGTTCAAATATTCTTTTGAGTGAGCTCATGTGCAGAACCCATAAATGAACCATGCCGACTCAAGGTCATGGTCACAGCTGAAGGTCAAGAGTTTGAAACTTTGACATTTGTGTCTGTTCCATATCTCTTTTACCCCATTCAAGGATTCTTATTTAAAATTTGGTCAATTATCCTCCTCAGTGAGCTTATGTGCAGAACCCATAAATGAACCATGCCGACTCAAGGTCAAGGTCACATTTGAAGGTCACGAGTTTAAAACTTTGAATTTTGTGTCCGTTCCATATCTCCTATACCCCTCAAAAGATTTTCATTTAACTTTGATCAATTATCACCCTCAGTGAGCTCATGTGCAGAGTTCATAAATGAATCATGCTGACACCAGGTCAAGGTCACATTGGAAGGTTACTACGCCGTATGGCTTTCCGGTAATACATGTTTGATGGCTAGGTTGCTCATCCTGGAATGTCAAAACCAACAAACACAATTTCTTCTATAATTATTTTATTCTAGTACATCACGCCTATGCCAGCCTCGGTATCTCATTCGGATGCGCGTCTGACTGGGGATCAGGAGAACGCGGGTCCGATACCTCCGGGGTCGGCAACATTCTGTTGTGGAGATTGATCGTGAAATTTGTTCTGGCCTTTCTCTTCCTTCCGCTGTAATCAAGAAGGGCAGTTGTCATTCTCTGGTGAAAGAATACGCACTGTGCTGGTTAACAGTTACCGTAAAAGACTTCCCAGGAATAGTGCTGATTGGTAAACTGATCAGTTAAAAAATGACGCCCATAACGGCAATGGAAATGGAGTGTTTTATTATGCAATAAATCTCAGCGAAGAAGAGCGTGACCGAACAGACGCAGTTGTAGAACGTCACTCCTTGTTTGTTTGTTTGTTTGTTTGTTTGTTTGTTTGTTTGTATTAGAGTTTGACGGTCCAGTCAATACTATTTAGGTCATTCTTTTAGCTGTCAACACTTCCTGTGCAGGCCTATAGGCTACGTAAGCGTTTAACTAATAGGCTGCAGTGCGCAAATTCTTTCACCAGAAACTGACAAGTGCCCTTGACTCAGCGGAATGGATTTGTTTGTTTGATTTGATGTTTACGTCCCCGTCAACACTGTATAGGTCATTTTGGAGACGTTGCTTCCAATTTAGTGGGACTTTTACCCGACATTGAGATGAAATGGCATCTCAAGCCCTGTTGGCCAATGAAACCAATAGGGTTTACAAGCATGGGCGGTCCGACTCGCACCACTTTGCCTGGGCAGGCTTAGATCCTCTAAGCAGTCAACCAGTACTCGTGTGCAGTCTGTTTCAGTTCTGCGTGGAAGCACCGTGCAGCCCATCTATTTCTTCAAGCCCCGATCGGCGGGGGCCGTCAGCGGAATGGAGAGAATGACTGTAGAAAAGTTGTAATGATCGATTTCCACGACAGAAAGCTGCCGACTCCTGGCAGGTATTGAATCCGCATCTCCCTGAATCACTTACTTTGCCGGGATTCCTTTTAACATATTATGGAGCGTGATAGCTCAGTGGTTAGTGCACTTGCCTTTGATGCTAGAGGTCCCAGTTTCGATCCCCGGCAGCGGCGATAAAATTTCGGTGTCCGAACACGCTCCATTGGCATCATTTGCAGGGATGAATGTCATAAAGGGCACCGTCCTTCGGATCGGGACGTTAACTGGAGGCTCCCTGTGCAGGGAGAGTCATGCCCTGTGCAGGTTGAAGACCCCTACCGTAAGTACATGATTACTGTGTTGGCTTTCATCCTGCAAACCTCGTATTTCCTATCTCTAGAACTAGCGGGTTTTTTTTATTTTATTTTTAAGATTACATAGTTCGGTATCAACGTGAAAACCCGTCTAAATAATTCTGACCCCCTTTAACCCCACTTTTGTATAGTAAAACTGGTGTTTAGATTGGGTAAACGTTATTTTCTTTATTCTGCTCTATAATAATAAAATTATTGTTTTGTTTGTTTTTTTAGGTTTAACGACACTGTCAACACTATATAGGTTATTTTGGAGACGTTGCTTCCAATTTTGTGGAACTTTTACCCGACATTGAGATGAAAATCAATAGAGTTTATAGCATGGACTCGCCCCGCTTTGCCTGGGCAGGCTTAGATCATCTAGGCTGTTTACCAGTACTCGTGTGCAGTCGGATTCAGCTCTTGCAGCCCATCTATTTCTGCGGGGCCGGCATCCTTGGGGTATCTCCACTCAAACTTATATGTGATCGCTATTTCATATCAATGTCGGGTAAAAGTCTCACAAAACTCGAGCGAAAGTGATTTCAAACAAACTCTGACAAGTGAAATAGGAGGAAAACCTAGAACAAAATGCAGAAATACTCTTAATTTATATTGCACTCAGCAAACCAAGCTCAGTCTGCACAATGCGCATAAACGCAGTCTGGTCAAACTTTTCTGTGCTCTCTCAGGTTGTCGGGTTGGGCAGTCTCTTTCGACAAAGGGTCACAATACTGAACCGACTACTTGAAAAGCTGGTGATGCGAAAAAAATGCTGAAAAAGAAACAAGTCAAACAGAACTGCCCCCCGCCCATCGGGCCTTGGAGAAATAGATTGACCTGCATAATGCTTCCACGCAGAGCTGAAACTGACCACACACGACTTGAGTCAGACCGTCAAGCGCACATAAGTCTTTCGTTTTCATTGGGCAACGGGCTTGAAATGTCATTTCATCTCAATGTCGGGTAAAAGTCCAGCAATAATTGGGAATACGTGTAGTGTTGAAGGGGGATGTTAAAGAGGCTGCTCCCATTTTTGCATGACTTTTAGCGACATTGAGATGAAACGACATCCCATAAGCTGCCGCCCAATGAAACTCGACGCACACCACTTTGCTTGGGTTAAGCTCACGTTCGATTGGGTTTTAGCTCTGCGTGGAAGCATCAGGCAATCCAATCTTTTTCTTGTAGCTCCGATGGGTGGGGCCCAGCAGTGTTAACGTCAGCACACAACTTATTAAATAACTATTTAAATATTGTGTCTGTGGGTTGGGGTGGCCTTTCAAAATCAATTCAGTTGCTTCACATCACGAAAACATGCCGATATAATTTTGACCCCCTTGAACCCCACTTTTATATGGTAAAACTGGGGTTTCCAGGGGTATACCTTATTTTTCTTATTTCTGCTCTAAAATAAAGATCGTGGGTCCTCGTTAGAACCGTCTCGATGAGGCGGTTCTAACGAGTGCCCACAATCTATATTTTAAGCAGAAATAAGAAACATATTACAAGTTTTCACCTTAAAATTTTCATCTTTTTTCGGCGAAATAAGGTGGCATTGTATTTTATAGGCGTGTTTTCGTAATGAATCCGATTTTTAATCAGAGTTGGGCCAAAAACCGGAGTACCCGGACAAAAAAATTAGGTTCAATTACACAATATTTCTTCAAAATTCCAAAGTTAAGTGCTAAATTTCTTTGGGCCTCATCACGATCTCCTTCTTCGTCGTCTCGGACCATTTAAAACCTAATTCTGTAATTATAACATGCTTTGTCTCACCGGGTCAGTTGGTGTTAAATTTCTTTGGGCGATATTTTGTTTGACCAGGCCAATCAATCATAATTATCTGCAGCTTAAGCATACTTGTTTGTTACGTAAGTGCGTAGCGTAAATAATACTACGGATAGCTACATGTATGTTTGATTGCCAATTTAATTGCCAATTTAAGGAAACGGAACACTATCTCTCTCTTCATAGTCACAGAAGCACTATAATCATTTCATGCTTTGTTTCACCGGGTCATTTAGTCGTAATTTACGGTACTTAACCATTCATAATGTTTTTTTTTTTATTATTATTTTTATTCCAATTGGTTGTAATTTAATTAACAAAAACCTATACATGTACATGTAATTCGATAAAAATTGATGCGCGAGACAAGCGTGGGCCAACGTGGACCTAAGCGTGTAGCGTGAAGGCTTTCCGTGGATCGCGATGGTTGCGAGATACGAGCGTGGACAAACGTGAAATAAGCGTGGATCAAGCGTGGAACTAGCGTGGGTTTTGCGAGGGTTGTGCGCGAAGCGTAATCCTTTTCTCGTTCATGCACGATCGTGAGGGATAATAAGATTTCTAAGACTGTACTGTATATAGGGAAAATCTTGAAAAATCTTCTACTCTGAAACCACAAGGCCTAGGTCTTTGACATTTGGTATGAAGCTTCACCTAGTGGACCTCTACCAAGATTGTTCAAATTATAGCCCTGGGGCCACAATGCCCCCGCCCCAGGGCCCTTTGGTTTTACATAGACTTATAATAGAGATAATCTTTGAAAATCTTCTTCTCTGAAACAACAAGGCCCAGGTCTTTGATATTTGGTGTGAAGCTTCATCTAGTGGACCTCTATCAAGATTGTTTAAATTATAGCCCTGAGGCCAAAAATGCCCCTGCCCCGGGGCCATTTGGTTTTACATAGGCTTATGTAAGGAATATCTTTAAAAAAAATCTTCTTCTCTGAAACCACAAGGCCCAGATCTTTGATATTTGTTGTGTAGCTTCATCTAGTGGACCTTTGCCAAGATTGTTCAAATTATAGCCTTTTGTTGATATTTGGTATAAAGCTTCACCTTTTTAGACCTCCCTCAACATTATGCACATTATAACCCTGGGGTCAATAATGGCCCTCCCCGGGGCCCACTTGTTGCTCTATGGATCAGGTGAGCGATCCAGGGCCATCATGGTCCTCTTGTGTTTTATATTAGGATCACTTTTTGTCTGTCATCCGTGCGTAAACAATTTCTTCAAACGACATCTCCTCCTAAACCACTGATGGGATTTTAAACAAACTTCACAAGAATGATCCTTAGGTGGTCCCCTTTCAAAGTTGTTCATATGGTTCCGGTCTGTTGCACATATATGTCACAGGAGCCATAAATAGATTTTTTCACCGAAAACTTAAAACATCTTCTTCTCTGAAACCGAAAGGCCCAGGTCTTTGATATTTGGTATGAAGCTTCATCTAGTGGACCCCTACCAAGATTGTTCAAATTAAAGTGCTGGGGCCAAAAATGCCCCCGCCCCGGGGCCCTTTGGTTTTACATAGGCTTATATAGGGAAAATCTTTAAAAATCTTCTTCTCTGAAACTGCAAGGCCCAGGTCTTTGCTATTTGGTATGAAACTTCATCTAGTGGACCCCTACCTAGATTGTTCAAATTATAGTGCTGGGGCGAAAAATGCCCCTGCCCCGGGGCCCTTTGGTTTTACATAGGCTTATGTAGGGAAAATCTTTAAAAGTCTTCTTCTCTGAAACTGCAAGGCCCAGGTCTTTGATATTTGGTATGACGCTTCATCTTGTGGACCTCTACCAAGATTGTTAAAATTATAGCCCTGGGGCCAAAAATGCCCCCGCTCCGGGGCCCTTTGGTTTTACACAGACTTATACTGGGAAAATCTTGGAAAATCTTCTTCTCTGAAACCACAAGGCCTAGGTTTTTGATGTTTGGTATGAAGCTTCAGTAAGTGGACCTCTACCAAGATTTTCAAATTATAGCCCTGAGGCCAAAAATGCCTCCGCCTCGGGGCCCTTTGGTTTTACATAGACTTATATAGGGAAAATCTTTAAAAATCTTCTTCTGTAAAACCACAAGGCCTAGGTCTTTGATATTTGGTGTGAAATTTCATCTAGTGGACCTCTTTCAAGATTGTTCAAATTATAGCCCTGGGGCCAAAAATGCCCCCGCCCCGAGACCCTTTGGTTTTACATAGACTTATATAGGAAAATCTTTAAAAATCTTCTTCTCTGAAACTGCAAGGCCCATGTCTTTGATATTTGATATGGAGCTTCATCTAGTGGACAATTATAGCCTTTGTTGATATTTGGTATGAAGCTTCACCTTTTTAGACCTCCCCCAACATTATGCACATTATAACCTTGGGGTCAATAATGGCCCTCCCCGGGGTCCACTTGTTACTCTATGGATCAGGTGAGCGATCCAGGGCCATCATGGCCCTCTTGTTAGCTCACCGTCACGTAGTGACGAGGTGAGCTTTTGGGATCACTTTTTGTCCGTCACCCGTCGTGCGTCCGTCCGTGCGTCCGTGCGTGCGTGCGTAAACAATTTCATTAAACGACATCTCCTCCTAAACCACAGATCGGATTTTGACCAAACTTCACAGGAATGATCCTTAGGTGGTCCCCTTTCAAAGTTGTTCAAATGGTTCCTGTCCATTGCACATCTAGGTCACAGGAGCCAAAAATAGATTTTTTTCACCAAAAACTGAAAAAATCTTCTTCTCTGAAACCACAAGGCCCAGGTCTTTGATATTTGGTAGGAAGCATCATCTAGTGGACCCCTACCAAGATTGTTCAAATTATAGTGCTGGGGCCAAAAATGCCCCCGCCCCAGGGCCCTTTGGTTTTACATAGGCTTATATAGGGAAAATCTTTATAAATCTTCTTCTCTGAAACCACAAGGCCCAGGACTTTGATATTTGGTATGAAGCTTCATCTAGTGGACCCCTACCAAGATTGTTCAAATTATAGTGCTGGGGCAAAATATGCCCCCGCCACGGGGCCCTTTGGTTTTACATAGGCTTCCCTTATGAAATGGGCTTCTGACAATAAACTGGCAAGAAGCTGGCAGCAGACTGGCAATTGACTGACAACAGACTGGGCAGACTGGCAACACAATGGCAATAACATGGCAACACACTGGTACTAAAATAATCACTTCTGGTAATACACTGGCAAGTAATACCAGCTTATTGCCAGTCTGGTAACAGACTGGTTATACACTGGCAATACAGTGTTAAGGGTATTGCTGATCTGGTAATACACTGGCAATATTGCCAGCCTATTGCCAGCTTCTGGCTATAGGCTGGTAATAACATGGTAATACTCTGGAAACACACTGTCAAGAAATGTCTTACTGCCAGTCTATTGCCAGCTACTTGACAAAGACTGGTAACAAACTGGAAATACACTGGCAAGAAATTTGCATTTATCTGACTATACACTGGTAAGAAAATTCAGAAAAGGTGTATCTGGCAACACACTGGCAAGGAATGTCTTCAATTTTACAAAACAATATTGTCGCTTGGTGAAATGGTATTAGGCTGGTTAGAAACTCGTAATACTCTGGTGTTAGGCTGGTAGTACTCTGGCAAGATGCTGGTAATGGTCTGGTAATACAAAGAGGACCTTACATGAATGGTCATTTAATAACGAATTTATAAAACAAGCTGGTTAAATGTGAGCGGGATCCCGGCGGGATTTTTCCGGGATCCCGGCGGGATTGTGAATCCCGGCCGGGATAATCCGGGATCAAGACTTCAGTCCGGGATCCCGCTTGTGGCAAACCGGGAATTTTGGTAGAGTCCGGGATCCCAAAAATATTATCCCGGACCGGGATCCCTGACAAGTAATAGTCAAAAAAGCTTTCTTTTAAAAGCTTATCTTGTTATATAGAATACCTATAAGATATTTGATTAGATATGTAATTTAGATATCTTTAATGGCAGTTTAGATATCTAATATAGCATATACCTTTATATGGGGTGCAGTTTTATTATTCAATACAATTTTGAAATATCTATAATTTTAATTAGATATTTATAATTTTATTATAGATATCTATAAATCAAAAAATAGATATCTATAATTTTATTATAAAATGATAGATATCTATACATAAAATTAAAGATATATATATATATATTATAATTGATATCTATAATTATCAATAGTTATGATATCATAAAATGTAATCAATGATATGCTATATAAATATGTCTTGATAGCCTTAAATTTGTTTTATGATATCCAATTTTCTTTTGCATATATAGATATCTAAAATCTAAAAATCTCAAATTACAGATATCAATTATAAGGCTGAATTATAGATATCAAAATTTTCATTAATGGATATCATAAAATAAAGTATGGATATCAATAAATGTAATTGATATTAATAAATGTAATTACTGATATCCTCAAATGTTCTTCAATATTTGATATCAATATATCGAATAATAGCTATCTATAATTGGTATTATAGATATCCATTAACATATTATAGATATCATAAAAATAATAGATATCTAATATTATTTACAGATCTCTAATAATATTTATTATACCCTATATTTTATTATAGATATCTTTTAATTAAATTATGGATTTCTATAAATCAAATTATTGATATCTATAAATCAAATTAAAGATATCTATAAATCAATTATAGATATCTATAATTAACATTAATGATATCTTGTATTATCATTATTTTTGATATCATAAAATTTAATGATATGGAAAATACATTTCTTGATATCAATAAATTTGTTTTATGATATCCATTATTCCTTTGCATATATGGATATCGAAAAATATAGTTATAGATATCATATAAAAGCCTGAATTATATATAGATATCACAATTTTCATAAAATATATTGTGGATATCAATAAATATATTTATTGATATCCTAAAATGTTATTCAATATTTGATATCTATACATCGAATAATAGATATCTGTGTATCGAATAATAGATATCTATATTGGAATTATAGATATTTCTTAACATATGTTGGATATCATAAAATAAATAAGATATATTATTTATCAATATCTAATATTTATTGATATCCTGTATTTTTATTATAGATATCATTAATTTTATTTATAGATATCTTGAAATTCGATTAAATAGTAAAACGGCACCTCATATATACCTTAATTGACATATATATTAGATTCATATTAAAACGCACATAATACATCTCAATTCAAAAGTAAGATATTATTTATACAAATATATCAGATATTTAATGTAATAATATCAGATATCTTAGAAAGTGAATAAGATACCTCATGTAATATAGAAATAAGATACCTAAACCAGATTTTTTTATAGATATGTTATATGTTACGAGCTTTAAACATCTGATAAAGTTTATCAGATATTGTAGTTATCTATTTAAAATATATCTCGTTACCTAGACTTGTAGAATTAGATATCTAATAAAGTATATCAGATATTGTAATTAAGAAATAGATCAGCTCTAGCTGTGAATTGTTGAGTAATAAATCACAGTTCGACAGTAAGATGAAATTAGATCAAATCACAAGCGCATAGTGCGAGTGATTTGTCTACTTTCAACTGACCAACTTTCGATTATAAAATTCTGAAAATCAGTAATAATGATGTTGTTTCCTTCAAATTTCTCCAACTTGTCACCAAAATTATCAACTGATTATATGTATTTATGTTCTTTATCTAACGTTTTCGATGTGAGAAAGTGACACTACAACGGTTAACGTCAAGGAGTCTACAAGTGACTGGTAACTGTTTATGACGTCACTTAACACGCTCTTCCGATCTGTGATCCCTATTGAAAACGTCTTTGGAATTCCAAGGAAATTTCACTGGTGTTCCACAGAATTTCCATTGAACTTTCACTTCCACTTTAATTCCACTGAAACCCAAACAGATCGTGGATATTTTTTTTTTTTTGTTGGGGGGGGGGGGGTATTCCAGTGTCACTGGAATTGCAGTAGAATACAAAAGAGCATTTTCCAATCGCAGTGGAATTCCAATGGCTTAATTGTTTCACTGGCAATGAGATTCTGACAATTTAAGCCAGTGCTTCTAGACTTTAAAAAAGACGAACAAAAAAGTGAAAGAAATAATTTTTTGGAGTATGAAAAAATATATGCCCATCTTCAGACCTATATGAAAACACCTGCAAAGTTTCAAAAGGATCAACCTAAAACTGGGAGTTGCGCTAACAAGGTACCCTCTCCCTATACACTTTAACCTTATTAGACCTCAAAAAATGGCTAAGTTAAAAAGGACAAAAAAAGTAAAAGAAATAATTTTAGGAGTATGAAAAAACCACATGCAAATCTTAAGACATATATAAAAACACCTGCAAAGTTTCAAAACGATCACCCTTAAACTGTAAGAGGAGTTGCGCTAACAAGGTACCCACTCCCAATACACTTTAACATTATTAGACCTCAAAAAAATTTAAAAAGACGAAAAAGGTGAGAGAAATAATTTTAGGAGTATGAAAATACCACATGCACATCTTGAGACATATATGAAAACACCTGCAAAGTTTCAAAACGATCATCCTAAAACTGTGAGAGGAGTTGCGCTAACAAGGTACCCACTCTTGTACACTTTAACATTATTAGACCTAAAAATGGCTGAGTTAAAAAGACGAAAAACGTGAAAGAAATAATTTCAGGAATATGAAAAAACCACATGCACATCTTCATACCTATTTGAAAACACCTGCAAAGTTTCAAAACGATCGCCCTAAAACTGTTAGAGGAGTTGCGCTAACAAGGTACCCACTCCTGTATACTTTAACATTATTAGACCTAAAAAAAATGGCTAAGTTAAAAAGAAGAAAAAAGTGTAAGAAATAATTTTAGGAAAACGAAAAAACCACATGCACATCTTCATACCTATTTGAAAACACCTGCAAAGTTTCAAAACGATCACCCTAAAACTGTGAGAGGAGTTGCGCTAACAATGTACCCACTCCCTATACACTTTAACATTATTAGACCTAAAAAAATGACTATGTTAAATGAAAACCTATCTAGGGACATAACTCCAAGACTTATGGGCCCTTGATAAATATTTTACTACAACAGATTCCTTACCTCAGGCAACAAGTGTGATATAAGTTTCATTAATATAGAACAATAAATACAAAAGTTATTATAATTATTAAGCAAGATATACATGAAAACCAAAAGTGTCACTGTTAAGTTTTCAAGAATTACAAAGGGAAATAACTTCAACAGTATTGATCGCAGGACCTTTATTTTCATGTAGCAACAGCATCTCATCAATATCAACATTTATGCAAAAAAGATAAGATTCTGTAAACTATTAAGTAAGATATGCAGGGAAAACCAAAATGTCACGGATAGACGGACAGAAAGACGTGAAAACAGTATACCCCCATTAAACTTCGTTTGCGGGGGTATAAAAATTCGTCCGGGATGTGATTTCTCTAGCGCCGGACGCGAGAAAATTACCGTCTGTGTCCAGTATCTTTTATGATGCGCCACCAGTTGTGCTGATGTTACGTTCAAAGACGCCGACGTGACATCTGAAGAGCCCGATAAGGTGCTAATTTTATCGGCTACTTGAGATGAATAGCGGTAATTAAGCATGCAACGCATAAAGACTAATTCAGAGTCACAGTAGATAGTAACGGTTTAATCCAGCTAATTGTACTCAAAAGAACTAAAGAAATAAATTTAATCTTGTCTAAAAAGTCTTTGAACATTGCATGTGCATACAATGCTAGTCAGATAAATTTCATCGTAAGACAACATGTGCGTTGATACAGCGTACGGTTCCGTTTGTAGTAAATATTGCACGCGTAGTTCTATCTTTAGCTGTGTATTGACTACAATGTCGGAGAAAAATACGTTCAATTTTGCCGTTAACATTGATCCGTTAACCACTGGTCAGTAAAGCGATAGTTGCACATGTTTACAAAGCAGGTATTGAAGATTAGTATTGTGTCTGTCGAACTACTTAATTGATTGAGAGGTTAATTTTCGCTTACTCAGGTGTGAATAATCCTGGTGTATGAGTGAGTGAGTGAGTGTTTAAGTTTTACGTCCCACCAACAGCTAAGGTCATACAGAGACGGGACCTCGGTTTAAAGACTCATCCGAAAGTCTGGAGAAGCCCGGGATCGATCCTGCGATCCCTGGTTTACAAGGCGAGTAGCGTAACCACTCGACCACGGAGGCTTCTTCCTGGTGTATGAATGTCATTTGACGTGTCACCAGTAACAATTCTGATTCTGATTCTGAATAACACTTGGCGGATCATTACTGTTGTTAAACGCCCGTTTGACAAACGGGACGTAAATATGTTATACCCCCACCCCCTGGCGTCCGTCGGTCTGCCTGTTGTTTTTATGAGGCTAATGACGGTGCGAATAACACCTGGCCGAAAATTTACTTCAAAGCCATACAGTCGCCCCGAAAAATATACATTTTCGAGGTTTCGCGGTGCCTGACTTCGGCCCTAGTGTTTTTGTCGTGCCTGCTTCTAGCATAGGGCGATAAAGGCGTCTGATTTTCCGCCCGTTTGTCAATCCTTAAATATTTGCGACAACCCTAACTTTCACCCAAATGGTCAAGTTCATTTCTCAAAAATTATAAGAGCTTCATTTATGATACTTGGTACAGAGGTGCATCTGGGGATGGCAACACTAATGCAAGTATCCATATTTGACCTTGACCTCCTTTTCATGGTCCACTGACTTTGAAAACTACTGCATCAAACCTTGCGACAACCCTAGCTTTCACCCAAATGGTCAGGCTCATTTCTCAAGAACTATAAGAGCTTCATCGATGATACTTGGTACAGACTTGCATCTGGGAATGGCAACAATAATGCAAGCATCCATATTTTACACTGACCAACTTTTCATTGTTCGCTGACTTTGAAAACTATTGCGTCAAACCTATGTTCACTCTACTATTTATGTTCATTTCTGAAGAACTATAAAAGCCTTTTTAATGATACTTAGTACTAACTTGCAACTAGGGGTGGCAACCATAATGCAAGCATCCATATTTGATCTTGACCCACTTGACCACTGACTTTGTAAACTATTGTGTCAAACCTAGCATTTCCCTTCTATTCAAGTCCATAAGAACTATAAGAGCTTCGTTAATGTTGTTTGGTATAAACTTGCATCTACTGATGGCAATTATAATGCAATTATCCATATTTGACATTGACATACATTTCATGGTGCATTGACTTTGTGATCTATTGTGTACACCCTAGTGTTCACCCTAATGTTCAAGTACATTTCTCAAGAACTATAAGAACGTATTTATTGTTACTTGGTACATTCTTGAATCTAGGAGTGATTACTGTAATACAAGCACCCATCTTTGACATTGACCTAAATTTTATGGCTCTGTGACTTTGAGCCCCCACAGGCGCGACACAGCTTTCGGTGGAACTCTTTGTTTATTGTGTGCAGCAGCAGAACGATTTTATCTTTTTGTTAGTGGGTAACCTAAGCAATATTCCAATGAAGCTTGAATGAAATTAGGACAGGGTTATGGGATGAGGACACGTTTAAAGATATTTTTTTTATTTTTAGCTCTGGTGGCCATCTTGCTCATTCGAGCGAACGATTTTAGCTATTTTGATAGAGAGTCACCTATATTTTGGCAACATTCCTGTGAAGTTGTAGAGAAAATGGCCCTGGGGTTTAGGAGAAGTTAGCAGTTTAAGCAAATTGTTGACGTTTTCTATTTTTAGTTCTAACGGCCATCTTGTTCATCGGAGCGGAATAGTTTGAGCTGTATTGGGAAAGAGTCAACTAAGCAACATTCCTATGAAGTTTCAATACAATAGGCCCAGGGGTATGGGAGAAGTAGACGTTTAAAATATTTTTTTTTTCTATTTTTGAAAGTTGATACTTGTATCAAGTTTCTATGTTAACGCATTTCCACATGAACTACTTAAATCTAAGTTATTTGGCTATGGAATAGGGGGAAATACTGGCAAATAGATAGATTCCTTTCTTTACTACAGAAAACAGCGCGCATATTCAGAGTGGGTGCCAGTTTTGTCTGGAGTCCAACAAGGGACCGTTCTTAGTCCACTGTTATTCTCCCTGTACATCAATGATATTTCCACTGACATTGACTCAGATATAAGACTTCGCAGATGCCTGTGTTTGCTATCTGGAATTAGAAGATACAGAGGACTCACTGAAACTTAAGAATGATATAGATAAATTAGGATGTTGGGCACGAAAATGGGACATGGGATTTCAGACCATTAAATGCAATATTATGCAAGTAACTAGGAAGAAAAAAAAAAGAGGCTTCTTACACCTTAAAGGGAACGGTCCTCGAGAACGTGGATTCCATTTAATACCTTGGTGTGACACTCGCACACAATTTGAGATGGAATACACATATTAGCAACATGTGTACTAAGGCAAATAGAATGCTTGGTTTCCGGAGGCGAAATATTCATAAGTGTCCCCAGGATGTAAAAGAGGCAGCATATAAAGGTCTTGTTCGCCCAATCTTGGGATATGGTAGTTGTATCCGGGACCACAGCGGATTGGTCCTTAATGAAGAAATTGAAGAAGTTCAGAATACAGCTGCAAGATTTGTAACAAACAGTTACTGCTTTGAAACTGGGAGCATGACTGAACTATTAGGAAAATTAAAATGGGATTCTCTCTAGAAAAGGAGAAAAGACAGAATGCTCATTTGAGATCTAAAGGGTGCTGTCCGCATCCAACAGATGACCTTGTTACCCCAGCTAGGCACTGTAGAAATCATCCATCATTGGCGTTTCAGACCCTTACTGCAAGAACTGACATTAAACTCCAATAAAAACAAACAAACATTTATTCTTCCCCCGGACCAATACAGGTTGGAATGCCCTTCTCGATTTAATCTATCCTTTTTCAGCAGCTGAAGGTGCTGGGGATTGTATAGCTAAGTTTACCTCTTTAGTGACAGCGATAGGGACTAGCTTCCTTTTCTCCCTTTCTTGAGAGGCTCCCATCCTAATTTTCCTAGTATTCCAGTTATGCTCCCAGTTTCATGCAAAACTTAATACACCTATTTATCTTATCCCCAAATTTCTAAACAATCCCTATATTGGTTACTGGGACCTCGTCTGGACGAAATTTTTGCAGAAAGAAGAAGAATCGGAGCAAAAACAATTAGTCGCCCTTCTTTGTATGTGAGAGACTTACAAGTGCAAGTGTTTAGGTTCGGTGTTGGCTTTAAGGGAGCACTATGGGCTACCGCGCATTTTGGTGTTTTTCGGTGAGTTTTCGTATTTCTATAGACTATACGTAAAATATGTTCTTGTATTTTTGTTTCTTTAAGCTCCCTCTTTTTACCCCAAAACCTATGTAGTTTTTAACTACCCGATTGGTCCTTCACATCTATAAACCCCGCTAAAATGGGGACGTATAAAAGCCGGGAGTAACGGTCGGGAGAATGTATTGATAAAGGTATTAAACATGCACCGCCTACCTTAATGAAATTTAGAACAATTGTCAAATTCAGAATCTTCTTCAAAGTGCATCTTAGGTTTAACATTAGGTCTAAAGGGTGCTGCGAGCATTCCAACAGATTACCTGGTCCCCCCAGCTAGGCACTGTAGAAATCACAATTCATTGGCGTTTCAGATCCTTACTGCAAGAACTGACATTTATAAAGAATCATTCATCGCCCCCCCCCCCCGAACCATTAGAGACTGTAGTGCAAGTAAAAGACCCCTACCGGTTATTGCATGATTACTGTGTAGGCTTTCATCCAGCAAACCAGGAGTACATTATATACACCTGCGAGTAGTGATCTGATATGACTGATCGCAGTACTAGTATCAGTAAAAAAGAAGTAAGAAAGAAAGAAAGTATGTCATTAGACGTGTCACCAGCAAAAAATTCAGATTCAGACGGGTACTTTTGATGGATATTTCCCCTTGAGCACTACAGCCTGGGTTCGGCCCCTAATAATTTACAAAGTGCTTGACAAAAGTTACTCCCGATCCCCAAAGTTTGTGACACGGTTGTATCTTTCAGTATGAATCGTGATAAATATTTGATAACAATTTGTAGTCTTATATGCGTTTTGTAAAGGCCGAGTATATATTCTACTTTTGTTCCAAATGTCATCAAGATAGATGCATGTTTAATACCTTTATTCGATTGTCAAAATTTACTCCCGACTCTTCTCCCGACCGTTACTCCCGGCGTTTATATTTTCCGGCCTTTATACTTTCCCCGCTAAAATACGTCACTTCCTTTCGAAAACAGAAGACAGCGTCTGCATATTTCAACAAAATTCAATCAAATTTTGGCCGTTTCTCGGACAAGATCAACTATTTTAAGCTAGATATCAACTATACTTAGCAAATTTAAGAATTAATAGGTAGTACATTTGTAATTTTGATTATAAATGGTTAGTGTAACGTACGGCCATTACACTCGCGACATCAATTTTCGTGGTTTTTATTTATTTTTATTTTTTTTCAGCTGGATGTTGAAAAATTGTTTTCTTTTGGAAGTCATTTGTCTGGCTTTAATTGTTTTCCAACAATGGTAGCTCAGTGCTTAATGCACTTGCCTCTGATGCTAGAGGTCCCGGGTTCGATCTCTGACAGCGGCGATAAAATTCCGGTGTCCGAACATGCTCCATTGGCATCATTTGCAGAGATGAATGTCATAAAGTGCACCGTCCTTCAGATAGGAATGTTAACTGGAGGCCCCCTGTGCAGGGTAAAGTCCCTGCTGTAATTACATGATTATTGTGTCGTGTGTAGGCTTTCATCCTGTAAACCTGGAGTATGTAATGTACACCTGCGGTAATTGTCAAATGTGACCGATGCAGTAGAAAGAAAAACAAAAGTCAATTTAAGTCTACAAAGTACTCTTGAAGGTAAGAATTTGCTCCATAGGAGCAAATTCTTTCCATGCTCCCCAGCAGCAAATTCTTTTCTTAAGAAGTTGCTTGTGGTACAATCAAGTACCCAGTTCTGGATCAGTCACGCGTCATTGAGTGTTGTAGCCAATATGGTTGCTTGCTACTCAGAACATTTGGTACCATTTTTGTCGCGCCTGCTTTGAGCATGGGGCATTGTCCCCCTTTTGTGCCTTCTCTGCTTTTTAGGAGTCCCACCGTCAAGCCGTCAACATTTGCGACCACCCTTAGTTTCACCCTAATGTAAGTCCCCCAAAGACGCAACATAGCCTTCGGCGGAATTTTGTCAAGAAAAATTAGCCCTCTACAAAATGCACATAAACTAGTCCTGTACAACAAGACCCTACCGACGTTCAGTCACTCCGTAGGGTCTTGTGTCCTTCCATACAAAAACTGGAAATTCTGAAAATTTCACCACTATTCAATATTGGTGGCATGTTCAATAAAAAGGATATGATCATATGATGAATAACATACAAATCTTACGTTTGGCAAAGCAGCTTTCTTGTTTTTAACCTGTAAGTGCATGTAAACGTTAACTTTTCACAAAACGCGACTCTGTACAGGGTCGCCGATGTAAACAATATGGCCGTTCATTTCCGTAATTTGTCCGGTGAATCCCGGTGATGATCGTAAAGGCAAAGATAAAACCCAGTACTTGATTCTCCGTACCGCGTATGAGAATAGAATAGAATTGTTTATTTCACCAATTTCACCAATTATGACACTCGCGGATAAATAAAAACTACATGCAATGAGAATTCATTGTCTGTCTGCTTGGAATACTCGGAGGGAGCAATAATAAATGTGTTTGACCTTGTTGCTGCGAATCTGCAGTTTCTAGAACTGAAAATGGAGTAATTTACTGATATGAACTTAGGCACAGCCTTAATGCTATAGTGGTAGGATAGGGAAGGGTAGGATAGGAGTAAGAGTAAGGTAGCAGTAGGGACAGGGGTAGTATAGAGGTAGGATACGGTGTTTTAGGGGTGGGGGTAGGGTAGAGGTTACTGTTAGGGTAAGGTAGGGGGCTGGGTGGGTAAGGATAGGGGTAAGGGTATGGGGTAGGTAGGGGTATGGTAGCGGAAGAGGTAGGTGCGAGGGAAAGGGGATGGGTATGGAATGGATAGGGTTGGGGTAGGGGTATGATATGGGAAGGGGGTAGGGGTAAGGGCTGTGGTATGGTAAGGTGAAGGGTTTATATGCCTGGATAGTCCGACTCGCACCACTTTGCCTGGACAGGCTTAGATTTCTAAGAGGTTTACCAGTACTCGTGTGCGGTCAGCATGATGCTCCCAATCTATTTTTCAAAGCCCCCATGGGCGAGGTTGGGGGGGGGGGGTGGGTGGTCTGGTAGTGGTAAGGGGTAGTGTAGAGGTAAGGGGGTTGGATAGGGTAGTGTAAGGTTAAGGGGTAGGAATGGGTTAGGGTTTAGGGCAGGGGTATGATAGAGGTAAGGGGTAGGGTTGGGTAAGGGGTAGGGACTGTGATATGCGAAAGGGTAGGGATATTGGGTGGGAAGGTAGGGTAAGGGGTAGGGGAATGTGGTAGGATAGGTGTAAGGGGCTGGTAGGGGTATGGTTTGGGTCGGCAAGGGTATTGCAATGGAAGGGATAGGGGGAAGAGGTAGGGGCTGGGTTATGGGATGGGGGTAGGGGTCGGTAGGGTAAATGTAGGGGTATGGAGCGTGGTAGGGTATGGGTAGCCGAAGGGGTAGGGGTAAGAGGTAGGGGCTGGGGTATGGGATGTGGGTAGGTTAGTGGTGGGGTAGGGTAAGTGTAGGGGCGTGGTAGGGTATGGGTAGCGGAAGGGGTAGGGTTAAGAAGTAGGGGCTTTGGTATGGGATGGGATGGGGGTAGGGTAGGGTATGGGGCATGGTAGGGGAAGTGATAGGGTATGGGTAAGAGGTAGTGGCTAGGGTATGGATATTGGTATGGTAGCGGGTGGATAGGTAGGGGTATGGTTGGGGTATGGTAGCGGAAGGGGTAGGTGCGAGGGAAAGGGGACGGGTATGGGAATGGATAGAGTTGGGGTAGGGTATTATAGGGAAAGGGGGTAGGGGTAAGGGCTGGGGTATGGTAAGGGGTAGGGGCTGGGGTATTGGTAGGGGAGAGGTAGGTGTAGGGTTAGTGGGATGGTGTATGGTAGGGGAAAGGGGTAGGGGTATTGTAGGGGAAGGGGGTAGGGGATAGGGTAGGAGTAGGGGTATGATAGGGGTGGGTAGAGGCTAGGGGGTGGTATGAGGAGGGTGTGTATAGGGTAGGGTATAATTGGATAGGGTGTTCCCTTGCTTGATTCTTTCCTTGAAAAAATTGCCTTTCCTTTTACAACTACGCAGACAAAGAAAAAACCATGTTGTAAAATAGTAAGAGACAACACTGTATAACTACTATATATGTTTACTATATTAAACCCGCAGAGCAACTGAAGTAGATTCTGAGAGCATGCTGTATTAAAATCTGATACTCTGAACTATAACCTTTTTTGCTAAGGTAAATATGTAAATGAGGTATTCATATAAACAACAACACTACACATGTGATATAGTTGAAACCACTACAGCTTCTAATTTCAAATGAGTGACAGAATGCTTAAAACCTCTGTTTGTCTTTAAAAATAATCCCTGGCAACACGCAACGCAAACAACGGCTATGTTTGATGTTGTTCTATTCAGATCAGTTTTTCCGCGAACAGTGACGTCACTGGTTTCGGCAGGAATCGGAACATCCCGAAGTGAAATCCAATATGGTGGACGGATAAAAAACAGTACCTAACGCTTCGTGGATATTTTTAGGATAATATTGAATATTTTTGGGCTTATTTTGAACAGAGAACGACACAGAACAATACAGTTCTGTGACTTATATCGGATGACATTATAAAACCAGTGATTTTCCCGTTTCTTAACGGAATTTCCAGTTTTTCGCGGTTGGGACTCATGACCTTACAGGAAAGCAGCGTAGCGTAATGTATGGAAGGTCATGAGTTCAGGACTAGCACATAAACATATAGGGCTGGCTAATCAGAGCTGAAAAGATAATTGATTATCAGTAAGGTTGACGATTAATCGGATAATCGATTATTCAATCGATAAATTCTACAATAATGATTATCATTACTGATTAGCAAGTGCAATAGATTATTTGATAAGTACAATTTACTACCCAAAGCTGTGCTTAAAATAGCTGTATAAGTGGCAAACAGTGCAGACCCAGATGAGATGCCGCTTTCATCGGCGTCTCATCTGGGTCTACACTGTTTGCTCAGGTCTGTCTGTTCAAATACGTCTGGCAAAGTATAGCATATGGTAGGAGTCATGCTCATACAGAAAGCCAGACATATAAAATTATGACCAAATATTCAGTGATTACTAATCGGTTATCGATCGCAATGATAGGAATGATAATCGATTATCATTTCAGCTCCGATTAGCCAGCCCTAATTATCAGTCCTGTCATTGCGATCGACAATCGATTGGTATTAATCGCTAAGGTTTTTGTCATGATTTTACCTGTCTGACTTTCTGTCTGAGCATGACTCTTACCATATGTTGCACTTTACCATATGTATATTTCAACAGACATGTCTGAGCAAACAGTGTAGACCCAGATGAGACGCCGCATAATGCGGCGTCTCATCAGGGTCTGCACTGTTTGCCACACATCCAGCTATTTTAGGCATGGCTTTGGGTAGTAAATTGTACCTATCAAGTAATCAATTAAAAGCAAATCGGAAATGATAATCATTTTTGTGGAATATATCGATTGATTAATCGATTATAAGATTAATCGTGTCAGCCTTACAAACATACTTTCTAATTTTATTCGGCTGACATTCAGATTTGCAGAATTGGGACCACGGTTAGACCCAAGTTGCGGATCACAGTACCCAGTTGCGGATCACAAGGTTTTGTTTGTTTGATTTGATGTTTAACGCCACCGTCGACACTAAAGGTCATTTAAATTGGAGGCATTGCTCACAATTTTGTTGGAATTGTACCCGGCATGGAGATGAAATGACATCTCAAGCCCTGCCGCTTAATGAAACTAATAGCGGTTTAGAAGCATTGACGGTCCGACTCGCACTGCTTTGCCTGGGCAGGCTTACATCGGTAAGCTGTTTACCAGTGTACTCGTATGCGGTTCAGTTTCAGCTCCGGTGGAAAGCATCATTTAGACCATCTATTTCTTCAAGCTCCAATGTGTGGGGGCTATCGAATGGTGTTAACCTATTTGGAAACAATCAGTGGCATTCAGTAAACATTTAATATCGATTTGTGGTCAAGTATCAATGCCGCTGACCCTGCCACCCCTCCACCACCACCATCATACCCATCACCAATGAGGTCAAAAGGCATTGTTTAGTGCCCAGTCCGTCGACCTTCCCACATTCTGTTCGGTGGCATTCAGTAAATATTAAATATCGATTTGTCGTTTTGTCCCCCGGTCTATCGACCTGTCTCTGTCTCGCGCCGTCTCCCACTTAAAAAAATTGGGATGTTTTCATGCAGCTACACTAACTTGTTCCCCCCAGCTCTTAAAAAGGGCACTTTCAGCGTGCGTAAATATGTAAATATGAACAGGCATGTAAAAAAAGGATTTTAAGCTCACCTGAGAACAAAGTGCTCAAAGTGAGCTATTGTGATCACCCGGCGTCCGGTGCCAACAATTTACTTAATGAAATCTCCTCCTAAACTGGTGAATGGATTTCAAAATAATTTCACAAAAATGTTCCTTGGGTGACCCTCTACCAAAATTGTTAAAATGGTTCCGCTCCATTGAACAAAATGGCCGCCAGAGCTAAAAATAGAATAACCTTTGAACAACATCTCCTCCTAGCCAACTGGCCTGATTTGAGTGATTTCTAAATAATTTCCCAGAAATGTTCCTTGTGTGACTCTCTACCAAAATTGAGTATTATTAGCTTCTTCTCAACTTAAACTGCTGGGTCGATTGGAACCAAATTACATGTGGAGCCTCTATGGGAAGGGGGAACAGAAGTATGTTTGTAAGGACTGGGTCACACGACCAATATGGCCGCCATGGCCCGATATGTAAAAAACATAAGTCTTCTTCTCGGGGACCAAATGGCCGATGACCTTGAAAATTGGTATGTAGCATCAGGGATGTCGCAGATAATTTCTTTTATTTGACTAACTCCCTATCAGTGAACTGTCCTGTTTGCACGGTTATTAGCAATAGGCTGGGATATGTTGTTTTAACCCTGTCTGTTTGTATACATCATGTATGTGGACAACCTTTTAACGTTGGTCATAACTTTTTAACCATTTGAGATAGCGCCTTCATATTTGACATGTGCTTTCCAAACATGCAAAAAAAATTGATCTTGACCCCTCCTACTTTAAAGAAAAACGTGGACAAGGGCTTCACATCCATTAAAAAAAAATTGCCTTTTGCCTACTTAAAAGAAAAAATAGCAGGTCATAACTTTTGAATTTTTCATATCTTGCATGTAGTTTCCTTGTGACATTGAAGGGCTTCACAGCCATACAGAAAATTTGACCTATGATTGTGACCTTGACCTACTTAAAAGAAAAAATATCATTGATCATAACTTTTGAACTGTTTGAGACAGAGCATTTTTATTTTGCATACAGGTTCCTTGTGGTAAGGGCTTCACGTCCATACAAAAAAGTGTGACCTTGACCTATTTTAAAGATGAAATCATTATTGGTCATAGCTTGAGAATCGTTTTAGTTTGAATCTTTATATTGAGCATGTAGGTTCCTTCAACTTCCTTGTGACAATGTCTTAACTCAAACAAAAAATCTTGACCTTTGACCTTGATCTTGACCTGTGAGTCCATATTCGAAGAAAAAGTGACCATGTCCAGGGACATATTCCTGTTTCACTAACACATCTTGTTTCTAAACTTGCGAATTTTTACTTTCTGTTTTGAAAAATAGCCAATCCTGATCAGTCCGGAAACATTCAATTTTAATTGACTTGGGATTTGTCCGATTTATTGCAAATGACCTCTGTTGCATGTAAGACGCCTGCACAACTAACACACAAGATCGACCACTGTCTTTGTCTCATTCAGTCATCAACAATTTGGATCGCATGGAATCATTTATTACTTTGCCCCCACCCATAGGGGCTTGAAGAAATATATGGGCTGCATGATGCTTCCACGCAGAGCTGAATCCGGCCCGCACACTAATATTGGTAAACCGCTTAGAGGTTCTAAGCCTGTCCAGGAACCGCGGTGCGAGGCGGACCGTCCATGCTAATATAAAACCCTATTGGTTTCTTGGGCGACAGGACTTGAGATGTAATTTCATCTCAATTTCGGGTAAAAGACCCACAAAATTGGAAGCAACGTCTCCAAAATGACCTTTACAGTGTTGACGGGGACGTTAAACCTCAAATCAAACAAACAAACAAACAAAAATCATTTATTACTAGGGTTGCAACGATAAAACGATACAGTTACTTCATGATCTGATACATATTGTGATATTTGTTTTTAATAAGGCTATATATGTCCTCACAGATCCAATGACCACTAATTAGTGACTGCATTGCCATCTTGGCCCTCTTGTTATACTTTTTTATTTCTAGTTGTGTCTACTGTTGTATGATATTTTCAGCCTCTGTATTGAGCCCATATATTTTTAGGACCAGCTACGCTAATTTGTAGAAGGGGGCGCAACATCTCTAAAGCTGTCGAATGTCTATTCAAGGAGCTCTTCACCAAAGAGGAGACCACTCGCAGGACACTAACCAGTTTTACAGGACCAGGAAAACTTGAAGAAATATACGGTAAACATAGTCAATCACTTAATGGTGTATGGCATTTGGGGACTCTGACCTAGTGGATAAGAGAGCTGACTCTTAATCATTAGGTCTCTCACTGATGGTTCGAATCTGGCTCGGGTTACAATCAATTGTTCAAGCCAGTCAGTCAACAGAGCGAAGCTAATCACCATCTCGAAATTTTGACTTCACAAAAATGACAAGTTCATTCTCACATCATACATGTACCTGGCCATGCAAACCGAACTTGAAAGACCATCCCAAAAAAATTTAACGAGAAAAATAAAGACAAATATGGGAAAAATGAAGACAAAGACGAAAACAAGAACTTATAATCTTAAGAATTGAAAGATCTTTTTTTTTAGCTCACCTGAGCCAAATGCTCATGAATATCACCGTGTCGTCCTCCATCATATCTCGTCAACAATTAGTTTGTTAGCACCCGAAAGGTTACAGTTTTCAGTTTTGATCCAAACTTAACAAAATTACTAAGGATGTTTGCCTCTATGAAATCTAGGTCAAGTTTGATACTGGTCATGTCTGGTCAAAAAGTAGGTCAAAGCCAAACAGAAAAACCTTACTGACAATCTAGAGGCCACAATTTTTGTCCAATCATCATGAAACTTGCTCAGAATGATCAGCTCAACATTACCTAGGTCAAGATCGAATATGGGTCATGTTGGGTCAATAAGTAGGTCAACTCATAAAAAAAAAGAACTTTACACCCTACTGCACAGTGTTCAATCTAGGCTGCGCCCGCTTTTTACATGAAGGACGCACTAGAGATCATTCAATGGGCTCGTCGGGTGCAACTGTAGAATTTAGTGACCGTTTCTTCTAGAGTTTATTTTTTGCGATTTTCTCGTGATTTTTCGACAGTCTGGTGCGTATTATTGAGTTAATCACAAACCGCATGTTGCCAAATCAAAATAATTCAGAAAAAAATTTGTTTTATCTGTATAACCAGTAACAATTCTTATTTTTTAAACCCAAATCGATGTTTTGCTTACTGGGGACGCCGCTGTGCACCAGATTCGTGTGCGCTGTAGTGGCTTAAGCTAAATACCAGATCGAAAAAGCTATTTATTATAGAGTTCTTCTCTTCCTGAAATAAATTTCATGGCATTCATTCCAAATAAAGATGCATTTAATTCATTTTTATATTGCAGCCAACACCTAAAGATAAAGCTGGCAACTTTATACAGTATAATTTAAGGACCCTCCAAATGGCCGTCTTTTTCAATGCCTGTGGGCCAAGAGGGCCCCACAAATTCTAGATTGAACACTGTCCTAGATGCTGCAAGTTTGGTCCAGTCATCATCAAAAACTTGCTCAGAATTATCTCCAGTCAAGTATGAGTCATAATGGGTCAAAAAGTAGGTCAGGTCAAATCATAGAAACATAGTTTTGGTACAATCATTATCAAATTTGCTCAGGATGATCCTCTCAACAATATCTAGGTCAAGTTCGAATATGGGTCATGTCAGGTCAAAGGTGGGTCAGTAGATCAAATCATAGAAAAACCTTGTTAACAATCTAGAGGCAAGCTTTGGTCCAAACCGTCCAATCATCATCAAAATTGCTCAGAATGATAATCATGACAATATCAAGGTCAAGTTCGAATGTAGGTCATGTCAGGTTAAAAAGTAGGTTAGTAGGTCAAATCATAGAAAAACCTTGTTAACACACTAGCGGCCAGTTTTGGTCCAATCATCATCAAACAACCTTGCTCAGAATGATCATCTCGACAATATCTAGGTCAAGTTTAAATATGGGTCATCTCGGGTCAAAAGGTAGGTCAGTATGTCATACAGAAAAACCTTGTCAACACCAGAAGCAATGGGACTCCGCCCATCAGGGCTTGAAGAAATAGATGGGCTGCACAATGCTTCCATGCAAAGATGAAACCAACCTTACAGGAGATCAGGTAAACCACTTAGAGGATCTAAATAGAAACAAAGGCAATGATCAGGAATCAACACAATTAACCCATCAGAGACACCAAAGGGAAAGAAACCAGACCCTAATGGAAAGTCTGTCCAGGCTAAGCAGTGCGAAGAGGACTAGCCATTCTTATAAATCCTATTAGTTACATTGGGCCACAGGGCTTGAGATGTCATTTCATCTCAGTGTCGGGTAAAAGTCCCAGAAATGTCTCCAAAATGACTATACAGTGTTGATTGGGAAGTTAAACCTCAAACAAACAAGCAAACAAACACTAGCGGTCACAGTTTTGGTCCATTCATCATCAAACGTGTTCAGAATGATCACTTGGACATTGTCTGGGTCAAGTTCAAATATGGGTCATGTTAAGTCAAAAGGTAGGCCAGTATTTCAAATAAGATGTGTTTGTGAAACACGAACATGTCCCCGTGCATGGTATTTTTATGCCCCCGGAATCTAAGATTCTGGGGGGCATATAGTTTTTGGTCTGTCCGTCTGTTTGTCTGTTTGTCCGTTTGTCTGTTTGTCCGTTTGTCCGTTTCTCCGTCTGCAAAAACTTTAACATTGGGCATAACTTTTGAATGGTAAGTGATACAGCTTTCATACTTCACATGTGCATTCCTTGTCACAAGACCTTTCAAGAGGTACCATAAATTTTGACCTCGTGACCTTCACCTTGAGATTTGACCTACTTTTGGCCTCATTTTTAAAAACTTTAACATTGGCCATAACTTTTGATTGGTAAGTGATAGAGCTTTCATATTTCACATGTGCATTCCTTGTCACAAGACCTTTCTGTTGGTACTATAATTTTTGACCTCATGACCTTGACCTTGGCATATGACCTACTTTTTTAAAAACTTTAACATTGGCCATAACTTTTGATTGGTAAGTGATAGAGCTTTCATATTTCACATGTGCATTCCTTGTCACAAGACCTTTCTATTGGTACTATAATTTTTGACCTCATGACCTTGACCTTGGCATTTGACCTACTTTTTAAAAACTTTAACATTGGCCGTAACGTTTGATTGGTAAATGGTAGAGCTTTCATATTTCACATGTGCATTCCTTGTCACAAGACCTTTCTATTGGTACTATAATTTTTGACCTCATGACCTTGACCTTGGCATTTGACCTACTTTTTAAAAACTTTAACATTGGCCGTAACGTTTGATTGGTAAATGGTAGAGCTTTCATATTTCACATGTGCATTCCTTGTCACAAGACCTTTCTAATGGTACCATAATTTTTGACCTCATGACCTTGACCTTGATGTTTGACCTACTTTTTAAAAACTTTAACATTGGCCATAACTTTTGATTGGTAAATGGTAGGGCTTTCATATTTCACATGTGCATTCCTTGTCACAAGACCTTTCTAGTGGTACTATAATTTTTGACCTTGTGACTTTGACCTTGATGTTTGACCTACTTTTTAAAAACTTTAATATAGTCCATAACTTTTGATTGGTAAGTGATAGAGCTTTAATATTTCACATGTGTATTCTTTCTCACAAGACCTTTCCAGTGGTACCATAATTTTTTACCTCGTGACCTTGTGGCCTCAACCATGACATAATTTAGTGATGGGGCTTTCATATTGCACAGGCGCTGTCCGGGGGCATCGGTGTTTCACAAACACATCTTGTTTTGTTTTCAAAGTTGGTCACAGTTCAAGGTCAATGTCACAGGTGGGAAGCCCTTGACACAAGGAACTCACAAGCCAAATATGAAGGCTCTGTCTTAAATGGTTCAAAAGTTACGAACAATAATATGTTTTTAAAAGTAGGTCATAGGTCAAGGTTACAGGTCAAACAAAAATTGCATGAATGTAAAGCTCTTGTCACAAGGTACCTACATGCCAAATATGAAGACTCTATCTTAAATGGTTCAAAAGTTATGAACAATTTTATAGTTACTTTTAAGTGGGTCGAAGGTCAAGGTCAAAATATTAGCTCTTGTCACAAGGAACCTACAAGCTGAATATGAAGGCTGTATCTCAAACGGTTCAAAAGTTATGGCCACTTAACTTTTTCTTTTATGTAGGTCAGAGGTCAAGGTCGTAGGTCAAAATTTTTTGTGTGAATGAAAAGCTCTTGTCACAAGGAACCTACATGCAAAATATGAAGGCTATATCTCAAACGGTTCAAAAGTTATGACCAAAATGTTATTGTTTTAAGTAGGTCAAGGTCACAGGTCAAAATTTTTTTGTATGAATGTAAAGCTTTTGTCACAAGGAACATACATGCCAAATATGAAGGCTGTATCTCCAACGGTTCAAAAGTTATGACCAATGTTAACTTTTTTCTTTTATGTAGGTCAAGGTCACAGGTCAAAATTTTATGTGTGAATGTAAAGCTCTTGTCACAAGAAATCGCTATGCAAAATATGATGGCAGCTGGCTCTATCTCAAAAGGTTCAAAAGTTATGACCAAAATGTTTTTTTTATTTCAAGTAAGTCAAAGGTCAAGGTCACAGGTCAAAATTTTTGCACAAATGTAAAGCTTCTGTCACATGACAAATAAATGCCAAATATGAAGGCTGTATCTCAAGCGGTTCAAAAGTTATGGCAAATGTTTTTTTTTTTTCTTTTTAAGTAGTTCAAAGGTCAAGGTCACAGGTCAGTTTTTTTTTTTGCATGAATGTAAAGCTCATGTTACAAGGAACCTTCATGCCAAATATGAATGTTCTACCTCAAATGGTTCAAAAGTTATGACCAACGTTAAAGTTGTCCACGTACAAACCAACAAACAGACAGGGCAAAAACAATATGTCCCCGCTATCGCTACCGGGGACATAATAAAAAACTTTTTTAACACTCTAGCAGTGTTCTGCCAAGGCCGCGCCCTTGCGCCATTGGCGCGGAAAAAATCTGTATGGCGCAGAAAAGTTGACATCCATGGGCCCGTGGGCGCATCCAAATTATTGCCGGGCGCACCTTTTTCTCGAGGAACGAACCGTCATCATGTCTTGATCCGGTTGCTTTCCTTTGAAGTCTATTAATCTGCAGCCCAATATATATTTTTAGCCTCTCAAAATTAATCCAACACGTTTTTCACACCTGACACCTGTGGACTGGTCACGTGTCAGTGGCCGTAAATATTGCCTTTGGTTTGATAATACCCAACGCTCTTATAATAATTTGTTTATGGTAACAGATTCCTACTTAATTGTGGAGCCAACAGCGAATGTTCTGATCAGGCTGCGCAGGCTGATCTGTCTCTTTTTGATCAACCCATGTTTCAGTGTTCCCCAAAATTATATTTCCTTAGGCTAAAAATAGTAATGAGACACATTTAGCTGAAGGCCAAGAAAAAAATTCTGTTTGATCTTTTTTGTGTACCGACTGCAAGGTCATGATTTTCATGTCAAAGTCTACAACACCTGTTTAACATTGTATTTCCACATTTAAAAGTCGGACAGAAATAAAATATTGATTGATAAATGGCCCTTTCAAGAGGTCATACTCGCCCTTTGTATAAATTGATTTTTTTTGTGAACGGCCCTGCTTTTTTGGTGAATGGCCCCACTTTTTTGTAAATGGCCCGACAATTTCCTGTCTGATGGGCCATTGGCCCATGTTTTTGAATTTCTTGGCAGAACACTGCTCTAGTAGCCAGTTTTGGTCCAATCATCATCAAACTCGTTCAGAATGACCATCTTGACAATACCGGTATCTAGGTCAAGTTCAATTATGGGTCATGTTGTGTCAAAAAGGAGGTCAAATCATAGAAAGACCTTGTTAACACTCTAGATGCCATAGTTTTGTACATAATGATGGAGAATTTGTATTACATAATATTCTTGCATACCAGATAAGGAATAATAATATTATCATTTCATGGAGATTGGTCATAAAATCTTTACTCTATGACCATTCTCTCGCTTATGCTGATTCAAGAAGGGCAGTTGTCAGTTTCTGGCGAAAGAATGTGCACTGTTTCTTATAAAAAATAAGAATAATCTACATATGTACATTCGTGGACATTTTAAACAAACCTGTCTTTTTTTCTATGATTTTATAAAAACTCAAAATAATTGTTTCTATCATTCTTCGAATTTTTCCCTCATAGATTTCTCATGATTTCTCTGAATTGTCTCTTGTACTTACTTTATCATTGCAGCATTATATACATGTACTTTAAAATATTAATGCTTTCAGCCTGTGCCATGAAAATAAAGAGAGATACCTGAGAAACGTCAAGCGAGAAAAAGATAATGAAGGCGTTCCACAACATAGTTGGATACTGCAAGAGGTAGGTATGAAGTCACTACATGGTTAAGTTTCTTAAATAATGAAATACAACCTGTGAGCATCATACAATTCATAGGGATGAGCTGCTATTGAAGTGTTGTGGCATGCAGATTTTGTTTCATTATTACAGACACTAATCATGTCTAAAAGCAATCAAATATGATATGTTTTCTAGTACATAAAAATTGCATATATGCATATATCGTCACCTATAAGCGAAACTGTTGTAACTGACTATTTTATCAAAAATCACTTTTTGGGATAAATTTATTCCACTCCCTAACCTCTATCTATACACCAAATATTGAGGCTGAATTGAGAATAGATAAGCAAAAATTGAAATATTTGGAAAGTATTGTAACTCAAAATTTGTATGCTCAAAAACTGCAATTAGATGACCCCTTATCAATTCCACTTTTATATCTATTTATTGTTAACTTGAAAAATCTTTACTTGAAAATATCCTTCAAAATGAAATTAAGAAAAAAGTGCAGTTACAATAGTTTCGCATATAACATCATGCAATGCCGGTTTCCCAATTTTCAGTGCGAAACTATTGTAACTTACATATTTCAATTAAAAAAGTTATTTAGACCATAATGTGTAAAACATTATTTTACTTAACATATGTGAATATGACTATTTCTTGTTGCTGTAAAAGAAAAATAATCAGTTTTTTGTCTCTCCTGTAAAATTTAAAAAAATGCAGTTACAACAGTTTCACTTATAGGTGACGATATGTAACACGCCGTTTGATTGAATAGCCTCGAAAAGTAGTGACAGCACATTCTGTTTTGTTTGTTTGATTTGAGGTTTAGCGACCCCGTCAACACTGTAAAGGTCATTTTGAAGATGTTGCTTCCAATTTTGTGGGACTTTTACAGGACATTGAGATGAAATGACATCTCAAGCCCTGCTGCCTAATTTGCCGCCGCCTATCGGGCTTGAAGAAATAGATGGGCTGCATGATGCTTCCACTCAGAGGTGAAACGGACCCCAGCCAGTACTGGTAAACCGCTTAGAGGATCTAAGCCTGCCCAGGCAAAGCGGTGCGAGTCAGACCGTCCATGCTTATAAACCCTTTTGGTTTCATTGGACGACAGGGCTTGAGATGTCAGTTTATCTCAGTGTCGGGTAAAAGTCCCACAAATTGGAAGCACCATCTCCAAAATGACCTTTATAGTGTTGACGGGGATGCTAAACCTCAAACCAAACAAACAAAACAGAACATAACATCTATTCAGTGGTGATGGGGACGTTTAAACGCGAATCAAACAAACAAACCTGCTGCCTAATGAAACCAATAGGGTATATAAGCATGGACTGTCAGACTTGCACCCCTTTGCCTTGGCAGGCTTAGATACTCTAAGCGGTTTACCAGTACTCGTGTGGGGTCGGTTTCAGCTCTGCATAGAAGCATCATGCAGCCCATCTATTTCTTCAAGCTCCGATGGGCGGGGCCTACAGCAGATTCTGTGAACTTATACTGTGTCCAAAACATTCTGTTATCATGCAAAGTTGCTTTTCATTTACATTTCATTTGTCACCTCTTGCAAAATTTTACAACTTCCACTTCTCTTAAGAAAGCAACAAAAAAGCTAAATCAGAATTGGGTTGATTGTTGTCAAAATTTTCATTTGCGGGCTGGGGATTTGTTTGTTTGTTTGATTTGAGGCTTAACGTCCCCGTCAACACTGTATATGTCATTTTTGAGACCTTGCTTCCAATTTTGTGAGATTTTTACCTAACTTTGAGATGAAATGACATCATCTCAAGCCCTGTCGCCCAATGAAACCAATGGGGTTTAAAAGCATGGGCGGCCTGACTCACACCACTTTGCCTGGGCAGGCGTAGATCCTCTAAGCATAGATCCTCTAAGCGGTTTACCAGTACATGTGTGCACCAGTACACGTGTGCGGTCAGTTTTGCATCTGCGTGGAAGCATCATGCAGCCCATCTATTTATACCACAGCATTTGACCTTTGACCTCTAAATACGACCTTGACCTTGGCAGTATGGACCTGGATATTGTTTGTGACACATTGTCTCATGATGGTTAACATATCTGCAAAATAATTTAAAAATCCATCCATAAATAAAAAGGTAATTGACAGCGTTTAAGTTTCGGACAGACAGTCTAAGGTACGCATGGACGGACTGATGGGCAGGGGCAACACTATATGCCCTTCCACCATTCGAATGCTATTCTTTGAATGGCGAGGTATTCTTTGAATGGGGGGGGGGGGCGGGGGCATAATGTTTTTTTTAAATGATTTCTACTCCTAAACTGCTAGGCTGATCTTAAAAGTAGTGGCTGACCTCGGTAGCTCAGTCGGATGGGTGTCTGACCGTGATCAGATGCATGTAGGTTCGGCACCTTCTGGGGTCGGCAACATTCTTTCGTGGAGGTTGATCATGAAATCTTTTCAATGGTCTTTCTCTCATGTCCACTGATTCAAGAAGGGCAGCTGTCAGTTTTTAGTGAAAGAATGAGCACTGTACTGGTTAACAGCTTACGGCTCAAAAATGACATAGTGTTGACTGGGTCGTTAAACCCCAATACAAACAAATGATCTTTGTTATTGGGTCACTGTCAACAAAATTGCTCAAACCCTCCACTCCATATTGTTTCATTTGCACAATTTGGTTCAGGTAAGCGATCCAGGGCAATTATGGCTTAAAACCACTTAAGTTCTAAATAGAAGTAAAGGCAATGATCAGGAATCGATACAATCAACCCACAGCTCCAATCAGAGACATCAAGGGAATGAAACACAAACATGAGGACACCTTGACTGATAAGGTCATGGTTGTATTAACCCTTTCCCACTCAGATACGTGTTTTTACGTGTCTGCACCCCCCCCCCCCCCATTTTAAGCCCCCAGAAGCACCAAAAATCTGCATTTCCTACCCCTGGATAGTTATGTTTGCTTTAAGATTTGTTGGCATAAAAAGTGACCTGTTTTTTTTTCGCCCACCTCCCCACTAAAACTATTGGGGGGGGGGGGGGGGGCAAATGCCTCCCCCCACCCCCTGTGAAGATTGAGATTTGGTCAAAAATTCATGTGAAATCACACTTTTTGCCAACTTTGAGATGCCCCCTCATTATCTGAATACCATGATAACAATGATCAAATCATGAAAGGTTGCATTTGAAAGGCTACTGCCCACTGAACATTCATACCGAGTTTGGTGTAAAACAGACCATCCATTATGAAACAATGGCTAGTTGAAGTTGCTGTCAGGTGAAACACTGTGAAAATCAGCGAATTTCACAAAATCCCTGAGTGGTAAAGGGTTAATGAAGAAAATCCAAACTGACCAAAATAATATTTTTTCATCATTTTATTGCAAGAAACAATATTTCAGATATAATTAATGCCTTTTAGACTAAAATTCAGTATGTTCCCAGATTTCAGTTAACCCTTTCGTACTCAGATACGTGTTTTTACGTGTCTGCACCCCCACCCCATTCTAAGCCCCAGAGGCACCTAAAATCTGCATTTCATACCCGTGGATAGTTATGTATGCTTTAAGATTTGTTGGCCTAAAAAGTGACCTGTTTTTTTTTCGCGCGCCTCCCCACTAAAACTATCCCCCCCTCCCCCACAACCCGAAAAATTTTGGGTGTTAGGCACAGTGTTGCGCCGAGAGGGGGCCATGGGGCCATTTGCCTACCTAAAGTCATTGATGGCCAGTGATTTATCTACCTTTTGGCCTGGCTGAGTCAAACTGACTTACTCACTCCAAAACACTGAGTCAAATTTCAAAATAGTGAGTCAAATTTATCGGGACAGAGACAAGTATGAAAATAGGTGTCTACCATAATAAAGTAAGCAATGGGGGTTTTAGATGTAGAACAAATGTATAAAATATCACTTTTTCTTTTGCAAGAGGTTTTATCTGATGACAAAAATCTGCTACAAAAGAAACAGTATGATGAGATCTACATAGGTTTTTATAAATTCATACATCTAAAACTAAATTCACATGGTTACTGATTACTCTTAACCTTTAACCTGCTGAATATTCAATTAAGCCACATCCATTTGTGACTTTGAATCAATCAGATTACTTGATGCATAAACTGAATGTTAAACAGTGTAGATCCTGATCTTGATCTTGTGCAGTGCATTGAATTTTGAGCCATCGGTGCATACCTGGCAAAACATTTACTTTTCACCATCATCCATTTGAGTTCTAAGCCAACTATACGGCGATTCGGCTATAAGACGGGACCCCCTTTTCAGCTTTTCTAAGGCGGGATTTTGCTTATACTCTTTTATAAGACGGGTCAAATTTTTGCCATATCTGTCGGGACCTATCTGCTACCGCCAGATGCCAGTTAGATGTGAGAAATCGGCCTTTTTTCGTTAGAAAACCCCTCTACTTACCCCTAACATGGCTTGTTTGGCCGCCCAAAATAGCGGCAAACGTCGGGCCGAAACGTCGTATCGCTGTCGGCCCGGTACATGCTTTGCTGGCTTAGGCTATACAGACTCCTATTTAATAGAAAATCCATTTCCCGACCGTCCGGGACAAGACCGAAATCACGACGGGCAGGTGCACTTTGACCTTATGACGCTCGGTCGGGACAAGTGCAAAAAAAAAATCGTCTACAACTGCCCGTTTTTGGGGCCTTAAATACGGTTAAACTAGGATTTTGAAAATCGCTGTCAATTCAGAGACAAACCATCTGTGTATTTATTACGGTTCAAGTATGACACTATTGTTAATCCCTGTCGTTAAATTGCCACCCTGCGGTGCGTGTCGATAAGGTGTGAAAATATGGTCAAGTTATGTCTCTCTCTAATTTGCGTTTATCCTCCGGTCATAAAATTTAATCCGCAATCAATGTGAAAATGATTTAATTGCTCCTCAGACTATTAGCTACATCTAACGGTAAATGTTTGCATTATAAAATCGGACTATTCTACGGTCTCATGAATGGTTATGTTTTGGCGCCAAATAGCAGACGTTGGCGGGAAAAGTCGAACGCTGTTGTTGGTTATTGACACGGAGCTTCTGGGGATAATTCGGGAGCTGTGCAAAGCATTGATTTTCTATCCACCTCTATTCACAACCGCTTAGCTATCGGGAAAATATTTTTTACCGGTTCGAAACATTTTTTTATGAAAGAGATACACACAATGACATTAAACATGTGTGGGGTAATGGCGTCGGATTACGTCATTTACCGATCGCGTGCAGAAAAATCGTAGCGGTGGTTTGTGGGCGGCGATTTATATCAATTCAAAAATCACCGATCGGCTTTTTCCGTATGTCTGGTCTTCGTCGGACATTGCCGGAAAAAAGCCTGCAGTCCATGACCTCGGCTATAAGACGGGGTCATTTTTTTGAGCTCATTTTGGAGGGAAAAGTCCTCGTCTTATAGCCGAATTTTTACGGTACTTAAGAAGGCACCGGCGCGAAAAAAACGTTGCGTCAGGCATACGTATGTCGGGATTTTTTTTGCGTCACGCCGGGAAAATTTGCGTAATCTACGCATGACGCAGAGGTAGATAAATCACTGTCAGATGGCCCTTTCAACATTAAACATGGGGCCCGGATGACCCTCAGAAATCAACAACGTTGCTTATATTTTATTTACTGAAGCCCCTTTAAAATATAAAATGACCCTTTGGAAAATGTCATAAGGGCCATTGGTGTCCCCCAAGCAATCGAGCCTAGGCACAACACTGCAGCCCAACCGGCTGCTAAAATTTATATCTGAGGGTGTCTGGGGTCAAAAATGTCTCAAAATTGATGCTGATAAAACATGCTGCAAACAGTGAAAATGGCCAGTGCCAAACCCCTTAATTGTTGCCTTGACAGCTGTGTGAAGATTGAGATTTGGTCAAAAATTCATGTGAAATCACACTTTTTGCCAACTTTGAGATGCCCCCTCATTACCATGACAACAATGATCAAGTCATGAAAGGTTGCATTTGAAAGGCTACTGCCCAATGAACATTCATACAGAGTTTTGTGTAAAACAGACCATCCATTATGAAACAATGGCTAGTTGAAGTTGCTGTCAGGTGCAACACTGTGAAAATCAGCGAAATTCACAAAATCCCTGAGTGGTAAAGGGTTGACCAAGGATAGCTGGCATTGGCCTGTCCTGCAGCATAGGTAATTGTTGTATTTAGCCCAATGAAAAGTAGAAGTAAAACAAAGATCAGGAATTGATACAATTAACTTACTCCATCCATAAAAGACACCAAAGGGAAAGAAATACAAACATTAAGCGACCAGACCATAATGGAAACCTAAACAAAGGAAGGCCATATGGACAGTTACTTTCCCACAAAATGGCCATATGGCCATCCAAAATTAAAAGACACAAGTGATACACACAGTAAGTAACAAACAACAACATAAATAAATCGCCACAGAAGAGCCGCCTTGGAACGGTCAGTGGAAGATTTCCACTGGGGGGCTTAAATCGATTTTACGTGGCCACAATCCTCGCCCTTACTTCCGTCGCGATTTAGACAAATAATTTGTTTAGTCCGCATGAAGGCCTCCTAACTCATCAGTGCAACATCTCCGTGAACACAGAAATCAAAGAACCACAGAGGTGAGACAACGGTGAGGACTCGACAGCAAGAAACCACTGAAATGCTGGAGCAAAAGAAAACCAACAGTTAGACTCCGATGAGCCCGACCAGAGACAGAGCATCAGGCACCAACCAACATTATCTCTTTAATTTTCAATAAGCCTTTACGTTGGAGCCGTCCTAGAATCTGAGGCCTGACCCACCGGCGTGCAATTAAAGAGGGAAGCAAAGTTGCCAACCGTGATTGGGTTAACTACCATGCATGCAGTCTGTCGTATAATATCCATGTTGTACCCAATCTTTTTATATCGAAGAATGATTATACGAAATTGGGTGCTGAAGTCATTGCGGTTATATATTTTTCTGAATTTATATACTAAGTCACCATAAAACTCGGGTTCCGATAGACCTTGTTGCAGAAGAGATTTAAGTCCAATATTGAATTTTGAAATTAAATCATAATGGCGTCAATAAAATTTTGAAAAGGCTTTGCGTAGTTTATGGTACCGATAACCCTGATTAAGGAGTTTAGCCGTTAATAATTTATTACGAGTGTTGAAGTCAGTTACATGACTACACACTCTAGCAAATCGAATTAATTGCGAAATATAAACGCCATAGGATGGCGCACGAGGAACATCACCATCCAAAAAAGGAAAATTTACAATCTCAAAATCAAAGTCATCACGTTTATCATAAATTTTGCACGAAACAAATCCATTTACAATAGATAGATGTAAATCCAAAAATGCCGCCTCGGTATCAGAAGAATTTGCTTTATTTAACTGAAGTTCTAGGGGGTAAATCTGACTGATCAAACCATCAAAATAGGTATTATCAATTTATCAATATTTAATAAATCATCTAAAGATCTAGAAGTTGCAGTTTAAGTAATGCTGGCACGGAAAATAGTCCTATCACATGTTTGTAGCAGACATTTGTATACTTCAGCATTGCAAAAGAGTCATCATATTCTCAAGCCAAGTCCTTCGACCTTGTGAAAATCTTCACAGCTTTGGTAGTAAACATTATCAGCCTTTCTTTCCATCTGGATGCTAGATTGTGAAAAACATTTCAACATGCACTACCACCTTGTATGGACTGGTCCATATTCATGGGTGATTGTGACTGCTGATTAGCATGTGAATGATTCTAAACATGGAAAATTTTAAGACTTGTTATAACTGCAATATATATGTACTTATCCATGGTGTCTATCATTTTTCAGGCCAAATCTTCAGTCGCTATATGAGGAATAACACAGACGACGAGAGATAGAAATTCTGGGTTGAAAGAATAGTGTACAAACTGAACGATAAGATTCGTGGAATTAGGAATGGAAAATACAAATCAAAAATGTAAATCATTACGATAACACAACCGTGAGGCATAGTGCATTTTTTCTTATATCAAAAACGGACATTTTTCTGATTAAAATTTGTTATCCTTTTCTTAATTATACTCCAAACATAGGTTTTGGGTGCTCGTTAGAACTGCCTCATTGAGGTGGTTTTAAGGATTACCCACAACCTATGTCTTGGAGAAGAAATAACGAAAATAATGTATACCCCTGTAAACCACAGTTTTCTCTTTAAAAAGTGGGGTTTAAGGGGCTGTCCATTTCATGGACTTGTTCAAACAGCAGATAACTTCATTCCAAATTATCATTTATGGTGGTAAATTTCCGTTTTTACAGATTTTCAGGTGACATTATAGGGAAGTTCAGTTCGATATATACAGGTAAAACTACCTCGACATACAATGCGTTTTCTCTGAAAATTCTCTGTAACCGTGTAAGTTGAAATTGTCTATAAAATACTTTATTACATTTCTAACAGCAAATTACCTATTTTTCTCGGTGAAAGAAAAACCGATAATCCCTGACCAGTGAATTATTTCATTTCTTCTTTACGTCAAAATTGCTAAGCGACGTTTCTGACGTCGTTATCAACAACAATAACAATAGCTGACGTTTGGCGGAAAATCTGATAAAATTTTTTGAAACCAAAATTCAATTTTCACGTCCTTTTCATGTTTTTGCGGAAAACACCTGCAACACGAAGATTGAGTTTGATTTTCTTTATAATATCGTTCTACTTTCATGACATTTTTGCATCTGTATTGCAAGCATAGGATGCGTTTAAACTTTTACATTGAAATGAAAACAAGATGGCGACTGATTTCAAACTAAACCATGCCTTCTTTAATTCATGCCCTGACTGGAACTATTCTGGTAGGAAATTAGAATAGCTGAATATGAAAATTCAAACGAAAAACATGAATGAAAATGTAATAAACAATTTATTTTGTTTATTTGATCGATTACGGAGAAATAATTAACTCGTGTTCGCTAGCGCTAACGCTATTAGAATAGCTGAATATGAAAATTCAAACGAAAAACATGAATGAAAATGTAATAAACAATTTATTTTGTTTATCTGATCGATTACGGAGAAATAATTAACTCGTGTTCGCTAGCGCTAACTCGGTTTTTACTCTTAGAACACTCGTGAACTATTTCACCGTAATCGATCAAGGAAATCAAATAAACTCTATATACATGAATTAACGTTAACACGTTGTAGGTAGTGAGTCTGCATATACCGTTAAAAATATTAAAATAATCAAATATGCTTTGTGCTTGTAGTTCATCAAATCCATCTGATGGAGTTTGCCATTTTATTGTCAGTCTTGAAGTGCAACAACCGGTGCTTAGTCCATGCTATTCATCAGTCAGAAAAACAGGAAAGTACAATGTTAATTTGCATTAATAACTGCAGTTGCTTAAAAACAGCTTTATATTGTAGACATTGAGACTTGAGATGAGACTTTCAGTGCTACCAAACAGGGGGCAAATTTTGTCCTTACAAGCAGGTCTAATGGACACAGACACTTGGATATTCTATTTAAGAAAATTTCATGAGTGGAATATGATGGGCAGAATTGACCTGCAGTTGTAGTTGTGTCCTGAATTAAACAATTTTCGAACACAGAGCATGAAGGCATCTATGGAATTATGGTGTAGATTGGCTTCTGCTGCCCAAGGCATAGGTGTAGATTGGCTTCTGCTGCCCAAGGCATATGGGGCATATAGTGTTTCACCATGATGTTAACACCCTATGTGGGTCTATTACTTAGGTACTGTTAATGCTAAAATACTAAAAATATATCATGCTTCTATTACTTACCATGACAAGAGCTAAAGTTCAAGAAAATGTCACCTTGTGGTCAAGTCTAGGGGTAAAAGTCACACTCCAGTTAAAATCATGGTTTAAAATGTCAGATTACATGCCTGCTTCTCTTGCTAAAGCTTATCGAGCTGGAGATGATGTGGCAATTGCACTAGACATCAGCCTGGTAGTACACTGGGGGTTAAATGGCAAGACACTGACAATTGTATGACGATAAAAGTTATTGCAAGTATTATCCCCTTTACAAGAATCTGACAATACACAGGCAACAGACTGGGAGGAAAATGGCAATACACTGACAATAATGTGGCAATACACTGACAATAATGTGGCAATACACTGGTAATAATGTGGCAATACACTGCCAATAATGTGGCAATACACTGGTAATAATGTGGCAATACACTGACAATAATGTGGCAATACACTGGTAATAATGTGGCAATACACTGACAAATAATGTGGCAATACACTGACAATAATGTGGCAATACACTGACAATAATGTGGCAATACACTGGTAATAATGTGGTAATTCACTGACAATAATGTGGCAATACACTGACATTACTGTGGCAATACACTGGCTTTACAATGGCTACAAAAAATATAGCTTTTCATTACCAGTGTATTGCCAGATCTTTTTCTTGCCAGCATATTGCCATCTGTCTACCAGACAGAAAAAAGGATGACAACACACTGGTAATAGGCTGGAAAATACGAAATCCAGCCCATTACCAGACTATTGCCATACTGTTGCCATGGGTCCAGCCTATTGCCAGACTGTTACCAGACTGTTGCCAGATTGCCAGTGTATTACCACACTAATGCCAGTGTGTTACCAGCAATGCATTTGATTCTGGCTTGAGTGAGTGTGAGAAAGATAGTTTTTCAAAGTTTTTTAATGCCAGTGTATTACCACAGTGTTGTCAGACTTTTTCATACCATGGTAATAAACTGGCAATTAGCTGGTAACAAACTGGTAACAGACTGGCTGGCTGGTAATAATCTGGCTATACACTGGCAACAAACTGACAACATGCTGGCATCAAACTGGCAACAAACTGGTATCAGACTGGCAACACACTGGTAATGCATAAAATTTTCATAAGGGTTATATAGGGAAAATCTTTAAAAATCTTCTTCACTGAAACCACAAGGCCCAGGTCTTTGATATTTGGTATGAAGCTTCATCTAGTGGACCCCTACCAAGATTGTTCAAATTATAGTGCTGGGGCCAAAAATGCCCCCGCTCTGGGGCCCTTTGGTTTTACATGGGCTTCTATAGGAAAATCTTCAAAAATCTTCTTCTCTGAAACCACAAGGCCCAGGTCTTTGATATTTGATATGAAGCTTCATCTAGTGGACCCCTACCAAGATTGTTCAAATAACAATGCTGGGGCCAAAAAAGCCCCTGCCCCGGGGCCCTTTGGTTTTACATGGGCTTATATAGGGAAAATCTTTTAAAATCTTCTTCTCTGAAACTGCAAGACCCAGGTCTTTGCTATTTGGTATGAAGCATCATCTAGTGGACCCCTACCAAGATTGTTCAAATTATTGTGCTGGGGCCAAAAATGCCCCCGCCCCGGGGCCCTTTGGTTTTACATTTGCTTATATAGGGAAAAATCTTTAAAAATCTTCTTCTCTGAAACCACAAGGCCCACTGAGGAATTTCACTGAGATTTTAGCATTATTTCATGGAAATAACTGTGGTATTTCAGTGAAAGAATCGGGCAAAATAACACTGAAATAACACTGAGATTTTCAGTGAAATTTCACTGTTATTTCAGTCAATTAACACTGAAATCTCAGTGAAAGAATCAGGCAAAATATTACCAAATTTCAGCAAAATCTCATAGAAATTTCAGTGAAAATTTGTTAGTATTTCAATAAAATAATACTGATTTTGAGTGAAGTTTCACTGTTATTTCAGTCAAATAACACTGAAATCTCAGTGAAAGAATCGGGCAAAATATTACCAAATTTCAGTGAAAATTTGTTAGTATTTCAATAAATAATGCAGAGATCTCATTGAAAGAAATGGGCAAAATACCTCTAAATTTTGTTGAAATCTCAGAGAAATTTTCCTGAAAGTGTGTTAGTATTTCACAGAAATTTAAATGAAATTTTAGGAAATATTCAATAGCATTTCACAGATATATCAATGAGATTTCAAAATTGTTTCCCCTTTGATGGTACTTGATTTATGTTTTGATATACATAGGTTTAATTATGCCCCCAACTTTGAAAAAGTTGGAGGGGCATATTGCTTCTGCATCGTTCGTCCGTTCGTCCGTTCGTCTGTTCGTCCGTTCGTCCGTTCGTCCGTCCGTTACGCTTTTGATGCATGGCATAACTAAAGAACCGTGTATGCTAGGGTTTTGAAATTTCATATATGGATTCCTCATGGAAAATTAGCTGACGCGTATTTTTTTTCTCGTCCGGATTATGCCCCCTTTAAGAGTTATTGCCCTTTGAAATTTTTTTAATAAAATCTTGTCAGCAAGATATCTCAAAAACTATTGGAGCTAGAGCCTTGAAAGTTGGTGAATAGATTGGTGGTGATGAGTAGATGAACTGATTAACTTTTGACAAAATTCCGAAAAATACTTTGTGAGTTATGGCCCTTTGTCATTTTGGTAATTTGTGCCCATTGTAATGTATGCTAAAAGTGATGCATAGCACAACTTTAGAACCGTGTATTCTAGGGTTTTGAAATTTCATATATGGATTCCTCATGGAAAATTAGCTGACGCGTATTTTTTTTCTTGTCCAGATTATGCCCCTTTTAAGAGTTATTGCCCTTTGAATTTTTTTTAATAAAATCTTGTCAGCAAGATATCTCAAAAACTATTGGAGCTAGAGCCTTGAAAGTTGGTGATTATATTGGTGGTGATGAGTAGATGAACTGATTAACTTTTGACAAAATTCTGAAAAATACTTTGTGAGTTATGGCCCTTTGTCATTTTTGTAATTTGTGCCCATTGTAATGTATGCATAAAGTGATGCATAGCATATCTTTAGAACCGTGTATTCTAGGGTTTTGAAATTTCATATATGGATTCCTCATGGAAAATTAGCTGACACGTTTTTTTTTTCTTGTCCGGATTATGGCCCTTTTAAGAGTTATTGCCCTTTGAAATTTTTTTAATAAAATTTTGTCAGCAAGATATCTCAAAAACTATTGGAGCTAGAGCCTTGAAAGTTGGTGAATATATTGGTTGTGATGAGTAGATGAACTGATTAACTTTTGACAAAATTCCGAAAAATACTTTGTGAGTTATGGCCCTTTGTCATTTTGGTAATTAGTGCCCATTGTAATGTATGCTAAAAGTGATGCATAGCATATCTTTAGAACCGTGTATGCTAGGGTTTTGAAATTTCATATATGGATTCCTCATGGAAAATTAGCTGACGCGTATTTTTTTCTTGTCCGGATTATGGCCCTTTTAAGAGTTATTGCCCTTTGAATTTTTTTAATAAAATCTTGTCAGCAAGATATCTCAAAAACTTTTGGAGCTAGAGCCTTGAAAGTTGGTGAATAGATTTGTGGTGATGAGTAGATGAACTGATTAACTTATGACAAAATTCCGAAAAATGCTTTGTGAGTTATGGCCCTTTGTCATTTTGGTAATTTGTGAAAAACTTTGTCATCGTTCTAGCGCCTACATTTCTTCACCAATTTCAATATAACTTCAAACAAATGTTCCTTATAAAAAAATCTCGAGCGAGTTCGACTTTCAAGGTCATGACCTCAAGGTCAAGGTCACTGTGGCTATTTTTAGAAAAACTTTGTTATCGCTCTAGCACCTACATTTCTTCACCAATTTCAATATAACTTCACACAAATGTTCCTTATAAAAAAATCTCGAGGGAGTTCGACTTCAAGGTCATGACCTCAAGGTCAAGGTCACTGTGGCTATTTTTAGAAAAACTTTGTCATCGCTCTAGCGCCTACATTTCTTCACCAATTTCAATATAACTTCACACAAATGTTTCTTATGACAATATCTCAGCGATTTCGACTTTCAAGGTCATTACCTCAAGGTCAAGGTCACTGTGGCTATTTTAAGAAAAACTTTGTCATCACTCTAGCGCCTACATTTCTTCACTGATTTCAATATAACTTCACACAAATGTGCCTTATGACAATATCTTGAGCGAAGTCGACTTTCAAGGTCATGACATCAAGGTCAAGGTCACTGTGGCTATTTTTAGAAAAACTTTGTCATTGCTCTAGCGCCTACATTTCTTCACTGATTTCAATATAACTTCACACAAATGTTCCTTATGACAATATCTCGAGTGTGTTCGACTTTCAGGGTCATGACCTCAAGGTCAAGGTCACTGTAGCTATTTTTAGAAAAATTTTGTCATCGCTCTAGCGCCTACATTTCTTCACCGATTTCAATATAACTTCACACAAATGTTCCTTTTGACAATATCTCTAGCGAGTTCCACTTTCAAGGTCAAGGTCACTGTGGCTATTTTTAGAAAAACTTTGTCAATGCTCTAGCGCTTACATTTCTTCACTGATTTCAATATAACTTCACACAAATGTTCCTTATGACAATATCTCAAGCCATTTCAACTTTCAAGGTCAAGGTCACAATGGCTATTTTTAGAAAAACTTTGTCATCGCTCCAGCGCCTACATTTCTTCACCGATTTTATTATAACTTCACACAAATGATCCTTATGACAATACCTCGAAAGAGTTCGACTTTCAAGGTCAAGGTCACTGTGGCTATTTTTAGAAAAACTTTTTCATTGCTCTAGCGCTTACATTTTTTCACCAATTTCAAAATCGATTCACACAAATGTTCCTTATGACAATATCTGTAGCGAGTTCCACTTTCAAGGTCAAGGTCACTGTGGCTATTTTTAGAAAAACTTTGTCAATGCTCTAGCGCTTACATTTCTTCACCAATTTCAATATAACTTCACACAAATGTTCCTTAAGACAATATCTCGAGCGATTTCGACTTTCAAGGTCAAGGTCACTGTGGCTATTTTTAGAAAAACTTTGTCATCGCCCTAGCGACTACATTTCTTCACTGATTTCAATATAACTTCACACAAATTTTCCTTATGACAATACCTCGAGTGAGTTTGACTTTCAAGGTCAAGGTCACTGTGGCTATTTTTAGAAAAATTTTGACATGGCTCTAGCGCTTACATTTCTTCACCGATTTCAGTATAACTTCACACAAATGTTCCTTATGACAATATCTCGAACTATTTCGACTTTCAAGGTCAAGGTCACAGTGGCTATTTTTAGAAAATCTTTGTCATCGCTCTAGTGCCTACATTTATTGATGGATGTTAACAGAACTTCACACAAATGTTTCTTATGGTAATATCTCGAGTTGCTTTGACTTTCAAGGTCATGAACTCAAGGTCAAGGTCACTATGGCTATTTTTAGAAAAACTTTGTTATTGCTCTACCGCCTACATTTATGATTTTAATCTAACTTCACACAAAAGATGCTTATGATAATATCTTAGCAAGATCTACTTCGCGGCCATGGCCTCAAGTCAAGGTCCCTATGACTATTTTTAGAGAAATGTTGTCATCACTCTAGAACCTACATTTATGGATGGATTTTTAAACAAACTTTACTCAAATGTTGCATATGATAATATCTCAAGCAAGTTGGACTTTTGCCATTTCAGTGTTTTGCACACACGAAGTTGTCTTGTGCGAGGGGATTTGTATCGCATGCGATGCCTTGTTTTTTTTTTTAATAAAATCTTGTCAGCAAGTCCATATCTTGAGAACTATTAGAGCTTCATTAATCATTCTTGGTACAAACTTGCATCCAGGCATTGCAACTTCAACGCAAGCATTATATCTGACCTTGACCTATATTTCATGGTTCACTGACTTCGTGAATTATTGCGACCACCCTGACTTTCACCATTTCTCGAAAACTATTAAAGCTTTTTAAATTATAATTAATGGTACAAACTTGCATCTAGGAATTGCAACTGCGATGCAAGCATCCATATTTGACTTTTACCCATATTTCATGGTTCACTGACTTTGTGAATAATTGCGACCACCCTGACTTTCTATCTAATGTAAGAGTCCATTTCTCAAGATCTATTACAGCTTCATTAATTGTATTTGGTACAAGCTTGCATTTAGGAATTGAAACTTCAATGCAAGTATCCATTTCTGACCTTGACCAACATTTTATGGTTCACTGACTTTGTAAAATAGTGTGACAACCCTAACTTTCACCCTGATGTAAGAGTCTGTTTTTAAGAGTTTCATTGATGATACTTGGTACATGCTTGCAACTGGGAGTGAAATTTTTATGCAGGCATCCATGTATGACCTTGACCTAGATTTCTTGGTTTGGTGACTTTGTGCCCCCACAGGCGGGACATAGCCTTCGGTAGAATTCTTGTTGTTTTTTTTTGAGTCTTCAACAATATTTGTTGAATATTTTGCCATCTAAGGACAAGCAAAGGTTGGGGGCATTGTGTTTTACAAACACCATTTCTAGTTACTATTAGTTCACATGAGAAATATATATAATGAACAACTTCATTCATCCCCCAAATACTTTTTTCTCTAAATGGTTACATAATGATATCAATTACAACAGCCAAGAGTCTCTGTTTACATGCCACACTGTACCCCATCCATTTCGAATGACCATATTAATTTTCGGACAAGAAGGAAAAAAAAAGTAATTTATTAAATATAATTATGTCTGATTTATCTTTTTTCTGTCAAACTTGTGTTTTCTAAGGCCTTTCAGCATGTTTGTTAATCTAACACAGACATTGAATGACCAGAAACTTTTGACCTTCAAAATCCGCATGCTGACCTGCTAACCTGTGTCTGCCATCATTTCTGCCCAATTCAAACAGCACCTTTTCAAACTGTGTCCTGAAGTGTACTTACTATATCAGCTAATGTTCTGTGATGTTTGTCATCCTGATATTACCGGACAATTAGTTTTCTGGCACTGCTTTGAAAATCCCTCCAATACTAAGGCAGCCATATTTTTCCCATCATTCAATTGAAATGATGTCATCATCAATGACTTCATCACCAAAATTTCAGTGAAATTTCAGTGAAATTTGGTGAGATTTCATTTTAATTTTAAAACTCATAATTTTCAGTGTCAATTATTATCAAAACAACATTGCATGTTAAACATCAAGTTATTGTTGATGTATAAATCCTCGAAGGAAAGAAAGGGGCTGAATAACTTGCCTGTTTGTCCCTTAGCTTATGGTACTTTCTTATAATTGGGTTGGCATCAAATTTTGATTGTGGCACTTCCTGAACTATTCATTCTTATACTTTGTCATAGAATGAAATTACTTTCTAGTTGAAAAGACATTCTATGAAAACTATATATATATATATATTTCACTCAAGAAACAACAAATTACATGCAAAGACTGAAATTTTCTAAAACTGTACTAAAATTTAAATGAAATACTAAATTTGATTAAAATCCTTGAAATTTTACTGATGCTAGAAAATTGTTGAAATTTCACTGAAATTTCATTTAAATTTTTGTGAATTTCCATTGAAATTGAATTCTATTGAAAGGCGTTCTTTCAGGGTACAGGAAATTTTATTGGTTTCTGCCCTCGCTTGGAATTTGATGATATTATGCAAAACAATTGCCTTGAATTATGATGCATTCAATTTTAAATGCAATTCCTTTGTAAATTTATCACAAATTTAGGAAGTCACTACCAAAACAGAGGGTTTTGTTTGTTTGTATTGGAGTTTAACTGTCCAGTCAACACTATTTAGGTCATTTATGAGCCGGTCAGTTTACCTATCCACACTTTTCCTGGGCAGAATTATACATCAGCGGTTAACCAGTACAGTGCACATTCTTTAGCCAGAAACTGACAACTGCCCTTCTTGAATCAGCGGAAGGGAGAGAATGACCATAGAAAAGATTTCGTGATCAATCTCCACGAAAGAATGTTGCCAACCCCGGCAGGTATCGAACCCGCGTCCTCATGATCAACAGTCAGACGCGTGTCTGACTGAGCTACCGAGTCCGGCCCCAAAACAGAGGGTACTCTGATAAAAACCTGTATACAGTAATCTTAGCCGACACTGCAGACTCAGAACAGCCTGTTTCTGATCAGGGTCTTCACTTTTTGCTGTTCCAACTGCAATTTTATTATTTCCACATTTTTATGTCCTCATGCATGCACGCAAGAGCAAAAGCGGGGACATATTGTTTTTGCCCTGTCTGTTTGTTGGCTTGTCTGTTTGCTGGATAACTTTAAGGCCCAAACAAGCTAGTCTTGCCCAAACATCTGGATTCCCTACTTGAAAGGAAAAACATTGGTCATAACTTTTGAACCGTTTATATTTGGCATGTAGGTTCCTTGTGACAAGAAAAAACATTGGTCATAACTTTTGAACCGTTTCAGATAGATCGAGCCTTCATATTTGGCAAGTACCCGGTAGGTTCCTTGTGACCCCTTCAGATAGAACCTTCATACTTGGCATGTAGGTTCCTTGTGACAAGGGCTTAGGATAAGAAAAAACTTGACCTTGGCCTGGGGACATGTTGGTGTTTCACAAACACATCTTGTTTAAATTTAAGTCTGTGACAGCAGTCTATATGTATGTCCAAACTTCTGAGGCTTTTAAGATGATATGCTGATACTTTTATGTACTCCACTACCTGAGGACTTTATAGCACGGTTTTAGGGGTCCAAAGCATGAAATATGTTAGTAAATGGGTGGCAGTGTTGTGTCCATTTACAATGTATAGATTATACAGAAAAGAAATGGTCATTTTTCTGTATGATCTGTACATTTTTAGGATCCATCTGTGAAAAGTATTTTATCCAAAACTGTATAAGGAGGAAAAATTGTGGTGTATGTTGTTGCATGTTTTCTTGCTTCATTCTTACATTGTTTCTTCACTTCACATTAGTCTTATCTAATATTTTCCTTAGAGGCTTTCTTTATTTTAATATACATTAAAACTTTTGTAACTGAAGAAAATGCATTGGTCATTTGATTGAAAAAATACTGAAATTTCACTGAAATTTCACTATCACTTAAATTTTGTAGACGATCAAAATTTATGCAAGAATACTGCTGAAATTTTAGTGAATTTTCATTGAAATTTCATTGAAATTAAGTTTCACTGAAATTTTGAATATGTCAGTGAAATTTGTTGAAACTTCACTGAAATTTCATTGAAATTTCATCAAATTTTGGTCAAACGGGTGAAATCCACCAAAATATGAGGATTTCAATGGTCTCTGGTCGGGCTCATCGGAGTCTAACTGTTGGTTTTCTTTTGCTCCAGCATTTCAGTGGTTTCTTGCTGTCGAGTCCTCACCGTTGTCTCACCTCTGTGGTTCTTTGATTTTTGTGTTCACGGAGATGTTGCACTGATGAGTTAGGAGGCCTTCATGCGGACTGAACAAATTATTTGTCTAAATCGCGACGGAAGTAAGGGCGAGGATTGTGGCCACGTAAAATCGATTTAAGCCCCCCAGTGGAAATCTTCCACTGACCGTTCCAAGGCGGCTCTTCTGTGGCGATTTATTTATGTTGTTGTTTGTTACTTACTGTGTGTATCACTTGTGTCTTTTGGTTTTGGATGGCCATATGGCCATTTTGTGGGAAAGTAACTGTCCTTATGGCCTTCCTTTGTTTGGGTTTCCATTATGGTCTGGTCGCTTAATGTTTGTATTTCTTTCCCTTTGGTGTCTTTTATGGGTGGAGTAAGTTAATTGTATCAATTCCTGATCTTTGTTTTACTTCTACTTTTCAATGAAATTTACTGAAATTTCGATTAAATTTTCTCTGGGGCAGGACTTTGATAATTGGTATGAAGCTTCATCTAGTGGACCCCTACCAAGATTGTTCAAATTATAGTGCTGGGGCAAAATATGCCCCCGCCCCGGGGCCCTTTGGTTTTACATAGGCTTATATAGGGAACATCTTTAAAAATCTTCTTCTCTGAAACCACAAGGCCCAGGTCTTTGATATTTGATATGAAGCTTCATCTAGTGGCCCCTTCCAAGATTGTTCAAATTACAGTGCTGGGGCCAAAAAAGCCCCTGCCCCGGGGCCCTTTGGTTTTACATGGGCTTATATAGGGAAAATCTTTTAAAATCTTCTTCTCTGAAACTGCAAGGCCCAGGTCTTTGCTATTTGGTATGAAGCATCATCTAGTGGACCCCTACCAAGATTGTTCAAATTATAGTGCTGGGGCCAAAAATGCCCCCGCCCCGGGGCCCTTTGGTTTTACATAGGCTTATATAGGGAAAATATTTAAAAATCTTCTTCTCTGAAACCACAAGGCCCAGGACTTTGATATTTGGTATGAAGCTTCATCTAGTGGACCCCTACCAAGATTGTTCAAATTATAGTGCTGGGGCAAAATATGCCCCCGCCACGGGGCCCTTTGGTTTTACATGGGCTTCTATAGGAAAATCTTCAAAAATCTTCTTCTCTGAAACCACAAGGCCCAGGTCTTTGATATTTGATATGAAGCTTCATCTAGTGGACCCCTACCAAGATTGTTCAAATTACAGTGCTGGGGCCAAAAAAGCCCCTGATCGGGGCCCTTTGGTTTTACATGGGCTTATATAGGGAAAATCTTTTAAAATCTTCTTCTCTGAAACTGCAAGACCCAGGTCTTTGCTATTTGGTATGAAGCATCATCTAGTGGACCCCTTCCAAGATTGTTCAAATTATAGTGCTGGGGCCAAAAATGACCCCGCCCTGGGGCCCTTTGGTTTTACATAGAATTATGCAGGGAAAATCTTGAAAAATCTTCTTCTCTGAAACCACAAGGCCTAGGTCTTTGATATTCGGTATGAAGCTTCAGCTAGTGGACCTCTACCAAGATTGTTCAAATTATAGCCCTGAGCCAAAAATGCCCCCGCCTTGGGGCCCCTTTGGTTTTACATAGACTTATATAGGGAAAATCTTTAAAACTTTTCTTCTTTGAAACCACAAGGCCTAGGTCTTTGATATTTGGCGTGAAATTTTATCTAGTGGACCTCTATCAAGATTGTTCAAATTATAACCCTGGGGCCAAAAATTCCCCCGCCCCGAGACCTTTTGGTTTTACATAGACTTATATAGGTAAATCTTTAAAAATCTACTTCTCTGAAACTGCAAGGCCGATGTCTTTGATATTTGGTATGGAGCTTCATCTAGTGGACAGTTATAGTCTTTGTTGATATTTGGTATGAAGTTTCACCTTTTTAGACCTCCCTCAACATTTATGCACATTATAACCTTGGGGTCAATAATGGCACTCCCCAGGTCGCACTTGTTACTCTATAGATCAGGTGAGCGATCCAGGGCCATTATGGTCCTCTTGTTAGCTCACCGTCACGTAGTGACGAGGTGAGCTTTTGGGATCACTTTTTGTCCGTCGTCCGTCGTGCGTCCGTGCGTGCGTGCGTCCGTCCGTGCGTCCGTGCGTGCGTAAACAATTTCTTTAAACGACATCTCCTCCTAAACCACTGATCGGATTTTGACCAAACTTCACAGGAATGATCCTTAGGTGGTCCCCTTTCAAAGTTGTTCAAATGGTTCCGGTCCATTGCACATCTAGGTCACAGGAGCCAAAAATAGATTTTTTTCACCAAAAACTTAAAAAATCTTCTTCTCTGAAACCACAAGGCCCAGGTCTTTGATATTTGGTATGAAGCTTCATCTAGTGGACCCCTACCAAGATTGTTCAAATAATAGTGCTGGGGCCAAAAATGCCCCCGCCCCGGGGCCCTTTGGTTTTACATAGGCTTATATAGGGAAAATCTTTAAAAATCTTCTTCTCTGAAACCACAAGGCCCAGGACTTTGATATTTGGTATGAAGCTTCATCTAGTGGACCCCTACCAAGATTGTTCAAATTATAGTGCTGGGACAAAAAATGCCCCCGCCACTGGGCCCTTTGGTTTTACATGGGCTTATATAGGGAAAATCTTAAAAAAATCTTCTTCTCTGAAACCACAAAGTCCAGGTCTTTGATATTTAGTATGAAGCTTCATCTAGTGGACCCCTACCAAGATTGTTCAAATTATAGTGCTGGGGCCAAAAATGCCCCCGCCCCGGGGCCCTTTGGTTTTACATAGGCTTATATAGGGAAAATCTTTAAAAATCTTCTTCTCTGAAACCACAAGGCCCAGGACTTTGATATTTGGTATGAAGCTTCATCTAGTGGACCCCTACCAAGATTGTTCAAATTATAGTGCTGGGACAAGAAATGCCCCCGCCACGGGGCCCTTTGGTTTTACATTGGCTTATATAGGGAAAATCTTAAAAAATCTTCTTCTCTGAAACCACAAGGCCCAGGTCTTTGATATTTGGTATGAAGCTTCATCTAGTGGACCCCTACCAAGATTGTTCAAATTATAGTGCTGGGACAAAAAATGCCCCCGCCACTGGGCCCTTTGGTTTTACATTGGCTTATATAGGGAAAATCTTTAAAAATCTTCTTCTCTGAAACCACAAGGCCCAGGTCTTTGATATTTGGTATGAAGCTTCATCTAGTGGACCCCTACCAAGATTGTTCAAATTATAGTGCTGGGGCCAAAAATGCCCCCGCCTTGGGGCCCTTTGGTTTTACATAGGCTTATATAGGCAAAATCTTTAAAAATCTTCTTCTCTGAAACAGCAAGGCCCAGGACTTTGATATTTAGAATGAAGCTTCATCTAATGGACCTCTATCAAGATTGTTCGAATTATAGCCCTTGGGCCAAAAATGCCCCCTCCCCGGGGCCCTTTGGTTTTATGTAGACTTATATAGGGAAAATCTTAAAAAATCTTCTTCTCTGAAACCACAAGGCCTAGGTCTTTTATATTTGGTATGAAGCTTCATCTAGTGGACCCCTACCAAGATTATTCAAATTATAGTGCTGAGGCCAAAAATGTCCCCGGGGCCCTTTGGTTTTACAAAGGCTTATATAGGGAAAATCTTTAAATTTAATTTGATGTGTAGCTTCATCTAGTGGACCTTTGCCAAGATTGTTCAAATTATAGCCTTTGTTGATGTTTGGTATGAAGCTTTACATTTAACACCTCCCTCAACATTATGCACATTAAAGCCCTGGGGCCAATAATGGCTTTCTCTTGGGCCCACTTGTTACACTATGGATCAGGTGAGCGATCCAGGGCCATCATGGCCCTCTTGTGATTAATATTAGGATCACTTTTTGTCTGTCATCCGTGCGTAAACAATTTCTTCAAACGACATCTCCTCCTAAACCACTGATCGGATTTTGACCAAACTTCACAGGAATGATCCTTAGGTGGACCCCTTTCAAAGTTGTTCAAATGGTTCGGGTTCGTTGCACATCAAGGTCATTGGAGCCAAAAATAGATTTTTTTCACCAAAAACTTAAAAAATCTTCTTCTCTGAAACCGCAATACCCAGGTCTTTGATATATGGTATGAAGCTTCATCTAGTGGACCCCTACCAAGATTGTTCAAATTATAGTGCTGGGGCCAAAAATGCCCCCGCCCCGGGGCCCTTTGGTTTTATATGGGTTTTTATCGGGAAAATCTTTAAAAATCTTCTTCTCTGAAACCACAAGGCCCAGGTCTTTGATATTTGGGATGAAGCTTCATCTAGTGAACCCCTACCAAGATTGTTCAAATTATAGTGCTTGGGCCAAAAATGCCCCCACCCCGGGGCCCTTTGGTTTTACATTGGGCTTATATAGGGAAAATCTTTAAAAATCTTCTACTCTGAAACTGCATGGCCTCGGTCTTTGCTATTTGGTATGAAGCTTCATCTAGTGGACCCCTACCAAGGTTGTTCAAATTATAATGCTGGGGCCAAAAATGCCCCCGCCCCGGGGCCCTTTGGTTTTACATAGGCTTATATAGGGAAAATCTTTAAAAATCTTCTTCTCAGAAACTGCAAGGCCCAGGTCTTTGATATTTGGTATGAAGCTTCATCTTGTGGACCTCTACCAAGATTGTTCAAATAATTGCCCTGGGGCCAAAAATGCCCCCGCTCCGGGGCCCTTTGGTTTTACATAAACTTATATAGGGAATATCTTGAAAAATCTTCTTCTCTGAAACCACAAGGCCTAGGTCTTTGATATTTGGGATGAAGCTTCAGCTAGTGGATCTCTACCAAGTTTGTTCAAATTGTAGCCCTGAGACCAAAAATGCTCCCGCCTCGTGGCCCTTTGGTTTTACATAGACTTATAAAGGGACTTTGTAAGACTTATCTATGTTTAAAAATCTTCTTCTATGAAACCACAAGGCCTAGGTCTTTGATATTTTGTGTGAAATTTCATCTAGTGGACCTCTATCAAGATTGTTCAAATTATAGCCCTGGGGCCACAAATGCCCCCACCCCGAGACCCTTTGGTTTTACATAGACTTATATTGAAATAATCTTTGAAAAGCTTTTTCTCTGAAACAGCAAGGCCCAGGTCTTTGATATTTGGTGTGACGCCTCATCTAGTGGACCTCTATCAAGATTGTTTAAATTATAGCCCTGAGGCAAAAAATGCCCAGCCCTGGGGCCATTTGGTTTTACATAGGCTTATGTTGGAAATATCTTTAAAGAAATCTTCTCTGAAACCGCAAGGCCCAGGTCTTTGATATTTGGTATGTAGCTTCATCTATTGGACCTTTGCCAAGATTGTTCAAATTATAGCCTTTGTTGATATTTGGTATGAAGCTTCACCTTTTTAGACCTCCCTCAACATAATGCACATTGTAACCCTGGGGTCAATAATGGCCCTCCCCAGGGCCCACTTGTTACTCTATGGATCAGGTGAGCGATCCAGGGCCATCATGGCCCTCTTGTGTTTTATATTAGGATCACTTTTTGTCTGTCATCAGTGCGTGCGTAAACAATTTCTTCAAACGACATCACCTCCTAAACCACCTATCGGATTATGACCAAACTTCACAGGAATGATCCTTAGGTGGTCCACTTTCAGAGTTGTTCAAATGGTTCCGGTCCGTTGCACATATAGGTCACAGGAGCCAAAAATAGATTTTTTCACCGAAAACTTAAAAAATCTTCTTCTCTGAAACCGCAAGGCCCAGATCTTTGATATTTGGTATGAAGCTTCATCTAGTGGACCCCTACCAAGATTGTTCAAATTATAGTGCTGGGGCCAAAAATGCCCCCGCCCCGGGGCCCTTTGGTTTTACATGGGCTTATATAGGCAAAATCTGTAAAAATGTTCTTCTCTGCAACCGCAAGGGTCAGGTCTTTGATATTTGATATGAAGCTTCATCTAGTGGACCCCTACCAAGATTGTTCAAATTATAGTGCTGGGGCCAAAAATGCCCCCATCCCGGGGCCCTTTGGTTTTACATGGGCTTATATAGGGAAAATCTGTAAAAATCCTCTTCTCTGAAACGGCAAGGCCCAGGTCTTTGATATTTGATATGAAGCTTCATCAAGTGGACCCCTACCAAGATTGTTCAAATTATAGTGCTTGGGCCAAAAATGCCCCCGCCCCGGAGCCTTTGGTTTTTCATGGGCTTATATAGTGAAAATCTTTAAAAATCTTCCTCTCTGAAACTGCAAGGCCCAGGTCTTTGCTATTTGATATGAGACTTCATCTAGTTGACCCCTACCAAGATTGTTCAAATTATAGTGCTGGGGCCAAAAATGCCCCCGCCCCGGGGCCCTTTGGTTTTACATGGGCTTATATAGGTAAAATCTTTAAAAATCTTCTTCTCTGAAACTGCAAGGCCCAGGTCTTTGATATTTGGTATGAAGTTTCATCTAGTGGACCTCTACCAAGATTGTTCAAATTTTTGCCTTGGGGCCAAAAATGCCCCCTCTCCGGGGCCCTTTGGTTTTACATAGACTTATATAGAGAAAATCTTAAAAATCTTCTTCTCTGAAACCACAAGGCCTAGGTCTTTGATATTTGGTATGAAGCTTCAGCTAGTGGACCTCTACCAAGATTGTTCAAATTATAGCCCTGAGGCCAAAAATGCCCCTGCCTCGGGGCCTTTTGGCTTTACATAGACTTATATATAGGGAAAATCTTTAAAAATTTTCTTCTGTGAAACCACAAGGCCTAGGTCTTTGATATTTGGTGTGAAATTTCATCTAGTGGACCTCTACCAAGATTGTTCAAATGATAGCCCTGAAGCCAAAAATGCCCCCGCCTTGGTGCCTTTTGGTTTTACATAGACTTATTTATAGGGAAAATCTTCAAAAATTTTCTTCTGTGAAACCACAAGGCCTTGGTCTTTGATATTTGTGGGGGAAATTTCATCTAGTGAACCTCTATCAAGATTATTCAAATTATAGCCCTGGGGCCAAAAATGCCCCCACCTCAGGGCCTTTTGGTTTTACATAGACTTATATATAGGGAAATCTTTAAAAATCTTCTTCTCTGAAACTGCAAGGCCCATGTCTTTGATATTTGGTATGGAGCTTCATCTAGTGGACAATTATAGCCTTTGTTGATATTTGGTATGAAGCTTCACCTTTTTAGAACTCCCTCAACATTATCCACTTTATAACCTTGGGGTCAATAATGGCCCTCCCCTGGGCCCACTTGTTACTCTATGGATCAGGTGAGCGATCCAGGGCCATCATGGCCCTCTTGTGTTTTGTATTAGGATCACTTTTTGTCTGTCATCCGTGCGTAAACAATTTCTTCAAACGACATCTCCTCCTAAACCACTGATCGGATTTTGACCAAACTTCACAGGAATGATCCTTAGGTGATCCCCTTTCAAAGTTGTTCAAATGGTTCCGGTCCGTTGCACATATAGGTCACAGGAGCCAAAAATAGATTTTTTCACTGAAAACTTAAAAAATCTTCTTCTCTGAAACCGCAAGGCCCAGGTCTTTGATATTTGGTATGAAGCTTCATCTGGTGGACCCCTACCAAGATTGTTCGAATTATAGTGCTGGGGCCAAAAATGCCCCCACCCCGGGGCCCTTTGGTTTTACTTGGGCTTATATAGGAAAATCTTTAAAAATCTTCTTCTCTGAAACTGCAAGGCCCAGGTCTTTGCTATTTGGTATGAAGCTTCATCTGGTGGACCCCTACCAAGATTGTTCAAATTATAGTGCTGGGGCAAAAAATGCCCCAGTCCCGGGGCCCTTTGGTTTTACATAGGCTTATGTAAGGAAAAACTTTAAAAATCTTCTTCTGAAACTGCAAGGCCCAGGTCTTTGATATTTGGTATGAAGCTTCATCTTGTGGACCTCTACCAAGATTGTTCAAATTATAGCCAAGGCCAAAAATGCCCCCGCTCCAGGGCCCTTTGGTTTTACATAGACTTATATAGGGAAAATCTTGAAAAATCTTCTTCTCTGAAACCACAAGGCCTAGGTCTTTGATATTTGGTATGAAGCTTCAGCTAGTGGACCTTTACCAAGATTGTTCAAATTATAGCCCTGAGGCCAAAAATGCCCCCACCTCGGGGTCCTTTGGTTTTACATAGACTTTTACAGGGAAAATCTTTAAAAATCTTCTTCTGTGAAACCCCTAGGCCTATGTCCTTGATATTTGTTGTGAAATTTCTTCTAGTGGACCTCTATCAAGATTGTTCAAATTATAGCCCTGGGGCCTAAAATGCCCCCGCCCCGAGACCCTTTGGTTTTACATAGACTTATATTGGAAAATCTTTAAAAATCTTCTTCTCTGAAACTGCAAGGCCCATGTCTTTGATATTTGGTATGGGGCTTCATCTAATGGACAATTATAGCCTTTGTTGATATTTGGTATGAAGCTTCACCTTTTTAGACCTCCCTCAACATTATGCACATTATAACCTTGGGGTCAATTATGGCCCTCCCCGGGGCCCACTTGTTACTCTATGGATCAGGTGAGCGATCCAGGGCCATCATGGCCCTCTTGTGTTTTATATTAGGATCACTTTTTGTCTGTCATCCGTGCGTAAACAATTTCTTCAAACGACATCTCCTCCTAAACCACTGATCGGATTTTGACCAAACTTCACAGCAATGATCCTTAGGTGGACCCCTTTCAAATTTGTTCAAATGGTTCCGGTCCTTTGCACATCTAGGTCACAGGAGCCAAAAATAGATTTTTTTCACAAAAAACTTAAAAAAACTTCTTCTCTGAAACCACAAGGCCCAGGTCTTTGATATTTGTTACCAAGCTTCATCTAGTGGACCCCTACCAAGATTGTTCAAATTATAGTGCTGGGGCAAAAAATGCCCCCACCCCGGGGCCCTTTGGTTTTACATGGGCTTATATAGGGAAAATCTTTAAAAATCTTCTTCTCTGAAACCGCAAGGCCCAGGACTTTGATATTTGGTATGAAGCGTCATCTAATGAACCTCTACCAAGATTGTTCAAATTATAGCTCTGTGGCCAAAAATGCCCCCGCTCCGGGGCCCTTTGGTTTTACATAGACTAATATAGGAAAAATCTTTAAAAATCTTCTTCTCTGAAACCACAAGGCCTACGTCTTTGATATTTGGTATGAAGCTTCATCTAGTGCACCTCTATCAAGATTGTTCAAATTATAGCCCTGAAAACAAAAATGCCCCCGCTCTGGGTCCCTTTGGTTTTACATAGACTTATATGGGGAAAATCTTAAAAAATCTTCTTCTGTGAAACCACAAGGCCTAGGTCTTTGATATTTGGTGTGAACTTTCATCTAGTGGACCTCTATCAAAATTGTGCAAATTATAGCCCTGGGGTCAAAAAATGTCGCCACCCCAAGACCCTTTGGTTTTCCATAGACTTATAAAGGGAAATCTTTAAAAATCTTCTTCTCTGAAACTGCAAGACCCAGGTCTTTGATATTTGGTATGGAGCTTCATCTAGTGGACCTCTTCCAAGATTGTTCAAATTATAGCGCGGGGGCACAAAATCCCCCCACCCCGGGGCCCTTTGGTTTTACATACTTATATAGCCCCGGGGCCATTTGGTTTTGCATAGGCTTATGTAGGGAATATCTGTAAAAAAATCTTCTTCTCTGAAACCGCAAGGCCCAGGTCTTTGATATTTGGTGTGTAGCAGTGGACCTTTGCCAAGATTGTTCAAATTGTAGCCTTTGTTGATGTTTGGTATGAAGCTTCGCCTTTAAGACATCCCTCAACATTATGCACATTAAAGGTACATTATTGAGCTATCTGGAAAAAATGCTTCCAAAAATAAAATACATATAGCCGGTATTTTTCTTTTAAACAATACAAATGAATGCAATTTATGCAAAAATGCGAACAATTATGATGACAGGTAAATGAGTCTGAGAGGGATTCCCCAACTAGGTTTCGCACACTAGTTAGTTCTATTTTTAGTTCATGACAAAAATAGAATCCCCATATATCATGTTATGCGACGTTCATTTTTGGCCTTGTTTGCTTAGGCCATGCCTGAATCGGAAAAAAATATGACGCTGAATACCATGCCATAAGTAACGACGCTCAGAGACGATACTGTCGCCATGTATGTGTAAAGTGACAAATTTATTTTTAGAACAGAAATTCCGAACACATGTTCAGAGCGAAGGGTAAACACGAATGAAAACAACCATTTTCACAAAGTTCTGAAGCTGTATTTGGCTCCAAAAGTGTACACATGACAAAGGAGTATGCATTGAAGATAAAAACCAGAAAAAAAATTTTGAGACCCGGTAGCTGAATAATGCACCTTTAGTCTAAAGCCCTGGGGCCAATAATGGCCGTCTGTGGGGCCTACTTGCTACACTATGGATCAGGTGAGCGATCCAGGGTCATCATGGCCCTCTTGTTTTTCAAGACCACCTATTTTGTACTGAATGGAATCTTCCCCCTTCAGGGGAATGGATACACCTTCAGGGGAGGCAACTCTTGCAAAAGTATTTTTGTCGCCCATGTCAATAGGGGTCAAGTCTTAAAGGAAAGAATATGTTAAAGTTTAGACCCCTTTTTGAGTGGGACAGAGCTTGTAGAAAAGCAAACAGGAAGACCTGAAAGTTGTGAAAAATGAAAGAAAAATCATCCCCTTGATGTATACAGCAGGAGTTCATTATACCCCCGGTATACGAAGTATACTATGGGGGTATATAGTTTTCGTCCTGCCATTCGTCCGTCCATCCGTGTGTCCGTCTTTCCGCACTAACAAAATGACCTTTAGGGGGCAAAAAATTTGGACAGTTTGACACTTAGGTATATATTCGTGCGTCCAAATGGATTTTATTCTGTTATTTTGGTACTTAAGTGGCAAAAATTCGCTCTTAGGTGGCTTGCCGCTTAAGAGAATTTGCCGCTTAAGTAGTCAATATGCTGGTGCCTAGCCACTTAAGTATCCATTCGTAGAGACGTCCGTCTGTCCATCCGTCCATCCGTCTGTCCATCCATCTGTCTGTCCGTTAACATTTTGGTTAAAGTTTTGCGTCAAAGTTTCTAGGAGATTGTATCTTCTGAACCCTTTGATAGATTTAGTTGATACTTACACTGAAGTTACATACTGGTCTAAAGATTTCATTGATGCATGTCCCACCCCCCACAGTGACCTTGATGTCAAGTTCACAGACTTAGAAATTTTACATTTGGTTAAAGTTTTGCGTCAAATTTTCTGAGAGATTGTATCTTCTGAACCCTTTGATAGATTTAGTTGATACTTGCACTGAAGTTACATACTGGTCTTAAGATTTCATTGATGCATGTCCCACCGCCCCACAGTGACCTTGAGGTCAAGGACACAGACTTTGAAATTTTACATTTGGTTAAAGTTTTATGACAAAGTTTATAGATGCCTATTATGTTATAAACTCTAAGACAGATTCAGTTGATACTTGCATCAATGTACCAGTCCCAACATTTTGTGATGTATGTCCCTTCCCCCACCCACAGGGACCTGATCCTCAAGGTCATGGACTTAGAAATTTTACATTTGGTTAAAGTTTTATGACCCTGTATGTTCTAAACAGTAAGACGAATTCAATTCAGACTTGCATCAATGTTACATACCAGTCCAAAGATTTCATTGATGCCTAACCCACCCTGCTGCTTCAGTAACATTGATACCCCCACTCCTTCAGTAACTTTGATGCCCTCACTCCCTTGGTCCATTTAGAAATTTTATGTTTAGTTTAGCTTTTACAAGCACATTTATAGATTTTTATAGCGTCTTGACATCTTCATTCATATTACATACAAGCTTGAAAGCTATATCAGAGTATGGCGCTGGCGGGGGGTATACGTGACCCACTGGTCGCTTTCTCTAGTTTTGAAATGTAGGAGTGTCAAGTTCAGTTATTTTTCAGAGGTTGGTTGAATCATCTGGTCAGGGCCTGCACTGTTTGCCAGTGACCCATTTTCAAGGATTCTCATGTAATTGGTTATCAAGGATAACAAAGGGATGATTTTTAGCTCACCTGTCACGTAGTGACAAGGTGAGCTTTTGGGATCACTTTTTGTCCGTCGTCCGTCCGTGCGTGCGTGCGTCCGTGCGTCCGTAAACTTTTCTTTAAACGACATCTCCTCCTAAACCACTGATCGGATTTTGACCAAACTTCACAGGAAGGATCCTTAGATGGTCCCCTTTCAAAGTTGTTCAAATGGTTCCGGTCCATTGCTTATATAGGTCACAGGAGCCAAAAATAGATTTTTTTTCACCGAAAACTTAAAAAATCTTCTTCTCTGAAAACGCAAGGCCCAGGTCTTTGATATTTGGTATGAAGCTTCATCTAGTGGACCCCTACCAGGATTGTTCAAATTATAGTGCTGGGACCAAAAATGCCCCCCGCATGGGGGCCCTTTGGTTTTGCATAGGCTTATATGGGGAAAATCTTAAAAAATCTTCTTCTCTAAAACCGCAAGGCCCAGATCTTTGATATTTGGTATGAAGCTTCATCTAGTGGACCCCTACCGAGATTGTTCAAATTATAGTGCTGGAGCTAAAAATGCCCCCGCATGGGGGCCCTTTGGTTTTACATGGGCTTATATAGGGAAAATCTTTAAAAATCTTCTTCTCTGAAACCGCAAGGCCCAGATCTTTGATATTTGGTATGAAGCTTCATCTAGTGGACCCCTACCAAGATTGTTCAAATTATAGTGCTGGAGCTAAAAATGCCCCCGCATGGGGGCCCTTTGGTTTTACATGGGCTTATATAGGGAAAATCTTGAAAAATCTTCTTCTCTGAAACCGCAAGGCCCAGGTCTTTGATATTTGGTATGAAGCTTCATCTAGTGAACCCCTACCATGATTGTTCAAATTATAGTGCTGGGGCCAAAAATGCCCCCGCACGGGGGCCCTTTGGTTTTACAAGGACTTATATAGGGAAAATCTTTAAAACTCTTCTTCTCTGAAACCGCAAGGCCCAGGTCTTTGATATTAGGTATGAAGCTTTATCTAGTGAACCCCTACCAAGATTGTTCAAATTATAGTGCTGAAGCTAAAAATGCCCCAGCACGGGGGCCCTTTGGTTTTACATGGGCTTATATAGGGAAAATCTTGAAAAATCTTCTTCTCTGAAACCGCAAGGCCCAGGTCTTTGATATTTGGTATGAAGCTTCATCTAGTGGACCCCTACCAAGATTGTTCAAATTATAGTGCTGGGGCCAAAAATGCCCCCGCATGGGGGCCCTTTGGTTTTGCATGGACTTATATGGGGAAAATCTTTAAAAATCTTCTTCTGAAACCGCAAGGCCCAGGTCTTTGATATTAGGTATGAAGCTTTATCTAGTGAACCCCTACCAAGATTGTTCAAATTTTAGTGCAGGAGCTAAAAATGCCCCCTGCACGGGGGCCTTTTGGTTTTACATGGGCTTATATAGGGAAAATCTTGAAAAATCTTCTTTTCTGAAACCGCAAGGCCCAGGTCTTTGATATTTGGTATGAAGCTTCATCTAGTAGACCCCTACCAAGATTGTTCAAATTATAGTGCTGGGGCCAAAAATGCCCCCGCACCAGGGCCCTTTTGTTTTACATAGGCTTATATAGGGAAAATCTTGAAAAATCTTCTTCTCTGAAACTGCAAGGCCCAGGCCTTTGATATTTGGTATGAAGCTTCATCTTGTGGACCTCTACCAAGATTGTTCAAATTATAGCCCTGGGGCCAAAAATGCCCCCCCTCCGGGGCCCTTTGGTTTTTACATAGACTTATATAGGGAAAATCTTGAAAAATCTTCTTCTCTGAAACCACAATGCTTAGGTCTTCGATATTTGTTATGACGCTTCAGCTAGTGGACCTCTATAAAGATTGTTCAAATTATAGGCCTGAGACCAAAAATGCCCCCGCCATGTGGCCCTTTGGTTTTACATAGACTCATATAGGGAAAATCTTTAAAAATCATCTTCTCTGAAACACAAGGCTTAGGTCTTTGATATTTGTTATGAAGCTTCAGCTAGTGGACCTCTACCAAGATTGTTCAAATTATAGCCCTGGGGCCAAAAATGCCCCCGCTCCGGGGCCCTTTGGTTTTACATAGTCTTATATAGGGAAAATCTTGTTTTACATAGACTTCTATATGCAGGGTAAACCTTTAAAATCTTCTTTTCTGAAACCAGAAAGCCCAGGTCTTTCATATTAGATATGAAGCTTCATCTTGTGAACCTCTACCAAGATTGTTTAAATTTTAGCCCTGGGGCCAAAATTGACCCTGCCCGGGGCCCACTTGTTATGCTTTGGATCAGGTGAGCGAACCAGGGCCCTCTGGGCCCTCTTGTTTAAATTTCTCCATAGAAACATACAAGACAGTTCAAACAAGTACCATACGTAACAGGTACATTTTTTTTCCTAGGCCCCCCGTCCATCGGGGCTTGGAGAAATAGATTGGACTGAAGCCGACAGCACACAAGTACTGGTAAACTGCTTAGAAGGTCTAAGCCTGCCCAGGCAAAGTGGTACGAGTCGTTCGTCCATGCATATAAACCCTATTGGTTTCATTGGACGGCAGGGATTGAGATGTCATTTTATCTCATTGTCAGGTCGGCCCCTGCCCATCGGGGCTTTAAGAAATAGATGGGCTGCATGATGCTTCTACGCAGAGCTGAAACCAACCCGCACACGAGTACTGGTAAACCACTTAGAGAATCTAAGCCTGCCCAGGCAAAGCAGTGCGGGTCGGACCGTTCATGCTTATAAACCCTATTGGTTTCATTGGGCGGCAAGGCTTGAGATGTCATTTCATCTCAATGTCAGGTAAAAGTCCCACAAAATTGGAAGCTATGTCTCCAAAATGATCTTTACAGTGTTGACGGGGATGTTAAACCTCAAATCAAACAAACAAACATCTCATTGTCAGGTAAAAGTCCCACAAAATTGAAAGCAGTGTCTCCAAAATGACCTAAATAGTGTTGACGGGAACATTAAACCTCAAATCAAGCAAACAAAAACATATTTTTAGCTCGTCTGTTTTTTGAAAAAAAACTTTCGAGCTATTGTCATCACTCCGGCGTCTGCGTAGTCGTCCTGCGTCGTCCTGTGTCGTCCTGCGTCGTCCTGCGTCGTTCCAAAAAAAACTTAACCTTGGCTATAACTTAAAAAGTATTAGACCTAGCCTCATGAAACTTCATACACACACTCATCATCACAAGAGCTACATTTTGACCAAGGACCATAACAACATTGTTGATTTTGGCTGAATTATCTCCCCTTTTCCATTTTTTTTCTGAAACACATTTTTTGCTCTCATTTTAATACTATTCACAACAGAGCCTTCAAACTTCACATGAATGTTCCTTGGGACAAGACCTTTTCAGTGATACCACACTTTTTGATCTGTGACCTTGACCTTTGAACTTTGACCTATTTTTCGAAAATTTAACCGAAAACCTTAACCTTGACCATATTTCCAAAAGTATTTGGCCTACCTTCATGAAACTTAATACACATACTCACCATCACAAGAGCTACATTCCCTACAAGTTTTATAACTCCATCTTGCAATTTGATTGAATTATCTCCCCTTTTCTCTCCGTTTTTTTTTAAATTGTTTTTGTCTCTTATTTCAATACTATTCACAACAGAGCCTTCCAACTTCACAAGAATGTTCCTTGGGACAAGAGCTTTTCAGTCATACCACGCTTTTTGACCTGTGACCTTGACCTTTGAACTTTGACCTATTTTTCGAAAAATTAACCAAAAAACTTAACCTTGACCATATTTCCAAAAGTATTTGGCCTACCTTCATGAAACTTCATACACATACTCACCATCACAAGAGCTACATTCCCTACAAGTTTTATAACTCCATCTTGCAATTTGATTTGACTTAGAACTTTTGTTTTCTAAAAGAAACTGCAGACGAGCGTTGGCACCCGCTTGCGGTGCTCTTGTTTAAAGTCCATCTTGTTGTGTATGTATATAAATAGTCATTTTTCAATATAATCTATACATTGTTTTAATCCTTCCTCAACTGGATTACATGTTTATCTGTGTTGTGATTTATAGAGAATACCAGGTTCATGTCTTTTGATATTAAGTTTATCAGGTAAGGCTTCGAGAGCGCTTGTAGAATCGCGAGCTTGCCAAGCGATTCTACATGAGTTCTCGAAGCTGAGCCTGATAAACTTGATATCAAAAGACACACATCTGGTATTCTATTTATCAATTTTTCCCCTGGTAAACTCCTTAAATTAGCAATTTATGATCAGTTATCGATTGTCCTCAGTGCGTCTCAACATTCCGGCGCAGAATATAATCGGTCAGTACAATAAAATGTCATGTATATTTACTTTCAGCTGACCGTTATTTTTCTTTTGATATTTTTAACGTAAGTTTTCCAGTAATAAAATTTTAGCCATTTTTTGCTGGTAGTCTGGTTCATTCATTAAAGTACAATGTCACGTTGACATGATAAAGCTTACTTGTCCTGAGATAGCATATCTTTATTATTAGAAGCATCCGTGGTGTAGTGGTTATGCTACTTGCCTTGTAACCCAGGGGTCGCAAAATCGATCCCAGGATTCTCCAGACTTTCGGATGAGTCTTTAAACCGAGGTCCCATCTCCGTATGACCTTAGCTGTTGGTGAGACGTAAAACGCAAACACTCACTCAGCATATCTTTATCAGGTCAATGTGTTACAATGCAATATATATAGGGGGTAACTGATAAAAAGTGTTATAAAGATGTTCATTTAAAGTTGCATTTCTAAAATGATCTTAACACTTTGCTAACTATAAGAAACTTCATCACATGAATATTTCCAGAAATGCATGTTGTTAACGATAATGCATGCTGCACAACATGTTTGATGATGTTGGTTGGAACAAATAGTTCACCTGTCTAGATGACTTTTGAAAATTTTTATCTGTTACGATATATTTCGTTTACTTTTATGACGGTAAGTATTTGGACATAGGCCTTAGCAAACAGTGCAGACCCAGATCAGACTGCTCCTAAAGGAGCAGTCTGATCAGGGTCTATACTGCTTGCCATTCAGTTAGCACTTTTTGGACTCCTTGCTGGATAGTGAAACAAATTTGTCAGTTTCTGGCGAAAGAATGTTCACTTTACTAGTTAAGCCTGTCCAGGAAAGTGTAGATAGGTAAACGGGCCTGCTCAAAAATGACCTAAATAGCGTGGACTGGGTCGTTTAACTCCTATACAAACAAACAAAAACAAAAGCTTTGGGGCCAAAAATGGTCTGTTACGGGGCCCTCATATTTTACATAGACTTTTGCAGGGAAAAACCTGAAAAAATCTTATCTGAAACCAGAAGGACCAGGTCTTTGATACATGTATTTTGTATGAAGCTTCATCTAGTGGACCTTAACCAAGATTTTCAAATCTTTGGGGCAAAAAAAGGCCCCTCCCCAGCGTTCAAATGGTTCAACTGATACAGGTACACCACAACCTCATTATAACACAGTTCATTATAACACAGTTTTTGATATAACACAGTTTCAAGATGGATCCCAAAAATGTATAGATTATATAGAAAAGTGACCATATAAATGGTCATTTTTCTATATAATCTATACATTTTTGTTTGGATTACAAGGATATTACAAGGTTGTTTAACTTACACGGTTTTTGTTTTGGACCCCATTAATAGTGTTATAAAGAGGTTCTAGTGTACATCTATATTGACAACCCTGGATCTATGAAGACATTTATATCAATCATGTTAACAATCATGTCTAGCCTTTCTTCACAGTTTCTTTCTTTCTCAACATTGCTAATGATTTTCTAGTACCCCTGTGAGCGATACATGGCCATTGGGGCCCTCTGGTTGTTTTTTCAGATCTGTAGCTCATTATAACCTAGAGGATGGCAGCATCTTGGAAACAACATCCAACCCTCTGTGGGTGTCCTGCCTGTATATCAAGGCTGCTGAGGTGAAACAACAACAACAGTTATATCCCGGTGACGAAGAGGTGCAGAAGTGGACATCAAAATCACTGCCTAAGAAATATACGATAATTGGTATATTATTAAACTCCAGCAAGTACGTGAATTTGTGTTACAGTTAGGGCTGGCTAATCGGAGCTGAAAAGATAATCGATTATCAGTCCTGTCACTGCGATCAATAATCGATTAGTAATCGCTAAGTTTTTTGTCATAATATTACCTGTCCGGTTTTCTGTCTGAGCCTCTTACCATATGTTGCACTTTACCATATGTATATTTGAACAAGCAGGCCTGAGCAAACAGTGTAGACCCAGATGAGACGCCGCAACATGCGGCGTCTCATCAGGGTCTGCACTGTTTGCCACTGATCCTGCTATTTTAGGCACAACTTTGGGCAGTAGATTGCACTTATCAAATGATCGATTACAAGCAAATCAGTACTGATAATCATTTTTTGTGGAATTTATCGATCAATTAATAGATTATACGATTAATCGTGTCAGCCTTAGTTACAGTCAACCCTCTTTATAGACCCAGATCAGACTGTTCCTGAATAAGTGAAAATGTATCTTGTAGTCTGCACACCAGGCAAAGTCTCAGGTCAGCCTGCACTTCCACTGAGTCTAATCAGAGTTGGCAATGACAGTGTGCTGTATGGGTGCGGTATAACCTAAAGTTTCTTTATGCAGAACAGGCCTCTCCGACTCAATGGTTAAGGGTGCTAACTTTTAAACATGAGGTCTGTCATTGCTATGGATTCGAGCTTCGCCCAGGTCATAAGTGAGATGTAAAATCCCACAATTCTGTATTTATACCCCCGGCATATGAAGTATGCTATGGGGGTATATAGTTTTCGTCCATGCGTGTGTCCATCTTTCCGTCTGTACATCCTGCCGTTAACATTTTGGTTAAAGTTTTGCACCAAAGTTTCTAAGAGATTGTATCTTCTGAACCCTTTGATGGATTTAGTTGATATTTACACTGAAGTTACATATTGGTCTAAAGATTTTATTGATGCATGTCCCACCCCCCACAGTGACCTTGAGGTCAAGGTCACACTTAGAGATTTTGCATTCGGTTAAAATTTTATGACATGACAAAGTTCAGAGAATAGGTAATTGAATGCTGCTAACCAAAGGTCAAGGTCATGGACTTGGAAGTTTTTATATCAGAGGGTGGTGCTGGCCAGGGGTATACGTGGCCTACTGGTCGTTTGCCCTAGTTACCATATGTTTCGTACATACAGGCCTGAGCAAACGGGGTAGACCCACATCAGACTCCGCAGAATGTGGCATCTCAACAGGGTCTTCACTGTTTACCACTCATCCAGCTATTTTTAGACACAATGTCAGGTAATAATTTGAACTTGTTTAAATATTAGAAAAAGTCGTGTAAGGTGTTGAGGTGTCCGAATATTTAAGTAAATGGGCAGATATTATGGTAAATGGGCAGATAATATGGTAAATGGACAGATAATATGGTAAATGGGCAGATGGTGTTTCTCTGGGTGGTGATCTGGCCCTGGGGTAATAAAACTTTTTTCATCCTCAGTTCACTAGAGTATGAATTTTACAATGCTCATAAATATTGAAAAAAAATGAAAGAGGCAATTTTCATGCTCATATCAGCACAGAATTTTATTTGTCCTGCTCATAAATTTTAAAATGCCAACAGTTGTTGGCATTTTAAAATTTATAAGCAGATCAAATTTCATGACCATTTTAGTTGAACATGAACAAAGTTCTATAACCTTTGGGCCTGGTTTTTGTCCAGCTCTGATAAGCTTTCAGTTCAATACAGGAGAAAGATAGAATCTTGAAAGAGCCGTAATACCAAAGCAAAAAAAAAATCTTCATGGCATCTGGGAGGACATAACCCTTATTCTGCTGTTCACGACAACCCCTTCCTTAGCAAACCCTTTCTTTGCAAACAGTGTAGATTCAGATCAGATGGCTTCTGAAGAAGATCAGAATCTACACTGTTTGATTTATTTTATTTCCTTGGGGTTTAACATCCCCATCAACACTATTTAGGTCATTTTGGAGATGTTGCTTCCAATTTTGTGGACTTATATCTGACATTGGGATGAAATGAAATCTCAATCCCTGCCGCCCAATGAAACCAATAGGGTTAGTATGCATGGGTGGTCCGACTCACACCATCCTTTTCTGGACATGCTACACTGTATGACATCTAGTTTGTGAATTTGCAGGACTAATTTACATCAAGTAATCTGATTGAATCAAAGTCAAAATGGGTGTGGCTAAATTAATGATGGAGCCCGATAAGGGTTTATTCTGTCTGAGTCAGTACAGTGTACATAGGCTGATTTGAGTATTCACTGAGTGCAGTGACAGTGTCGGACATAGCCCCAGATAAGAGGGGGTATCCAAAAATTATGTTTCTTATTTCTGCATGAAAACATAGGTTGTGGGTACTATTTAGAAGCGCCTCACCGAGGGGCTTCTAATGAGTACCCACAACATATGTTTTCATGCAGAAATAAGAAAAATATCATTAATTTTCAGATGAACAAAAGCGCCTTATTTGGAGCTATGGTGCACATTCATGCAGACGACATTGCAGACACAGTTCAGCTTGCAGAAATCCATATACACAACAACCTCTTTATAATGCTATTAATGGGGTCCAAATCAGAAACTGTGTTAGCTAAACAACCTTGTTATATCCAAACAAAGATGTATATATTATATAGAAAAATGACCATTTTTGGTCATTTTTCTATATAATCTATACATTTTTGGCGATTCGTCGTGAAACCGTGTTATAGCCAAACCGTGTTATAATGAACAGTGTTATAATGAGGTTGTGGTGTATTGATTTCTGCCCATATTAGCATGAAAAATGCAAAATCCAAAGCAGAAATCGTGAAAGTTAAACAGCCATGTTATAGCCAAACAGAAAAAAGGTGATTTTTTTTTCTGTAAAATATACCTTGGATCCATCTTTAAACCATGTTATATCCAAAAATATTTACATTTCCAGTGTAAAGCTAATGTAAACTTATAGTAAACAGTGTAGTTCATGCTTTCATGAATGCACCGAGTCACATGATTTTCAGTGACGTCAAGTGACATCATTCTAAACCATTGTTCTGTATGGTCGTTGGTGATGTCAACACTCTTCCGCTTTTCGGCCCCCGCCCATAGGGGCTTGAAGAAATATATGTGCTGCATGATGCTTCCATGCAGAGCTGAATCCAGCCCGCACACTAGTACTGGTAAACCGCTTAGAGGATCTAAGCCTGTCCAGGAACCGCGGTGCGAGGCTAATAAACCCTATTGGTTTCATTGGGCGACAGGGCTTGAGATGTCATTTCATCTCAATGTCGGGTAAAAGTCCCTCAAAATTGGAAGCAACATCTCCAAAATGACCTTTACAGTGTTGACAGGGACGTTAAACCTCAAATCAACCAACCATTTTTGTAGAAAAACAGCGTGTTAATGTTTTTCAGCTTTAAAAGTTTGCCCTTTAAGCATTTTTTCGCCCAGTGATGAGAGGAAAAGAATATAAATATGAAAAATAAACTTAATTTTTCTGCTTTTCATGAAAGTATGAACGACAGTGGGTCGCCAGCAAAGTTTACATGAACCCCTTCGGGTTCATTTACTTTGCACGCAACCCACTGCATTTATACTTCCATGAACAGCAGAAAAATAAAATTCATTTCTTAAATGTTACAGTGCCTGCCAGTCCCAGCCTCCACACTTCCCCACTCTTCAAGACTTTGTCCAATATCTGGAACAACTTGGTAAGAAAGGGGCCACAATGCATCCCAACTATACAAGGGCAGACCTGGCAAAAATGGAGCTGGAATTTCACAGGGACTTTGAGACAAAGTTTGACGATCCTATAGCCGCATTCATAGACCATCATGCAGTGCAGCTGGGGTTTATTAGCCTTGATGAAGCAGGTAAACATAGCTCCCTATAAGAAGGTACCGTGAGTGAGTGTTCGAGCTTTACGTCTCACCAACAGCTAAGGTCATACGGAGACGGGACCTCGGTTTAAAGACTCATCCGAAAGTCTGAAGAAGCCCGGGATCGATCCTGTGACCCCTGGTTTACAAGGGGAGTAGCATAACCACTACACCAAGGAGGCTTATGGTCGGACCCATCAGAGTGTAACTGTTGGTTTTCTTTTGCTCCAGCATTTCAGCGGTTTCTTGCTGTTGAGTCCTTACCGTTGTTTCATCTCTGTGGTTGTTTGATTATTTGTGTTCACGGAGATGTTGCACTGATGAGTTAGGAGGCCTTCATGCGGACGGAACAAATTATTTGTCTAAATCGCGACGGAAGTAAGGGCGAGGATTGTGGCCACGTAAAATCGATTTAAGTCCCCACCCCCCCGTGGAATTTGTTTCCACTGACCATTCCAAGGCGGTTCTTCTGTCGCGGTTTACTTTTGTTATGGTTTGTCTTTTAGTGTTTGTGATGCTTTTATTTTGGATAGCCTATTGGCCATTTTGTGGGAAAGTAACTGTCCTTTTGGCTTTCTGCTATTGATGTTTCCATTAGGTCTTTTGTTTCATGTTTGTGCTTCTTTCCCTTTGGTGTCTCTGATGGGAGCTGTGGGTTGATTGTATCAATTCCTGATCATTGCTTTCACTTCTATTCTAGAAGGTACAGTGAAATTCCGCTATTAATACCACCTAAAATTAAGATTTAATTTTTCTTTTAAAAGCTTTTTTTGAAGGGTGCACTCAATCTTTCTTTGTGTTTCCTGGCCACAGTGCCTTCTGGTCAGGGACCACCCTTGGGACTGTTCAAAAGTGGTCTTAAAGACCACTTTTGAACAGTCCCAAAGGTGGTCTTAATATTGGAATTTTACTATATAACTAAGCTGATTGTGGGATAAATTTTCCTCATTTCTTCTTTTCTGTGAAAAGCCTAACAATTCAGACATTTAGAATTGTATTGTTTGCTATAATTATTAATCCCACTTTGAAAAAAGTAGGAGTATTCTGGTTTATATATGTCCTTTCGCTCATCCATCCATGCATCTGTCGGTCCTTCCCTCCATGTATAATTTTTCATCAAAGATTTCTTAAGAACCATACAAGCTAGAAACCTCAAACTTGGCATACTAAGAAATCATGATGACTTGTATTGTATAAGAGACAATTGGCATTATCTGCTTTTTTGTTCATCTGTTATTACATTCTTCTTTCTTTCCATATAGGCCAATGTTAAATTTTTCGTCGAAGATTTCTCAGGAACTACAAAAGCTAGAAGTCTCAAACTTGGTATACTTTGCAATGAAGATGACTTGTATCCCGGCATACTATGCTATGGGGTATATAGTTTTCGTCCTGTTGTTCATCCATTCATCTGTCCATCTGTCCATGTGTCTATCTTTCCATCCATCCATCCATCCACCCATCCGTCCGTTCACATTTTGGTTCTGTGAGTGTTTGAGTTTTACGTCTCACCAACAGCTAAGGTCAAACCGAGACGGGACCTCGGTTTAAAGACTCATCCGAAAGTCTGGAGAAGCCCAGGCTCAATCCTGCGATCCCTGGTTTACAAGGCGAGTAGCGTAACCACTACACCACGGAGGCTTCTAACACATTTTGGTTGAAGTTTTGCGTCAAAGTTTCTGTAAGATTGCATCTTCTGAACCCTTTGATAGATTTAGTTGATACTTACACTGAAGTTACATACTGGTCTAAAGATTTCATATGTCCCACCCCACACAGTGACCTTGATGTCAGAGTCACAGACTTAGAAATTTTATATTTGGTTAAAGTTTTATGACAAATGCAGTTGATACTTGCATCAATGTTGCATACCAGTCCAAAGATTTCGTGATGTAAGTCCTTTCCCCCACCCACGGTGACCTTGTGTTGAGGTCACAGACTTAGAAATTTTACATCTGGTTAAAGTTTTATGGCATAGTTTATAGATGCCTGTATGTTCTAAACTCTATGACAAATTCAATTGATACTTGCATCGATGTTGCATATGAGTCCAAAGATTTCATTGATGCATACCCCACCTTTCTGCTACAGTAACATTGATGCCCCCACCCCTTCAGTAACTTTAATGCCGTCACTCCATTGGTCCATTTAGGTTTAGCTTTTACAATCACATTTATAGATTCTTATAGCTTCTTAACTTCTTGATTCATATAACATACAAGCTCAAAAGATGTATCAGAGGGTGGCGCTGGCTGGGGGTATATGTGATCTATTGGTGACTTTCTCTAGTGTAAGAGGCAATGGGCATTATCTGCTTATTTGTTCACCTGTTCTTTCATTCTTCTTTCTCTCCATATAGGCCAATGTTAAATTTTTCGTCAAAGATTTCTCAGCAACTACAAAAGCTAGAAGTCTCAAACTTGGTATACTTTGCAATGAAGATGACTTGTATTGTGTAAGAGACAATGGGCTTTCTTGGCCTATTTGTTCATCTGTTCTTTCATTCTTCTTTCTCACCATATAGGTCAATGTTAAATTTGTCATCAAAGATTTCTCAGGAATTGTAAAAGCTTAAAGGCTCAAACTTTGCATGGAATGCTATAATGATGACTTATATTGTGTAACAGACACTGGGCTTTCTCGGCTTATTTGTTCATTTGTTCTTTCATTCTTCTTTCTCACCATATAGGCAAGCCCGCACACTAGAACTGGTAAACCGCTCAGAGGATCTAAGCCTGTCCAGGAACCACGGTGCGAGGCGGACCGTCCATGCTAATAAACCTTATTGGTTTCATTTGGCGACAGGGCTTGAGATGTCATTTCATCTCCCCACAAAATTGGAAGCAACATTTCCAAAATGACCTTTACAGTGTTGACGGGGAAGTTAAACCTCAAATCAAACAAACAAACAAACCATATAGGCAAATGTTAAATTTTTCGTCAAAGATTTCTCAGAAACTACAAAAGCTAGAAGCCACAAACTTGGTTTTCTATGCAATAATGATGGTTTATATTGTGTAATGGTCTTTCTCTGCTTATTTGTTCATTTGTTCTTTCATTCTTCTTTTCTCCATATGTTAAATTTTTTCGTCTAAGATTTTTCAGGAAATATGAAAGCGTGAAGCCTCAAACTTGGTATACACTGCAAGAATGATTATTTATATAGTGGTAAAGATGATTGACTTTCTCATTGTTTTTGTTAATCTGGTTTGGAAGCCATCGACTAAGTATGCAATGCAGTAATGATTACTTATATCTTGCAAGAGACAGTGGACTTTCTGACTGGTGATGAAGAGGTTTTGAATTTCTGTAAAAATGTGCTAAAGTTGGGGTATAGTCAGATCTATCGTTCCGCTTTGACGAACAAGATGGCCACCTAAGCCAACAATAGAATGTACTAGAGACAGTGACACATGGGTGAGCGAATCAGGGCCATCTGGGCCCTCTTGTTTGTTTGTTTGTCTTGTTTGGACCTTGACCTTTGACCTACTTAAAATAAAAAAAAATAACATTTTGGTCATCACTTTGAACCGTTTAAGATAGAGCCTTCATATTTGGCTTGTAGGTTCCTTGTGACAAGAGCTTTACATTCACACAAAAAATTTTTACCTGTGACCTTGACCTTTGACCTGCTTGAAAGAAAAAGTTAACATTGGTCATAACTTTTGAACCTTTGGAGATAGAGCCTTCATATTTGGCATGTAGGTTTCTTGTGACAAGAGCTTTACATTCATTCAAAAAATTTTGATCTGTGACCTTGACCTTTGACCCACTTAAAAATAAAATAACATTTTGGTCATAACTTTTGAACCGTTCGGAGCCATCATATTTAGCATGTAGGTTCCCTGTCATAAGAGCTTCACATTCATGCAAAAAATTTTGACTGTGACTTTGATCTTAGACCTACTTAAAAGAAAAAATAAAATTGTTCATAACTTTTGAACCGTTTAAGATAGAGCCTTCATATTTGGCAGAGCCTTCATATTTGGCATGTAGGTTCCTTGTGACAAGGGCTTCCCACTCAGACAGAAAATCTTGACCTGTCACCTTGACCTTGTACTGTGACCAACATTGAAAAAGAAATGACCATGCCAGGGACATGTCCATGTTTCACAAACAGTTTCAATTTCTTCACTTCCATTCATATTCTTCTTTCTGCCATGGCCTTCATTTTCATCTCCTACTGTCTCTTCTATCTTTTTTCTCTCTTTATACGTTTTATGTTGCCATGTACCATGTTCTACAGTGATGTTCTCTGGTAAGCATGAATTCAAAATATTTCAACACTATGGGAGTATGGGTCTCTGTCTCTCTCTCTGTGTCTGTCTGTCTCTCCCTCCCTCTTTCTCTCTTGCATGTGTGCTCTCTGTCTTTTAGCATGTGTGCCAATTCAGAAACATGTTAAAGACATGTACATTAGACTGTATTATCTGTATTATTCTGCTAGAACCTAAACTGAGACAACCAGCTGACACTGTACTGAACAGAGGAATTGTGAACTACCCAACCAACAGTGGAGCAGCAGCAACAACCAGTGACAGAGCAAGAGCTACAGGTGTTGGAGGTGCTGGCAACCGGAACAGTAGTAAAAGACAGGTATGGTTATAACGCAAAAATTATATAAGGTGTACAATCACAATACACTTGCCCATAAAATGTTGACAGTTTTATAGGTTCAGAATAAGGAATGAGTTCACTGGCTGACTATAGCTGCATGATGTTACTTTTATTAGACTTTACTCACTTGTAATCAATGCCGATGAAACAAAATAACTGGTTCAAGTATTCTGCTGTTCTTCAGGGAAAACTGGGAAACTGACCATCCTTGACCACAGTTGCTGGGAACGAGTCAACCACAGTCTGACCATCATGGTCAGACTGTGGTTGACTGGTTCACATCAACTATAGTCAGGCTGGTAAACGTTGGAACTAGGATGATTTAGGAATATTTTTTGTTAGTCATTAGACAGGCCTCATATTTTTCAGCATTTGCAGGATTTCAGGCTTTTAGAGCTTGGTTTTTCTTGATTTCAGGCTTTTCCTCCTAAATTCTGTTTACAATGACTATTTAAGGCTGCAAAATGAGGTCTTCAGGCATGGAAAAGCTTTGTCAGTATTAGACCTGTTAGAACATATGTTGTAGGTGCATGTTAGAATTGCCTCATTGAGGGAATACAAACAAGTACCTATGAAATAAGGAAAATTATCCCTCTTTGCTCTTTTCCAGCAATTTGTATATGTGTCTGTTGTGTTTCATGAATTTGAAAATAAAGAGATTATAAGAATCTTACATGGGTGTGAACGGCCACCCATAGATGGAAATAGATAGGGGGCATGATGCTTCCAAGCAGAGCTGAAACCGACCGCACACAAGTACTGGTAAACCGCTTAGAGGATCTAAGTCGGCCCCCACCCATTGGGGCTTGAAGAAATAAATGAGCTGCATGATGCTTCTAAGCAGAGCTGAAACCCAACGTACTCAATTACTGGTGAACAGCCCAGAGGATCTACCGTAATGATCCGGCTATAAGACGATTTGGCTATAAGACGGGGGGTATTTTTTGGCTTTTCTTTGGGTGATTTTTGCTAAGTCTCGGCTATAAGATGGGTATAAATTCTAACAATCTGACGGGGCTTGCGCCGATGTGGAAAGTGCCTAACATTTCAGAGTGAGACACTGTTTGATCAATTTCGCTCGGTGTTTTGCGGTCGCGAAATCTAATGACAACGACGACTTTACTAAAATAAAATTTATATTAGACCGACTTCAATGATAAACAGATAGTTTTAGGTACTTAGCAAGTCCCTGAATAAATTTTCTTACCTAGAAACTGTAATCACTTATTTTTTGTGTCTGAAATTTGAGTTTATTAACGTCACAACTTTCGCCTCATTAATATTCATGAACTCATTATCATAAACCAATGAAGGAAGGAAAGTAAAATGATTGACAGTAACTAAGGGAAGCAACTATGCGTAACTGGCATTTTCTACAGTTCGGCATACAATTCCATCTGGATAACAGGATTTCGAACCCTATCTCCCGGTCTTCCACCCGATGGCCCCAATCTCCTGACAAGACAATTTTCCTTTAAAAATATTTCGCCGCCCGACCATTCTAGTATTTACCACAGTAAAATAGCTATTCGGTTGACCGTCAGAAGATTTACACCTGTGTTGAATTGCTGACGCGTGTAAACATTATCGGACAGTTAATAAGGTGATTAACTCTGCATGGGGTTATTGGATAATTGGTGTGTTTACATAAGAGATTAAAAAAAACAGGCCATTGCTTATCAAAAGTGATATAGGAAGAGAAAGAATAGCCTGTGCATCCATGTTTGACCGGAGATCTGTTTTGCTGCATTGGACATGTATGGAAAAATATAATAACAATAGTAAAAAAAAAACGTATGGCATCATCAACTTATTTTCTTATGCAAATGGAGTGAAACTTTTGCCTCATTAATATTTATGAACTCATTATCATAAACCAATGGAAATTCGCGCATGCTTATTATGTTCCGGGGCACCTTCCGGGGAATGTTTCCATTGAAAACGCTTGGGATTTAATCCAATTATGATAAAACACTTTAGGCTTGAATTATAACTGTTCTTCACGATCTTTTGGTTTCTTTTACCGATGTTTATAATTATTTATTTGAAATCACGCTCCCGCTCATCACTTCACAGACCCATAGTTACGCAACAGGTATACACATGTACTTACCGCACGTGATTTTCCTTCCGTTCTTTGCAGAAAATTTCAAGGATGCCCGAGATCTCGGTTATAAGACGGGTGTAAAAATTAGGGGGTATTCTGGCGGTAAAAAACCCCGTCTTATAGCCGGATCATTATGGTAAGCCTACCCAGGTAAAGCGGTGCGAGTCAGACTGTCCATGCTTATAAACCATATTGGTTTCATTGGGCGACAGGGCTTGAGATGTCATTTCATCTCAATGTCGGGTAAAAGTCCCACAAATTTGGAAGCAACGTCTCCAAAATGACCTGTACAGTGTTGATGGGGACATTAAACCTCAACTTAAACAAACAAGGAGGATCTAAGCCTGCCCAGGCAAAGCTGTGTGCGTCGGACCGGCCATGCTTATAAACTCTATTAGTTCCTTGGGCGAAAGGGCTTGAGATGTCGTTTCATCTCATTTGTCGGGTAAAAGTCCCACAAAGCTGGAAGGAACGTCTCCAAAATGACCTATACTGTGTTTATGCATTGTTTACGAGGATGTAAACCTCAAATCAAACAGAACAAACATGGGTGTGAGGGGTGTATGGAAAAAAACGTCCTGAGGGTCACTGTCCAGCATGCCGGACAGTGATCCCGAGGGTCGGATTTTTCTATCCGCCCCTCACACCCATGTAAGATTCTTTTTCTCGCATACCTTCCATTTCTGAGCGTGAGTTTTTATCCCCCGACCGAATGTCCGTCCGTCCGTCCTTCCTTAGACGCAACCTTGTGATGGCCATAACTCCTATACCCTTTGAGATTCATTGATGGTTATTGGCACAATTGTTCACAAGGCCAAGACGGCGTGTCATGCGCAAGAACCAGAACTCTGGATACCATACTTTTTTTGTTATCTCCCCTTTTAATAAAATAGAATGACTACTTTGTGATGGCCATAACTCCAATACCCCCAATACCCTTTGAGATATATTGATGATACCTGGCACAGTTGTTCACAAGGCTGAGACGGCGTGTCATGCACAAGAACCACAACTCTGGTTGCCATGGTTTTGGAGTTAACTCCCCTTCAAATAAAATAGAGTGACAACCTTGTGATGGCCATAACTCCTATACCCTTTGAGATTCATTGAAGATTCTTGGCACAATTGTTCACAAGGCTGAGATGGCATGTCATGCGCAAGAACCAGAACTCTGGATGCCATACTTTTTTAGTTATCTCCCCTTTTAATAAAATAGAATGACTACTTTGTGATGGCCATAACTCCAATACCCTTTGAGATATATTGATGGTACCTGGCACAGTTGTTCACAAGGCTGAGACAGAGTGTCATGCACAAGAACCACAACTCTGGTTGCCATGGTTTTGGAGTTATCTCCCCTTCCAATAAAATAGAGTCACAACCTTGTGATGGCCACAATTCCAATACCCTTTAAGATATATTGATGATACCTGGCACAGTTGTTCACAAGGCTGAGACGGTGTGTCATGCACAAGAACCACAACTCTGGGTGCCATGGTTTTTTAGTTATCTCCCCTTCCAATAATATAGAATCACTACCTTGTGATGGCCACATCTCCAACACTCTTTGAGATATATTGATGATACTTGGTACAGTTGTTCATGAGGTTAAGCAGGTGTGTCATGTGCAAGAACCACAACTCGTGGTGCCCTGGTTTTTTAATTATCTCCCCTGACAATATAACCTTGTGATGGCCATAACTCCAATACCCTTTGAGATATATTGATGGTACTTGGCACAATTGTATACAACGTCGAGACGGCGCCTCATGCCTAAGAACCACAACTCTGGGTGCCATGATATTTGAGTTATCTCCCCTTCCAATATAACAGTATGACAACCTTGTGATCATCGTACCTACAATACCCGCCCACCTCTGATTAACGATCGGCTCGATATGAGTGAAATAATCTTGAAAGGGCCGTTAAACCCAAAACCAAAAAAAAAAAACCTACAATACCCTTTGAGACATATTTGTGGTACTTGATGCAGATGTACATGAGGTTAAGCAGGTGTGTCATGCTCAAGAATTACAACTCTGGGTGCTCTGGTTTTTTAGTTATTTCCCCTGGCAATATAACCTTGTGATGGCCATAACTCCAACACCCTTTGAGATATATTGAAGGAACTTGGCACAATTGTATGCAAGGTACAGAAGGGATGTCATGTGCAAGAACCACAAGTGTTGGTGCTGTGGTATTTGAGTTATCTACTTTCAATATAACAGTATGACCAGCTTGTACTCACCCTATCTCCAATACCTTTTGAGACATATTGATGGTACTTTGAACAGAAATACATGAGCTTGAGCAGGCATATCATGCGCAAGAACCACATTTCTGAGTGCCCTGGTTTTTTAGTTATCTCCCCTGACAGTATAATCTTGTGATGGCCATAACTGCAATACTTTTGTGATATATTGCTGGTTTAATTCTGGTGCACTTTCTATTGGTGAACAATCTTCTGAAGGCCATATTGGCTTTTGGTCGGGGGATTTGCCATCTCTTCCGATGGCTATTTTTAATACTGCAGTCACTTCGGTTACAGACGCCCACCATTTTGTGATGAGACTACAGTGATGTTTAGTGTCGTCACGTAACGTGCTGTGACGTCAGCCTTAACGATGGCCCATATGAGGTCCTATTCAACCAGTGCATATCAAACACGTGAGAATATTCGATTTTACCTTGTCCCTGGGTAAGAACACCAGGGTTAGAATAGAATTTCTACCCCAAGCTTAATCTATGGATTTCCTTATCTGGTGTGCAAGAACAAGTGTTCCACCCCGGGAAATAAGACATTTTACCTGTGATGTGCCTTGAAAAGAGACTATAAATTATCGCATGGTTAAAAAAATTGGTCACATGCCTTTTTAGCTGGCCTTGACAAAGCAAGCTCCTTTCTTAACTCATTTTGTACGGGAAACCCCAAAAAGAGTACCCGGGCAAACAGTGCAGGCCCAGATCAGACGCCGCAGAACTGCGGCGTCTGATCTGGGCCTCCACTGTTTGCTAAAAGTTCAGTCATTTTCCAAATCAGATTTGAAGAAAAACACAACCTGACACCCCTAAGTTTTGAAATGGACTCCTGCTATATATAAGGAGGAATATTCCATTTGGTACAAAAAGGGTTAAGTAAGTATGATATGATTATCCCTCAGGTGGTTGGGCTGTGTAAGTTGTATTACTAACAAGATATATGACGTTTCTGTAGGTACAGATATGTGAGGATTGTGAAACATCACTGGCTGTTGTCTACTGTTCTGACTGTCAGAATGCCGCTGATGGGTTTGGTATCTCACTCTGTAAAAGATGCTCAGATCTCTTACACGCTGGGGCAACACGCAGACGGCATAATATAGCTGGTAGGTTTTAAACCCTCAGCATGCAGAATATTTCATTATTATATACCCAGAAAATGTCCCGTTTACTCTGTACAGAAGTTACCGGTCAAAATTTTTCCAGATTGCCTTGTAGTCAAGTGCATATTGCCCGTAGATAAGCAGTCTCATTCGCAATAGAACTACTTTCAAATTTTGTCCATTTCGAGACTAAAAATCGGCAGCCATCTTGTTGTGGGTTAGAGAGAAGCCAGCTGATCTGGATCTATACTGTTTTCAAAGGATATATGTGAGGGTTAATAATTCTACATCTTGTCATTGCAGTAAAATCTATGTCCACCAAACATTTATGGAAATTGATTTAGTGTTTCACTTAATTTGCTTGTTTGGAGTTTAACAGCCTAGTCAAAAATATTTACTTCATATAAAGCCTGTAAGTTTACCTAACAAGACTTTTCCGTGGCAGGCTTGTACATGAGCGGTTAAAATGCACATTCCTTTGCAAGAAACTGACACTGCCCTCCTTGAATCAGTGTCAAAGGGAGAGAATGGCCGTTGAAAAGATTTCATGAGAAAGAATGTTACCATCTCGGCAGATATCAGTCTGTGAACTGACCCTGCATCTGATTTAGCTACCAAGGTTGGCATTTCACTTTGTAAAAGATGTTCTGGTTCCAGTTATTCAAAGCATTGTTAGCTGGAATATCATGGGTGTGGTGGAAATATTAAGTACAGGGAACCCACATTATGAAGATGTTATATGTTCGCTAACATTTAGCCGTTATAAAGAATTTGCCGCTAAAATAATCTCAGAAAGGAGTAGTGTAAGGGCCTTTCCCATTAATTATAGTCTGCTCTGAAAAAGTGGGGCTAGTCTGGATTTGCCTTTCCCTTCTGTCATTCCTTCTTTCAAAGCATTAGTAGCTTGAATAACATGGTTGTGGTGGAAATATGAAATACAGAGGATCCAGGTTTTAATGACATGACAGTAAAATCCCGCTATTAAGACCACCTGAAATAAAGTCTAATTCTGCTTTAAAAAGCTCATTTAGTGAGGTGCAGTTATTCTTTCTTTTTCTGTATACAGTGTCCTCTGGTCAGAGACCACCTTGGGGACTGTGCAAAATTGTTCTTAAAGACCACTTTTGAACAGTCCCAAAGGTGGTCTTAATACAGGAATTTTACTGGATTTGTTCCTTATGCAAGTCTGACTGTTGATCAGGAGGACGCGGGTTCTATTCTTGCCGGGGTTGGCAACATTCTTTCGTGGAGATTGATCATGAAATTTTTTTCTATGGTCATTCTCTCCCTTCTGCTGATTCAAGAAGGGCAGTTGTCAGTTTTGGGTTAACCGCTTACGTATAAGCCTGCCCAGGAAAAGTGTGGATAGGTAAATTGACCGGCTCAAAAATGACCTAAACTAGTGTTAACTGGGCCATTGGTTTCCAAAACAAACAAACAAAATCTTGAGGGTTAATAACCAGGTAAGACACAGATCAGCTGGCTCAGCTCCATAGACAAGCAAGAGTCATTGCATTTTAGATTACCAGTAACATCACTTGAACATGTCTGTGAAATGAACAGCCCCCTAAACCCCACTTTATACAGAGAAAACTGGGGTTTACAGGGATATACATTATTTTTCTCATTTCTTCTCCAAGACATAGGTTGTGGGTATTCCTTAGAACCACCTCATTGAGGCGGTTCTAATGAGAACCACATCCTGTGTTTGGTGTATAAATAAGAAACATATCAAAATTTTCATTGGAAAAGTAGCTTTTTGGAGAAATGAAAGAATGCATTATGTCACATGGGTGTGTTATCATAATGAGAATAAAAGTTTAGTGCACAGGCGCAGTCTAATTTGCACCTTTGTTGTTCACGAATGGCAAAAACAGGCGTTCCTAATGATGTGGCTCATGTTAAACCCCTGTCACACCAGGGCTGCGTTCTCACGGCGTCCAAGAAAAATGCAGAACGCCGAGGTACGCGCAGTACGATCGCAGACATCACCGTAGCAATGCAGTAGGCGTATTGGGATCGCTTAGAAAGCCAAGCGACGGCGCGCATTTTGAGCATGCTCAAAACAAACGCTGTCGCTCGGCATTCTGATCAGAGCGCAGTGAGGTCGTCGTAAGGTTGCCATAGCAGCGCAGTAAGGTCTCCTACAACGCTACAGGAGCTCGGCAGGGGTGCACAGAGGTCTCCTACAACGCCATATAAGCTCCGCTTGTATAATTGATTAACTGATTGATTGATTTGATGTTTAACGTCCCAGTCAACACTGTTGCTTCCAATTTTGTGGGACTTTTACCCGACATTGAGATGAAATGACATCTCAAGCCCTGTCGCCCAATGAAACCAAAAGAGTTTACACGTATAAGCATGGACGGTCCGTCTCGCACCGCTTTGCCTGGGCAGGCTTAGATCCTGTAAGCGGTTTACCAGTACTCGCGTGAGGTCGGTTTCAGCTCTGCGTGAAAGCATCATGCAGCCCATCTATTTCTTCATGTCCGGATCGGCGGGGGCAGCCCGCTTGTACAAACAGTGGCTAGAGTAGAGTTTGATTGTGTACTGTCCCGAAAAACCTACTTCTGAGGTGACTCATCCCGGGTAAGGTAATGGTTGTGGATTTGCTCCTCCTTGCGTTGATTGCGGTGGACTTGCTTCCCACGGCACAGGAGTACTGGTAAACCGCTTAGGGGATCTAAGCTTGCCCAGGCAAATGGGCGTGAGTCGGACCATCCATACTTATTAACCCTATTGGTTTCATTGGGTGACAGGGATTGAGATGTCATTTCATCTCAATGTCGGGTAAAAGTCCCACAAAATTAGAAGCAACATCTCCAAAATGACCTATAATGTGTTGATGGGACGTTAAACCTCAAATCAAACAAAACTGTTTGACTGATGAAGATGTCTGTTTTTACACTTTGAGAACGTCTTCAACATGTGAAGGCCGTAAAAGTGCAGTGCATGCATTGTGAGTGCCGTAAAAGCGCAGTGCACACATTGTGAGCGCCATAAAAGCGCAGAGGAAGTGCCATGAGAGCGCATACAATCGCCATCAAGAACGCCCCAGGGTTGCGATAGATCGCCATGTAAGCTCCGTAGCAACGTCTTGGTCGCTGTAGGGACGCCATGACAGGTCCATGTTCACAAAAATATCCCATATTTCTTGCAATCTAGCGGCGTTCTGAAAAATTAAACAACGCCGTTCTATTGCCGTGAAAACAAGGCATAGTGTGACTATTACCTTTGTAAGCTTTAACCATCTGGGCCCAGATCTCTTTAACATTCGGGCTACTCTGAAATGACATCTGACTGAGGTACTGAGGCCAGCTCTAGCCTGGTAACAATTTTATTATGCCCCCGCCATTCGAAGAATGGTGGAAAGGGCATATAGCGTTGCCCCTGTCCGTCCGTGTGTCCGTCCGTGCATCCGAAACTTAAACACGGTCAATAACTTCCTTATTTTTTGATGGATTTTAAATATACTCTGCAGAAATGTTAACCATCATGAGACGACGTGTCACGTGCAAAACCCTGGTCCGTACCTCCAAGGTCAGGGTCATACTTAGAGGTAAAAAAAAATTGTCCGAAACTTAAACGCAGTCAATAACTTTCTTATTTCTGGATGGATTTTGGAATTACTTTGTAGAAATGTTAAACATCATGAGTCTATGTGTCCCGTGCAAAACTCAGGTCCTTACCTCCAAGGTCAAGGTCATACTTGGAGGACAAAGGTAAAAAAGGGTCCGAAACTTAAACGCAGTCAATATCTTTTTATGCCCCCGCCTGCCTTGGCAGGAGTAGGGCATATAGCGTTTCGCCGTGATGTTACGTCCTTACGTGCGTTCGTGCGTATGTCACGTTCGTAACCACCTCGGGCTGAAATGTCGAGCTGAAATGTCGAGCTGAAACCTCGGACTCGCATTAGAGCTCATAATTTTTTTACCTGTTGTGCTACAAAGTTGAAATTTGGTATGACATCTACTCAGACCAAGACCTATCAGTTCATGTTCAAGTTGACCCAAAGTCGTGCCCCTGGGTGGGCCTAGGGGTCAGATTGCGTAACAGGTCAAAATTGTCATATAGGAATTTGCATGCAACACTGTCAAAATGTCTAATTATCTTGAAAATTTATCAGATTCGAACACCTAAACCATATATATTATTGTTCGTTATGATATGACACATTCCATGACACAGACTTTGGGTCCCTACAGTCACCCCTGGGCCATGCCCTGCCCTCTTTGCTTCATTAAAGTCTTTATATCTCAGAAACTATCCATATTACAAAGTTGAAATTTGGTATGACATCTACTCAGACCAAGACCTATCAGTTCATGTTCAAGTTGACCCAGGGTCATGCCCCTGGGTGGGCCCAGGGGTCAGATTGCATAACAGGTCAAAATTGTCATATAGGAATTTGTATGCAAAACTGTCAAAATGTCTAATTATCTTGAAAATTAATCAGATTCGAACACCTAAACCATATATATTATTGTTCCTTATGATATGACACATTCCATGACACAGACTTTGGGTCCCTACAGTCACCCCTGGGCCATGCTCCGCCCCCTTTGCTTCATTAAAGTCTTTATATCTCAGAAACTATCCATATCCCCACCCCTTAACCATATATATTATTGTTCCTTATGATAAGATGCATTGACTGATACAGACATTGGGTCCATCCCGACCCCCCCCCCCCCCCCTAAACCATATATATTATTGTTGCTTATGATATGACACATTCCAAGACAAAGATTTTGGGTCCCTCCGGTCACCCCCGGCCCATGCCCCGCCTAATTATCTTGAAAATTAATCAGATTCGAACACCTAAACCATATATATTATCGTTCCTTATGATATGACACATTCCAAGACGCAGACTTCGGGTCCCCCCTGGGCCATGCACCGCCCCCTTCATTATATCTCAGATACTATCCATGTCACCACCCCTAAACCATATATATTATTGTTATACCCCCGGCATACGAAGTATGCAATGGGGGTATATAGTTTTTGTCTTTTCCGTCTGTCTGTCTGTCTGTGTGTCCGTAAACAATTATTTTGTGTCAAAGATATCTCAGGAACTGCTTCACATAGAAACTTGAAATTTTGCACACATGATCAGTATGACTACTTGTATTGTGGGAAAGAAAATAAGGGCCAAGGGGTCAGGCCTTTTAGAGTTATTTCCCTTTGTAGTTCTTGTTCCTTATGATAAGATGCATTAACTGACACAGACTTAATCAGATTCGAACACCTAAACCATACATATTATTGTTCCTTATGATATGACACATTCTAAGACACAGACTTTGTCTCCCTCTGGTCAACCCCGGACCGTGCCCCGCCCCCTTCAATTCATAAAAGGCCTTATATCTCAGAAACAATTCATATCCCCACCACTTAACCATATATATTATTGTTCCTTATGATAAGATGCATTCACTGACACAGACCTTGGGTCCCTGTGGACAGCTCCGGGTCCCTCCGGACACCCCTGTGCCATTCTAGAGAATGGGTACAAGCCATATCGACAAAGATATATGGCGAGGGCATCTGTGTACTTTGGACACATGTCTAGTTTATTTCTGCATGGATTTTGAAATTACTTTGTAGAAATGTTAACCAGCATGAGTCGATGTGTCACGTGCAAAACCCATGTCCGTACCTCCAAGGTCAAGATCATACTTGGAGGTCAAAGGTCAAAAAAAGGGTCTGAAATCTAAACGCAGCCAATAACTTACTTATTTCTGGATGGATTTTGAAATTATTTTGAAGAAATGTTAACCATCATGAGACAATGTGTCACATGCAAACCCAGATCCGTACCTCCAAGGTCAAGGTCATACTTAGAGGTTAAATGGCATAAAAAGGGTCCAAAACTTAAACACTGTCAATAACTTTCTATGGATGAATACGAACATAGATATATTTTCAGGCGGGGGCATCCGTGTCCTATGGACGCATTTCTTGTTTATATCTGTTCCAGACTGGTACAGGCCATTCTAATATGTATTTTCAACGGGTGTGAGTGAATGCTACTTTGATTGGTCAAATGTTTAATGTTGGAATTAACATACAGATAACGAACAACTTTCTCAAGAAGAGTTTTTAAAGTGAATTTTCATTAACCTGTTGATGTTTTTCTTCCAGATATTTCTCAAGCACCAAAGGCATACAACTCAAAGCCGTATGTTCCCAGGGTAGGTACAATTTTACAACGTTAACCCTTGCACTGAACCCCTATCCGGCCCATCAGGGCTTGAAGAAATAGATTGGGCTGCATGATGCTTCCACGCAGAGTTACATCATAGTGTAGATTATATTTTCTTGTCCTTTGGGATCATTGATTCCATTGTGGAATTTTGAAAGTATCTGAGGGTCACTGATGAGGCCTTATTGGCCGAAACTAGCTAGTCTGGCCCAGAAAACATGTACACTCCATATTTTTCACTTTTGCAGTGTATTCCTTGCTTCCAAAGGATAACCCTTTTATAGAACATATTGAAATCCACCGCACATGAGAACTGGTAAACCGCTTAGAGGGTCTACACCTGCCGAGGCAAAGTGGTGCAAGCTTGTAAACCCTATTGGTTTCATTGGGTTGCAGGGCTTGATATGTCATTTCATCTCAATGTCAGGTAAAAATCCCACAAAATTGTAAGCAATGTCTCCAAATTGACCTATTTAGTGTTGATAGGGAGAGAATGACTGTACAAAAGATTTCGGGAGCAATCTCCATGAAAGAATGTTGCCGACCCCGGCAGGTATCGAACCCGCATCCTACTCATCACCAGTCAGGCTCGCATCAGACAGAGCTACCGAGGCCGGCACACGTGAATAAGGAAGACTACAATGTTTGTATAATAAGAAATCACTTTGAGAATATATTGCATGTTCCTTTATTTTTCACAGGGTTTGTTGTTTTAGGAAAGAATTTGCTCCTGTCAAGAACATTTTATATTCCATGACATTGATATGTTAGTATGATGAACAATCTTCTAATTCCTACTTTATACAGAGTAAAATGGGGTTTACAGGGGTATTCATTATTGCACATTTTACTAAAGGAATGAATTCCATTTTTGTGGATTTTATCGATGTGTTAACTCCGGTGAATCACTCACAAACTTAGCATGAAGCCCGGTGAATCACTCGCAAACTTAGCATGAAGCCCGGTGAATCACTCGCAAACTTAGCATGAAGCCCGGTGAATCACTCACAAACTTAGCATGAAGCCAGGTGAATCACTCACAAACTTACCATGAAGCCCGTTGGGCTTCATGCTAAGTTTGTGAGTGATTCCCCGGAGTTTACACATCGATTAAATCCACAAAAATGATAATTCATTCCTTATAATTCCAATTTTGTCATCGAAATGTTAAAATAATCACCAAAATTTTACAAATTCTTTCAAAAGCGTAAGTAGCCCCCGCCCAAAGGGGCTTGAAGAAATATATGGGCTGCATGATGCTTCCACGCAGAGCTGAATCTGGCCCGCACACTAGTACTGGTAAACCGCTTAGAGGATCTAAGCCTGTCCAGGAACCGCGGTGTGAGGCGGACCGTCCATGCTTATAAACCTAAAGTCCCACAAAATTTGAAGCAACGTCTCCAAAATGACCTTTACAGTGTTGACGGGGACGTTAAACCTCAAATCAAACAAAAACAAATCAAAAGCGTAAGAATTAACTTAGCAATGGCCAGAGTGGAATAGTTAGTTCATCAGCAGCTGCCATCTTTGAAAGAAACCCAAGCGAAAAAATGTAAAAGTCTTTAAATGCAGTTTATTTGTCTTCTAACATTTACGTTTTGAATAGCTTCCCATCTCATAATCAAATGCTGTTGCCGTCTTTTATATATAATGACATAACGCACGGGTTTAAAATGTGCTCTTTGATGTCACGTTATATTACTATCTGTCGCTGTGTGATTAGTTCTCAGATTCATGCTCATGGAATTTATTGTATTTCAACCAATCAAATTGCTCCATATGTATATAATGATAGAGAATTGTAATTATAGGGGTATACATTATTTCACATTTGAAAATTTGTAAGATTTTCTTATTTCTGCTTCAAAACGTAGGTTACGGATACATGTTAGAACTGCCTCAATGAGACCATGGCTGTAATATATTTGGAGGATAAGTTATAAAAAAATATAACAAATTTTAATCAGAAAAATACCTGTATTTTGGTGATCAGATATGAAAGAATTTAGCATTATGATAACACAGCCGTGAAATATGTTACTCTTTTTCACGTCTTAAAAATAGCTTCTTTTCTGATGATAATCCATGATATTTGTCTTAATTTTACTGCAGACATAGGTTGTGGGTGCTCGTTAGAACCACCTCATTGAGGCGGTTCCAACGAGTACCCACAACCCATGTCTTGGAGCAGAAATATGCAAAATAATGTACACCCCCCGAAAAACCCAGTTTTCTCTATAAAGTGGGATTAAGTGGGGTGTTCATTTCACGGACTTGTTGACGTGATGGTGTCAAAAGAGTGTTTTAATGGAGAAACATCACCACCCTCATGAGGGAAAGATGACTTCTCTAGATTTTCCTTGTGTGCTTCAAGATTATGTTCTGCCTACATACACTACTGTAAGAATCCTATATGGGCGTGAGGGGTGGATGGAAAAATCCGTCCCGAGGGACACTGTCCGGCATCACGAGGCTTGCCGAGTGATGCCAGACAGTGATCCCGAGGGACGGATTTTTCTATCCACCCCTCACACCCATATAGGATTCTTTTTCTTGCATACTTTCCATTTCTTTTGCCAAATTTTTAATGCTGCTGTCACTTCGGTTACCGACGTCGGCCATTTTGTGATGACACAACAGGAATGTTTAGTGACGTCACGCATGACGACGTCGCGCATGAGGTTGTAATCAACCAGTGCATTTATCAAACACGTGATTATATTCAATTTGGGGTCGGAACACCAGGGTCAGAACATAAATTTCTATCCCAGGGTAAAATCACGGATTTCCTTGTCAGGTTTGCAAGAATATCATCTCTGTGCTATTTTCAGGCATTTCTCGCCCCTTTCTCCATACTGCTGGCAATGTTCAGTGCCCTCTCCGACCCCGTACCCAAGTTGAGTATGACGGAAGATGACATCAAAACAAGAGCCCAGTCTTTGACTGATACTGATCTTCAAGATAAACAAAATGGTACGATTCTTTTTTTCATATCTTTCAAATTTTACAAGTTTTTGAAAAAGAAATATCTTTGCAAACTGAAGGCCATATCTATGCATTCGGTCTGTTTCTCAGGAAAAGGGTGCATCTTTGGTAAAATATTTCCAATTTTACCATATCATGCAATTGAAGATCAGAATTATTTGGTCTTGCTTATTAGGGTCCATTGTTTGCCAGTCAACCCAAAGTTAAGTGCTGCTGTCGATGTGACTGTTACAGATTTGTAGGAAATCTAGGTAACAGTTATTTATAAAAAATAGCTGCGAATTCTTATTGCTGTGAGCTAGAGTGTTGCGTAAGAGGATTACCTACAGTATCTGGACTGGGATCATGTGTCGGGTTTGGCAAACATACCTGCCAACTTTCACCCATTAGGAGTGAGTTTCACGATTTTATCATGCATTTTGACCTCACGATCGTGTTGCCAAAATAAGGCAAAAATCACGATTTTTCCATCTCCTCGCGCTTGGTTTTTTTATCAGCCATATTGTTTGTGGATAGTCATTTGGAATATCTTGGATTTCTTCACTATCTATTTTGGAGATGGAAAAAACCCCGAGTATATTGAGGGCCCCGCACTGAAAGTGTGGGTGCCCTATAGTAATCACTCTGTCCGTCCGTCTGTCCGTCCACAAATTTCTGATAGCGCTGCCGGGGCCCTAGTCAGTTTCACTGACAGCTCTAGTTTTAGCTGTATTGACTATTTTTAACCCAATGATAATTTACCCAGTACCCACAAACAAATGCAAGTTGCCAACAGTTTTCTATCTGTATGAGCATGAACAGGGATGCCCTTTGCTGATCTTTTTCTGTAAGTATGTTTGAACAATTATTTAATCTCTCCTAGATGTAATGAAAGTAAATATGCAATGTCACGTATTTTCGTGACTACGAAAATCATTTTTATGTCCCCGGTAGCGATAGCGGGGACATATTGTTTTTGCCCTGTCTGTTTGTTGTACGTGGACAACTTTAACGTTGGCCATAACTTTTGAACCGTTTGAGATAGAGCTTTCATATTTGGCCTGAAGGTTCCTTGTGACAAGACCTTCACATTCATGCAAAAAAATTTGACCTGTGACCTTGACCTTGACCTTTGACCTACTTAAAAGAAAAAAATAACATTGGTCATAACTTTTGAACCACTTGAGATACAGCCTTCATATTTAGCATGTATGTTCCTTGTGACAAAAGCTTTACATTCATGCAAAAAATTTTGACCTGTGACCTTGACCTTGACCTTTGACCTACTTAAAATAAAAAAATAACATTTTGGTCATAACTTTTGAACCGTTTGAGATAGAGCCTTCATATTTTGCATGTAGCTTCCTTGTATCAAGAGCTTTACATTCACACAAAAAATTTTGACCTGTGACCTTGACCTTTGACCTACATAAAAGAAAAAGTTAACATTGGTCATAACTTTTGAACCGTTTGAGATACAGCCTTCATATTTAGCATGTATGTTCCTTGTGACAAACGCTTTACATTCATGTAAAAAATTTTGACCTGTGACCTTGACCTTGACCTTTGACCTACTTAAAATAAAAAAATAGCATTTTGGTCATAACTTTTGAATGGTTTGAGATAGAGCCTTCATATTTTGCGTGTAGGTTCCTTGTGACAATAGCTTTACATTCACACAAAAAATTTTGACCTGTGACCTTGACCTTTGACCTACATAAAAGAAAAATTTAACATTGGTCATAACTTTTGAACCGTTTGAGATACAGCCTTCATATTAAGCATGTAGGTTCCTTGTGACAAACGCTTTACATTCATGCAAAAATTTTGACCTGTGACCTTGACTTTTGACCTACTTAAAAAAATAAACATTTTTGGTCATAACTTTCAAACCGTTTGGGATAGAGCTTTCATATTTGGCATGTAGGTTCCCTGTGATTAGAGCTTTTCATACATGCAAAATGTTTGGACCATGACCTTGACCTTTGACCTACTTAAAAGAAAAAATAAATTTGTTCATAACTTTTGAACCGTCTAAGATAGAGCCTTTAAATTACGCATGTAGGTTCCTTGTGACAATAGCTTTACATTTATGCAAATTTTTTTGACCTGTGTGACCTTGACCTACTTTAAAGAAAAAATATTATTGTTCATAACTTTTGAACCGTTTAAGATAGAGCTTTCATATTTGGCATGTAAGTTTCTTGTGTCAAGGGCTTCCCACACAAACAAAAATCTTGAACTGTGAACAACTTTGAATAAAAAATGACCATGCCCGGGGACATGTTCGTGTTTCACAAACACATCTTGTTTTTATCTCTCAAACTAAGAATTGTATTGTTATTTGGTAATGAGTGTTCTAACACTTCAGAAACAATTGTTTTGCAAAATAAAGGCTGTTATAAGCAGATATTAAGCACTCCTTGCAATTGCATGAAAACTGTTTCTGAGTAAAAGAACCTAATTTCAGACAGATCATAAATTCAGACAATCTTTAGTTATTGCAAATACTGTTAATTATTGAAGCTTAAGTATTATACAAGTGATTTATTGGATAATACATAAAATGTTAACATGCAATTTTTCTGATTGTACTATTGGACTGGAGTGTGTCTACTAGTTTGAAAAAAAAATCTCCCCCATGGAAATTTTGGGGAAAATATTCACCGCGCTTTATTCCATTTAAAAATTACGTGACACGTAGAATCTCCCCCATGAAAAATTTGAAAAGTTAGCAGGTATGGGCAAACAGTGTAGACCCGGATCAGATGCCGCATTCTAGACGTCTGATCATGGTCTTCACTGTTTGCTTACAGTACAGGAGTTTAAGGGTTTGTTTGTTTGTTTGAAGTTTAACATCCCCGTCAACACTGTATAGTTCATTTTGGAGAAGTTGCTTCCAATTTTGTGGGACTTTTACCCGACATTGAGATGAAATGACATGGCAAGCCCTGTCACCCAATGAAACCAAAAGGGTTTATAAGCATGGACGGTCCAACTCGCACCGTTTTGCCTGGGCAGGCTTACATTGTTTAAGCAGTTTACCAGTACTCGTGTGCTGTCGGATTCATCTCTGCGTGGAAGCATAATGCAGCCCCTCTATTTCTTCAAGCCCCGATGGGTGGGGGAGACGTTTAAGGGTTATGCAAAATGTTGACCCATAAAATACCAATCACGACTATTGTTATCTGCTGGTTACCTTAAGTAATTTTTTGCAAACAGTGTGGACCCAGATCAGACTGCACCTGTAGGAGCAGTCTGCTTTGGGCCCATACAGGAGCAGTCTGCTCTGGGCTCACACTGTTTGCCTGTATGCAAAAATATTTTTAAAAAGTTTACAAAACAAATTTTTCTCAGCGTCTTAACCCATTCAGTACCGGAAACCCATAAACGGGTCTCTGCGTGGAAGCATAATGCAGCCCATCTATTTCTTCAAGCCCCGATGGGTGGGGGCGAAGTTTAAGGGTTATGCAAAATGTTAACCCATAAAATGCCAATCATGACTATTGTTATCTGCTGGTTACTTTAAAAGTAATTTTTTGCAAACAGTGTGGACCCAGATGAGACTGCACCTGTAGGAGCAGTCTGCTCTGGGCCCATACAGGAGCAGTCTGCTCTGGGCTCACACTGTTTGCCTGTATGCAAAAATATTTTTAAAAAGTTTGCAAAACAAATTTTTCTCATCGTTTTAACCCATTCAGTACCGGAAACCCCAAAACAGGTACTATGGCAAACAGTGCAGACCCAGATCAGATGCCGCAGAACCAGGGTCTCCACTGTTTGCTAAAAGTTCAGCCATTTTCCAAATAAATTAAAAAAAAAACAAAAAACAACCTTACACCCCTTAATTTTGGAATGGACTCCTCTTATATATAAGGAGGAAGATTCCATTCGGTACAAAAAGGGTTAAGGGTTAATAGTCGCTAGGGTCATTGTTCCAGCCTACACTCGGAGATGGTCGACCCACCAGTTCTGTTGGTTGAGTTTAGAATAGCCTGTTATCACTTTCCTGATGCTATGATGCATGTATCTCATTTACGCTTATCTCCCCTTCAGCCAATATTGCAAATTTTCACTTATCTCCCATCCAACCAATATTGCAAGTTTTCCCTTATCTCCCATCCAGCCAATATTGCAAGTTTTCCCTTATCTCCCATCCAGCCAATATTGCAAGTTTTCCCTTATCTCCAATCCAGCCAATATTGCAAGTTTTACCGGCCCCGATAGCTCAGTTGGTAGAGTGTCCGCTCCGGGGAACGGGAGGTCTCGGGTTCGATCCCGGGCCGCGACATACCAAAGTCGTTAAAAATGGTACTAGCTGCTCCTCGCTTGGCACTCAGATTTACGGGGTAGAGCTAGGACTGGTCGATCCAGTGTCAGGATAATGTGACTGGGTGTGGTATCATGTAATGTGTCTGGGACATGATACTTCAGTGAGGCAGCACTATAAACGTGAGCATTGAGCTCCCTGTCGCAACCAGACACCGTCGTGATATGACTGAAAAATTGTTGAAAGCGACGTTAAACCCGAATTCACACACACACACACACACATATTGCAAGTTTTCCCTTATCTCCCATCCAGCCAATATTGCAAGTTTACTTATCTCCCATCCAGCCAATATTGCAAGTTTTTGCTTATCTCCCATCCAGCCAATATTGCAAGTTTTTGCTTATCTCCCATCCAGCCAATATTGCAAGTTTTCACTTATCTCCCATCCAGCCAATATTGCAAGTTTTTGCTTATCTCCTGTCCAGCCAATATTGCAAGTTTTCGCTTATCTCCCATCCAGCCAATATTGCAAGTTTTTGCTTATCTCCCATCCAGCCAATATTGCAAGTTTTTGCTTATCTCCCATCCAGCCTATATTGCAAGTTTTCGCTTATCTCCTGTCCAACCAATATTGCAAATTTTCGCTTATCTCCCATCCAGCCTATATTGCAAGTTTTTGCTTATCTCCTGTCCAACCAATATTGCAAGTTTTTGCTTATCTCCTGTCCAACCAATATTGCAAGTTTTTGCTTATCTCCTGTCCAACCTATATTGCAAGTTTTTGCTTATCTCCTGTCCAACCAATATTGCAAGTTTTCGCTTATCTCCTGTCCAACCAATATTGCAAGTTTTTGCTTATCTCCTGTCCATGCAATATTGCAAGTTTTCGCTTATCTCCTGTCCAACCAATATTGCAAGTTTTCGCTTATCTCCTGTCCAACCAATATTGCAAGTTTTTGCTTATCTCCCATCCAGCCTATATTGCAAGTTTTTGCTTATCTCCTGTCCAACCAATATTGCAAGTTTTCGCTTATCTCCTGTCCAACCAATATTGCAAATTTTCACTTATCTCCTGTCCAACCAATATTGCAAATTTTCACTTATCTCCCATCCAGCCTATATTGCAAGTTTTCGCTTATCTCCTGTCCAACCAATATTGCAAATTTTCACTTATCTCCCATCCAGCCTATATTGCAAGTTTTCGCTTATCTCCTGTCCAACCAATATTGCAAATTTTTGCTTATCTCCCATCCAGCCTATATTGCAAGTTTTCGCTTATCTCCTGTCCAGCCTATATTGCAAGTTTTTGCTTATCTCCTGTCCAGCCTATATTGCAAGTTTTCGCTTATCTCCTGTCCAGCCTATATTGCAAGTTTTCGCTTATCTCCTGTCCAGCCTATATTGCAAGTTTTTGCTTATCTCCTGTCCAGCCTATATTGCAAGTTTTCGCTTATCTCCTGTCCAACCAATATTGCAAGTTTTCACTTATCTCCCATCCAGCCTATATTGCAAGTTTTTGCTTATCTCCTGTCCAACCAATATTGCAAGTTTTCGCTTATCTCCCATCCAGCCTATATTGCAAGTTTTTGCTTATCTCCTGTCCAACCAATATTGCAAGTTTTTGCTTATCTCCCATCCAGCCTATATTGCAAGTTTTTGCTTATCTCCTGTCCAACCAATATTGCAAGTTTTTGCTTATCTCCCATCCAGCCTATATTGCAAGTTTTTGCTTATCTCCTGTCCAACCAATATTGCAAGTTTTTGCTTATCTCCTGTCCAACCAATATTGCAAGTTTTCGCTTATCTCCTGTCCAACCAATATTGCAAATTTTCACTTATCTCCCATCCAGCCTATATTGCAAGTTTTCGCTTATCTCCTGTCCAACCAATATTGCAAATTTTCACTTATCTCCCATCCAGCCTATATTGCAAGTTTTTGCTTATCTCCTGTCCAACCAATATTGCAAGTTTTTGCTTATCTCCTGTCCAACCAATATTGCAAGTTTTTGCTTATCTCCCATCCAGCCTATATTGCAAGTTTTTGCTTATCTCCTGTCCAACCAATATTGCAAGTTTTTGCTTATCTCCTGTCCAGCCTATATTGCAAGTTTTTGCTTATCTCCTGTCCAGCCTATATTGCAAGTTTTTGCTTATCACCTGTCCAACCTATATTGCAAGTTTTTGCTTATCTCCTGTCCAACCAATATTGCAAGTTTTTGCTTATCTCCCATCCAGCCTATATTGCAAGTTTTTGCTTATCTCCTGTCCAACCAATATTGCAAGTTTTTGCTTATCTCCCATCCAGCCAATATTGCAAGTTTTCGCTTATCTCCCATCCAGCCTATATTGCAAGTTTTTGCTTATCTCCTGTCCAACCAATATTGCAAGTTTTTGCTTATCTCCCATCCAGCCTATATTGCAAGTTTTCGCTTATCTCCTGTCCAACCAATATTGCAAGTTTTCGCTTATCTCCTGTCCAACCAATATTGCAAATTTTCACTTATCTCCCATCCAGCCTATATTGCAAGTTTTTGCTTATCTCCCATCCAGCCAATATTGCAAGTTTTTGCTTATCTCCTGTCCAACCAATATTGCAAATTTTCACTTATCTCCCATCCAGCCTATATTGCAAGTTTTTGCTTATCTCCTGTCCAACCAATATTGCAAGTTTTCGCTTATCTCCTGTCCAACCAATATTGCAAATTTTCACTTATCTCCTGTCCAGCCTATATTGCAAGTTTTTGCTTATCTCCTGTCCAACCAATATTGCAAGTTTTTGCTTATCTCCCATCCAGCCAATATTGCAAGTTTTTGCTTATCTCCTGTCCAACCAATATTGCAAGTTTTTGCTTATCTCCCATCCAGCCAATATTGCAAGTTTTCACTTATCTCCTGTCCAGCCTATATTGCAAGTTTTCACTTATCTCCTGTCCAACCAATATTGCAAATTTTCACTTATCTCCTGTCCAACCAATATTGCAAGTTTTCACTTATCTCCCATCCAGCCAATATTGCAAATTTTTGCTTATCTCCTGTCCAACCAATATTGCAAATTTTCACTTATCTCCTGTCCAACCAATATTGCAAGTTTTCACTTATCTCCCATCCAGCCAATATTGCAAGTTTTTGCTTATCTCCTGTCCAACCAATATTGCAAGTTTTTGCTTATCTCCCATCCAGCCAATATTGCAAGTTTTCACTTATCTCCTGTCCAGCCTATATTGCAAGTTTTCACTTATCTCCTGTCCAACCAATATTGCAAATTTTCACTTATCTCCTGTCCAACCAATATTGCAAATTTTCACTTATCTCCCATCCAGCCAATATTGCAAGTTTTCGCTTATCTCCCATCCAGCCAATATTGGAAGTTTTTGCTTATCTGCCTTTGCATAGCCCAGACTGGTCAAGACTGCTAATGTCTGATCTTTTGCAAACCTTGGCCCAGAGGTTGTTGAACGCTCTTGCGGTGAGCAAAGATACTGATGTGACTGTGAGGCTGCACCCAGCAGATGATTCAGATGAAAAATACCAAGGCTTATTTTGTTTAAAAAATAGGAGAAAAATACTTTGAAAACGTCATCTTCAAGTTATGATTGGTGCTGTAAGCTGCATCCGGTGTTTAACCAAAAGTCACCGAGAAAATTCTAAAGCAGAACACAGTCCACTGTTTTTTTGTCAGGGAAAATGAGGCTTAGTTTATACTAATTTATTTTATTTCGATTGCGATGGAAACTTCAAGTTTATTTAATCGCTCTTGAACACTCATTCTTGATGTTTTCACGCGTGTGAGAGAAAGGCAGTGACTATTACACCACTGCTACCCATTTACACCGAGGTGGAGTGAGGCAGTGTCATTGCATGTCTTGCCCAAGAACACAAAATGAGGCCTGACATTTCATATCTCCCCAGCAGATGATTCACAGGTAACATCATGTTCACAAGTCCTTGAAACCCCACTTTATTTAGAGAAATCTTGGGTTTATAGGGGTAAACATCACTTCCTTACAATAAACACCTCCTTAACTCCCTCTAAAACTGGGGTTTACAGGGGTATACATTACTTTTCTGATTTCTACTCAGTGAAATAAACATCCCCTTAAATCCCTGTAAAGCTGGTGTTTATAGGAGTATACATTACTTTTCTAATTTTTACTTCATAAAATATAACACCTTTTTAAACCTCTCTAAAACTGGGGTTTACAGGGGTATACATTGCCAGTCTAATTTCTACTCCAAAACATAGGCTGTGGGTGCTTGTTAGAACTGCCTCACTGAGGCAGTTCTAATTCTAACAAGCACCCACAACCTGTTTGGGATGAAAATAAGAAAACTATCAAAAATTTTCATCAGAAATGTAAGTTTTGGATATAGAAAGAATGCACTGTGTTTCACAGATGTGCTATCATTAACCCATTCGGTACCAGAAACCCCTTGACAGGCCCCGATAGCTCAGGTGGTTGAGTCTGCTCCGGGGAAAGGGAGGTCACCGGTTCGATCCTGGGCCGCGACATACCAAAGTTGTTAAAAATGGAACTAGCTGCTCCTCGTTTGGCACTCAGATTTATGGGGTAAAGCTAGGACTGGTCGACCCAGGGTCAGGATAATGTGACTGGGTGTGGTATCATGTAATGTGTCTGGGACATGATACTTCAGTGAGGCAGCACTGTAAAAGTAAGCATTGAGCTCCTTGTCACAACCAGACACCGTCGTGATATGACTGAAAAATTGTTGAAAGCGACCTTAAACTCGAATTCACACACACACCAGAAACCCCTAAAGGGGTACCTTGTCAAACAGTGGAGGCCCAGATCAGACGCCGCGTTCTGCGGCATCTGATCAGGACCTACACTGTTTGCAAAAAGTTAAGCCTTTTTCCAAATAAATTTTGAAGACGCCCCTAAATTTTTGAAATGGACTCCTGCCATGTATAAGGTGGGAGATTCCATTTGGTACCAAAAGTTTTAAGTTATCAACGCTTTTATCTTAAAAATAGGAAATAAATGCTTTGCAAATGCTGTCTGCTAGTTGTGCTTGGTGCTGTAAATGTTAAAGCTAATAATGTGGTATATTTCAGGTAAATATGTAGGAGGGTTTGACTGTATGGAGAACTGCCTGATGGCCAAGGGTCTGGTGAAAAAGGAAGCCGCCAGGACACCCACGTATGAACATATTTTATCTTAACCCTTCTCTTGCTGAATATTCATTTTAGCCACACCCATCCCTGACTTTGAACCAGTCAGATTACTTGTTGTAATTTATTCCAACAAATTCATAAATTGAATGTAAAACAGTGTAGATCCAGATCAGATGGCTTCTGAAGAAGCCATCTGATCAGGATCTACACTGTTTCCAAAGATAGGGGTTTTCGTGAACAGCATGATAAGAGTTAACCATTAAGACACTAATAATAATGCAACAGAAGTTTAGGTGGTTTTTTCTATGGATACTCTGGTTTTTTGCCCATTTGATTAATGACCAGTTTGAAATAAGTAAAATAATCTTGAAAGGGCTATAAAATCAAACCCCCAACCCCCTCTCTCTCCCCCCACCCTCTCCAAAAAAAAAAAAAAAAAAAGGTGATGCCAAGAAAAAATGTATCTGAAAGTGTCATTTCTTTAAGATGGCTGCTAGATTTCTTGCAAACATTTGTTTAAATATAGGCAATGGCTCCCTCCCATCGGGGCCTGAAGAAATTGATGGGCTGCATGATGCTTCCTTGCAGAGCTGAAACCGACCATACACAAGTACTGGTAAACTGCTTAGAGAATCTACACCTGTCCAGGCAATGCGGTGCGAGTTGGACCGTCCATGCTTATAAACCCTATTGGTTTCATTGAGCGACAGGGCTTGAGCTGTCATTTCATCTTGTGATGGGTAAAAGGCCGACAAAATTGGAAGCAGCGTCTCTAAAATGACCTATACTGTGTTCATGGTAAACCTCAAATCAAACAAACTAATTCAAGCAAACAGTGTGGACACAGATCAGAATGCTCCTATAGCCTGATCAGGGTCCACACAAATTGCAAAGTCAATTTTTAAGTAATCAGCAGACAACAAAGCAGATGACAAGTGTTGTGATTGGCAATTTAAGGGTTAATTCACCCCATATCACTCAGTCATTTGCAAGAAACTTTCCTTTGTCAGCCAGGAAATTGTCCAACTATCCTTTTGATTCAATTCCGTGAGCATTGCACCCGTTGTTTGCTGCAATAGTATAATGAACATAACTCTGGCAGCCTGGTTAGTACAAAAAATGGGCAGTTACATTGACTGAGCTTGTCAGCAAAACCATGTCTATTTTTTAACTAGGATATTCCTCATATATAGCAGGAGTCCATTTGCGAAATTTAGGGGCGACAGGTTATGTTATCTTCAAAATTTATTTGGAAAATAGCTTGACTTTTTGCAAATAGTGTAGGCCCAGATTAGACGCCGCATTCGGTTGCATCTGATCTGGGCCTGCAATATTTGCCAGGGTACCCGCTTTGCGGTTTTCAGTACAAACTGGGTTAAACAAACAAAAGAAACATAGCCATGAAGGTTGTTGATTGTGAAAGTAGTGAAATGTATATCAGGGCCCAGGTGTTCAAAGCATCGTTAGCTTAACTAGCTCGTTAGTGGTCAAATTGTTACCTGTTCTAGCAAAAACAATATTGACAATTTTGGTATTTTTGCTGAAAAAATGTGAGCAGTCAGCAAGAATATTAGCATATTTGCCATATTTAATGATCATAGCTTTAACAATATGTTAACTAATGATGTCGTTAGTTTTGAACAACTGGCCCTTGGTATCTCCATTCCCTAAGATATAATTATTGATTTTATTGGCCCGCCTTGATTAGGATGAGCATCTGACAAGTCATCAGGACGGCAAAGGTTCAGTCCCGGCTCTGGGTCTGGCAACATTATTACATGGAGATAGATCTTAAAATATTTTCTACAGTCATCTACTCCTTTCCGTTGAGTTAAGAAGGGCAACAGGGAGGGATAAAGCTGTCCGAGAAGTTAAGAGAGAAGACAACTATGGAGATGTTTTTGGCTGAATTTTATAATTTCCTATACAGAGGACCCTCGTTATAGCGACAATATGTGTTCCTTATTATTGTGCGGTTACAAAGAATTTGCCGTTGTAATGAATCCCAGTTAGGAGTATGATAAGTAATAAAAGGCCTTTTCTCCATTATCACTGCAAGAAATGGTGAGGCGATTCTAACAAATATCTATAACATTTGCTTCTTGGGGTATTAGATTACAAGAATCTTGCATGACTAAGGACTCGATTTGTGCATTTCTGACCCGAGGGAAGCCCACGCCTTTAGCTAAGAAGTCATTCCATTGAAATTACCGTTATAACGAGTTTTGCCGTTATAACGAATGTCAGTATAAAAAGGGTTGGCTGTATATGTATTCTATACTTTGTCTTCTCCTTCAGCACAATAATTGGGAGAAGTTCGAACCTATAGGGAGACTATTTCTGCCACTTCTCCCTGTAGCTCACTAACTTAGTAAAAGAATAAGTCTACCCAGGAAAAATGTCTAAATAGAGGATCTTACATGAGTGCTCATGTATTATTGAATTTATTAAACGAGTTGAGGAAAAGGTATAAAATGCGAGGCTTGCCGAGCATTTTATTCCTTTTCCTCAACGAGTTTAATAAATTCAATAATACATGAGCACGAATGCAAGATTCTATTTATCATATGACATTTAAAACGCATTTTATTCACGATTGTTTACAAAAAATGTCAATATTCCGCCGTTAGTAAACGCGACGTCATTAAGTACGCCGTACATGTAACGTTATGGGGCGTATCTAGCTAATTTGCATATTTAATCCACTAGTGGATTATCGAAAATATTACATGGCGTTATTACACTCTCAGACGCGACGTCATATGATAAACCTATTAATATTGTTGACTGGAACTTTTGAACTCCAAACCATAGCTGATTTTTTTTTTTTTCGCCCCCGCCCATCGGGGCTTGAAGAAATAGATGGGCTGCATGATGCTTCCACGCAGAGCTGAGACCGATCCGCACACGAGTACTGGTAAACCGCTTAGATGACCTTAGCCTGCCCAGGCAATGCGGTGCGAGTCGGACCGTGTTTATAAACCCTATTGTTTTATTGGGCAGCAGGGCTTGAGATGTCATTTCATCTCAGTGTCGGGTAAAAGCCCACAAAATTGGAAGCAACGTCTCCAAAATTACCTTTACAGTGTTGACGGGGACGTTAAACCTCAAATCAAACAAAAACAAAGCTGATTTTAGAAGCCCCCATGGTGTAGTGGTTATGATTCTTGCTTCATAAACCAGGGGTTGTGAGTTCGATCCAGGGCTTCTACAAACTTTCAGGTGTGTCTTTGAATCAAGGTCATGTCTCCATATGACCATAGCTGTTGGTGGGACGTAAAACTCAAACACACCCACAAAACTGATTTTATAACCTATTTTACTGCAGGTATGCATTAACAGACCTGGGACATGCCCTTGGAGAGAAGTTGTTCCTTTTCTACAGAACACTGTTTGCCTATCTGTCATCTTGCCAGCTACCAAAATTACAGGACACCATCAGGTAGGTATCAGACCCAGTTGTCTAAGGCTACCAAAGTCATTAACACACTGCATGCTGGGTATTTTTTCGCAGCAGACGACAGTTTGAAATATTTTTCTAATTTTCTGGGAAAAATAAGAAAATTTGCATAAGATGTCAGGTCCTGTTTTCTGGGAAAAAAAGAAGAACAATATCAACCATTTGTCGTCTGCTAGTGGTATAAGGTTAAATAACATGACGTTAAAACTCCAACCATTCACTGCAGCAAAAAGTAAAAGAAACTAAGAAAGAAATGGCATTATCTTTGCAGTGCAATAGCTACTTTTAATTTGTTCAGCAAAAATTCCACTTTATCAGGTACTTGCTAGAACAGTTAACATTTTGATCCCGCCCCCACCCATCGGGGTTTGAAGAAATAGATGGTCTGCATAATGCTTCCACACAGAGCTGAAACCGACCGCACACGAGTACTGGTAAACTGCTTAGGGGATCTAAGCCTACCCAGGCAAAATGGTGCAAGTTGGACCGTCCATGCTTATAAACCCTATTGGTTTCATTGGGCGACAGGGCTTGAGATGACATTTCATTTAAATGTCAGGTGAAAGTCCTACAAAATTGGAAGCAACGTCTCCAAAATGACCTTTACAGTGTTGACAGGGACGTTAAACCTCAAATCAAATCAAACAAACATTTTGATCAGCATCGTATTTGTTGAGCTAGTTGTGCTTCAGGCCCGAGGTTATAAAACTGGTTTTTCATGCTCAGCTCAGCTGAGCATGAAATTTATAATGCTCATAAATATTAAAATACAAATGAAAGGGGCAATTTTCCTGCTCAGATCAGCACAAGATATTATTTGTCGTGCTCATAAATTTTAAAATGCTCATAAATTTTAAAAAGATACAATTGTTGGCATTTTAAAATTTTTGAGCAGGACAAAATTCATGCTCAAGTGAGTTGAGCATGAAAAAAGTTTTATAACCTCAGGGGCCAGGTATAGTGTGTTATCTCTGTTTAGTATCTAAGGGCCATTGTAGAAAATTTCCCAATTCAGTGTTTTGTTCTTGTCTATCTATTGTGACGGCTTTGCCTTTGTGGCTCTCTGGATGCATGTCAGACTGTGAATCAGAATGTTGTGGGTTTATTTCCTGCCCGCAACATTCTTTAATGGACACTGATGATGAGGTATTTTCTAAGGTCATTTTTGCACTTGTTCAAGAAGGGCAGTTGTCAGTTTCTGGCAAAAAAATGCACTGTATTGGTCAATCGTGTGTGTATATGCTTGCCCAGGAGAAGTGTGGTTGAGTAAATTGACCTGTTCTAGTAGATTTAAGTTGTGTTGCCAGGGTCATAATACTCTAAACCAAACCAAAGCCATATGTGCACCTGTTCTTCTGGATGCCTGTATGTTGCTACAAGTCTTGGGGTAAAAGTTTTTATGGCCCATACACCTTACATTTAACCAATCTTTCAGTGTCATGCTATAACAGAAAGACAGAATTGTATGAAATTGTAAAATTATAACTGGTGAGTTAGAAGTCTTTGTGGTGTTGTGGTTAAGCTACTCACAACTGCTGAGTTACTTGTTAAAACTCCCAAACAAAAGAGAAATCCTGTACAAACTCTCTTTTATTAGCTTTCTAGAATGCTATATAGTAAACCATTGTTAGTGGCCACTTCGAAATAACAACCACCTTGCTAATTAAGCTCCATATATGTGTACAGAGGACCCTCGTTATAATGACAGTGTTTGTTCTCTTATATTGTGCCTTTTTAAAGAACTTGCAGTTATAAAGAATCCCAGTAGTAAATAAAGGTAAAAAAGGGTCTTTTCCCCTAAACAAATGTTATAGATATTTGTTAGAATCACCTCAACTTGTTTCTTGAAGTATTGGATTGCAAGCATCTTTTAGGAGTATGGATTTGATATGGGCGTTTCCAACCGGAGGGAAACCAATGCGATTGCATCTTTGCCCTAAAGGATTAGTCGTTCTAACAAGTTTTGTCATCAAAACGAATGGCGGTATAAAGAGGGTTGACTGTACTGTATATTGTAGCCATAATATAGAGGATCTTACTTGAGTGCTCATGTATTATTGAATTTATTAAACTCGCTGAGGAAAAGGGATAAAATGCTCGGCTTTGAGCACGAATGCAAGATTCTATTTATCATATGACATTTAAAACGCATTTTATTCATGTATCTAGCTAATTTGCATATTTAATCCACTAGTGTATGATCGAAAATAATACATAGCGTCATTACATAGACGCGACGTCATATGATAAAATGATTTTTGTCGTGCCTGCTATTAGCATGGCGCGATATAGGCACCCGGTTTTTCGTTCGTCCGTTCGTTCGTCCATTCGTTCGTCCGTCCGTTTGTCAAGGCGTCAACATTTGCGACCACCCTAGCGTTCACCCTGAGGTTCAAGCTTATTTCTCAAGAACTATAAGAGCTTCATTAATGATACTTGGTACAAACTTGTTTCTGGGGATGACAACTTACATGCAAGTATCCATATTTGACATTGACCTACAGTTCATGGTTCACTGACTTTGTAAAATATTGCGACCACCCTAGCGTTCACCCTGAGGTTCAAGTTTATTTCTGAAGAACTATAAGAGCTTCATTAATGATACTTGGTACAAACTTGTATCTGGGGATGACAACTTACATGCAAGCATCCACATTTGACCTTGACCTACATTTCATGGTTCACTGACTTTGTAAAATATTGCGACCACCCTAGCGTTCACCCTAATGGTCAAGTTTATTTCTCAAGAACTATAAGAGCTTTATTAATGATACTTGGTACAAACTTGTATCTGGGTATGGTAACTTAAATGCAAGCATCCATATTTGACCTTGACCTATATTTCATGGTTCACTGACTTTGTAAAATATTGCGACCACCATAGGGTTCACCCTAATGGTCAAGTTTATTTCTCAAGAACTATATGAGCTACATTAATGATATTTGGTACAAACTTGTATCTGGGGAAGGCAGCTTAAATGCAAGCGTTCATATTTGACCTTGACCTACATTTCATGGTGCACCGACATTGTAAAATATTGCGACCACCCTAGCGTTCACCCTAATGGTTAAGTTCATTTCTCAAGAATTATTAGAGCTTAATGATACTTAGTACAAGCTTGCATTTAAGAATGGAAACTTTTGTGCAAGCATCTATGTTTCACCTTGACCTACATATCATGGTTGGGTGACTTTGCGCCCCCACAGGCGCGACATAGCCTTCGGCGGAATTCTTGTTAGTATATAATTAACGTTTTCTTCCAATATTTAAAAGAAAATAACTTCTGATGGACCTCCTTGGCCTAGCGGTTAAGAGCACTGACTGAAAAATATTAGGTTTTGCAACATTGTGCATAAGAGCATGTTATTAAGACACCAAGTTTTGCGATGGAAGATCAGTTGTTTTTTCTGGGTACTCAAAATTTTGCCCACCTTTGTTTAACAGTCAGCTTAATATAAATGGAATAGTCTTGAAAGGGTCGTAAAACCCAAATTAAACAAAAAAAAACCTTGGAACAACGGCATTGCTTTCCAGTAAGTTCAGACCCTCTGAAAAGGGGCCGCATCTTAAAGGAAAGGATGTGCTCCTAAGGAACAAATTCTTTCCTTAAAGATAAGACTCCTTTTAGAAGGGGCAATAGGAATATTTTTGAAAAAGTTGCCTCCCCTGAATGTGTATTCATTTCCCATGGTGCTTCTTTCAGTACGACATGCATCGGCAACAGGAAAATCTGCCTGTTAATAGATGAGAATGAGCGTGAAAAAGGGAGATTACTCAGATTTGCTGAGGATAAAGGTATTGACGCACAGACTAGGTATCTACCTGCCGGCGATTATATTTGGATTCTTACGCCACCCATGATTGATACGAGGCTGAAATATTCAGGGAACCAGTCAGATGCTGAGGTGGTAAGCATCTTGCATGTGTATCAGCCAAATAGGTACAGTTGAACTTCGATGACTCGAACACCGATGGCTCATTTACCATGGCTGAGTTGAACCCATTCTTGAGTCCCCAAGGGAAACTTCTACAAAAGAAAAAGTGGGGGATAATTCAAAGATTTTAGTCTTTTATCTTGCAAATGTATGCTGTATGTACTCATAAGAATTGCCTCAATGATGCGATTCTAATGAGTAGACAGCATACATTTTCCTTAAAGAACCCCGAAAAGATGTCCACAAGTGTCAGTTTATGCCTCCTGTCAGTAACCCTCAGTGGCTCGAACTACTAGGGATGTAACGATAGTCAGAAAATGACTATCGCGATAGTATTGACATTGCAAGAAGAACCATTGCGATACTATTACTATTGCTGACTACTATTGCAATACTATTGCGATACTATTGCCGGATACATATTTTCTTGTTTAAGATGGCAATAAAAACTATTCAAACCTTCAAACTGTTTTGCTGTATGTTTTATCTACATAAAAGATATAAACAAGATAATTTACACAGAGGGATAACTGTTGTAAACTCCTGTTTGCCACAGAGGGATAACTGTTGTAAACTCCTGTTTGCTTTTCTGTCTGCCCTACAGGAAGAAAAAACTTCCCAGGAGCAACTTTTTTTCTTTAAGTTTAAATTCTCCTGGAAGAGCCGGGAAACTCATTTTATTAGAAGTAGCCAAGAAGATTCCAGCCAAGTACAATTTATCATTTCACAATGAGAATGTACATGTAACATCAGTTTCTTAATCAAAATAAATGTAAGCTCTTCACGAAGGCAATGAAATCTTTACTTGTCTTCAAAAACAACTTCAGACATGATAAAGTGACTAAATACACCTCAAGCTCGTTATAACACAGAACTTCGGGTCCAACCAACCGCGTTAGTTAACCGAATCGTGTTATAAACGCCGACCGAATTTGTCACGGGTCAGTCTGTTCTACTATTACACTGAAAACACAAGCCTCCGGCGCTATCGTTAAGCCTACAACGTTTCGCATGACAAGGTGTGAAAATAAGATCAGGTTATGTCTCTATCATAAAATTTAATCCAAAATCAAATCGCTCCGGGCCTAAGAGGATTAGCTACATCTAACAGTATATGTATGCATGTAAATATGAAACAGACTATTCTACTGTCTCGTGCATGGTTATGTTTTGGCGCCAAAATAGAAGACGCTTGGTGGGAAAAGTCGTACACTTAAATAATACATCCGAGGATAATCCAGGAATTGTGCAAAGTTCCGTTCTCTATCCACAACAGTTTAGCTATCACATTTTATGAAAGAAATACGCCCCATTAAAAATGGTAGTAGATATCTGAGAAACTAGGTCGGCAATGCACACGATTCAGAATCAGAATTGTTTCCGGTGACACGTCAAATGGCATTCATACACCAGGACCTGTGATACAGGAAGTTAGATTTAAATCTTCTGGCAGAAAATCTGATGACATTTTAATATAAGTCTCAGTGTTTCGGTACACAATCGGTCGCATGCGTTTGTTAAACGGAACACCATTGAAATCGGGGCTAACAAATTTTTAAATCCAAATCGGCCCCGGCCGACCGATGACGTCATCAGTACCGTGCCGAACATGCCTTATAATGTCATCCCCGACATTATTGCATCTGCCAACTTATCGAATTGCCCATCATTTTTATTGAGAATTGATTTTCCAAAAATGATTTGTATATTTCTTTTGTTGTTTGGTCAAATCTTTTAGCAATACAAATAAACAGAAAATCGAACCACGTTTTTATTTTCTTTAATTGTTTTCTAGTGCTGTATTTTCCTGTGCATATTTTGAATGCACGATGTCCAAGATTTAAAATTAATTCCTCGGCTGTACAGACATTGTCTGGATGCCCAAATTATAAACGTTCTTTGCACGACGACACGTATTTCATTTCCTTTGATGTCTGCTATTGACAAAAATAAGAATCCTCTAAAACATCAACCCGAACAATTTTTTTGCACCTTTTGAAGCGTAATGACACTTGCGGACTTTCCATGCTTCACGTGCTAATGCGGGCGGCACCCATTGATATTAAATACCACTGTGTAAACACGCATTAATAATCGCTTTTCATATCACTAGCTTACAGACAGCTTGCAGATTAGCGAATCAAAATATGTGGTCAATTATTTCAAACTCAATTAACATTAAAGTGTTTACTGTTGAAATGCGCTTCAGAAAAGTGTAAATTTACCAGTTCAATGAAGGAGTATTCAGGGTACTGACTCTATACCGACATTGGGTGTTAAGTGGATAATCCATAACAAATAGGATGCATAAACACCCTGTACCTGTAGGCTACCGCCAAATCATGATTTGGCAGTAATATTATTGCCCTTATCTTGCGACAAGCAGCCTTTTCAAGCATACGTTGACTCCCACTGGCACAGGAGATTATTGGATTACAATTAAGACAATATACAGTTTGATGCTTGACCGGGTACAAGAAGCAGGACGTAATAAAGAATATATTTAAGAATGAAAACAACTTCGAGATATCTGAAAAACTTGTGATATAGAAAACTATCGAAACTATCGATAGTTCAAAACACTATCGGCAATAGTCATCGATGTTTGACTTTACCATCGATGCAGTACTATCGGCCCAGTGCCTATCGCAATGCATCGATAGTCCGATGCATCGTTACACTCCTACGAACTACCCCTGTATCAAACAAATTTTCGAGGGCCCAAAGGTGTTCGAGCCATTGAAGTTGGACTAGATGTACGTTGCTTCCAATTTTGTGGGACTGTAGATGATATTTAGGTAATTATTTTCTTTCCCCCCATTTTAACCCATTGCATAAGGGAAACCCCAAAAGGGGTATCTTGGCAAACAATGCAGGCCCAGATCAGACGCCGCAGAATGCAGCGACTGATCAGGGCCTACATTTTTTGCTAACAGAATTTTCCATCAAAAATAGAATAGAAACGGAAAAGAACGGCCCTCGCCCATCGGGTTTTGAAGAAATAGATGGGCTGCATGATGCTTCCACGCAGAGCTGAAACCGACCTGCACACAAGTACTGGTAAACAGCTTAGAGGATCTAAGCCTGCTTATAAACCCTATTGGTTTTATTGGACGACAGGGCTTGTCATTTCATCTCAATGTCGGGTAAAAGTCCCGCAAAATTGGAAGCAATGTCTCCAAATTGACCTTTACAGTGTTGACGGGGAAGTTAAACCTCAAATCAAACAAAACAAAAGAATAGAAACGAAAAAATAGCCCTTCCACCCCTTATATGACAAATGTCCAACATATAGCAATGGAAGAGTCCACAAGTATACAATGGGTTAAGTATGTGTTGTGGATTCTGCTTAGAACTGAAGTATTTACCCTTAGTATTTGGACTCCTCAACTTACTTCAATCTTAAACTTGTACAGGTACAAAATACAGTAAAATTCCCATGTTAAGACCACCTTTGGGACTGTTCAAAAGTGGTCTTTAAGACCACTTTTGAACAGTTCCAAAGGTGGTCTCTGACCAGCAGACACTGCGTGCAGAAAACACAAAGAAAGAATAACTGCAACCTAATAAATAAGCTTTTAAAAGCAGAATTAGTCTTAATTTTAGGTGGTCTTAATAGCTGAATTTCACTTTACTATTCACCGGCCCCGATAGCTCAGTTGGTAGAGTGTCCGCTCCGGGGAACGGGAGGTCTCGGGTTCGATCCCGGGCCGCGACATACCAAAGTCGTTAAAAATGGTACTAGCTGCTCCTCGTTTGGCACTCAGATTTACGGGGTAGAGCTAGGACTGGTCGATCCAGTGTCAGGATAATGTGACTGGGTGTGGTATCATGTAATGCGTCTGGGACATGATACTTCAGTGAGGCAGCACTATAAACGTGAGCATTGAGCTCCCTGTCGCAACCAGACACCGTCGTGATATGACTGAAAAATTGTTGAAAGCGACGTTAAACCCGAATTCACACACACACACACACTTTACTATTCAAAATGTGTCTAAATATACCTGAGCAGTGTAGACCTTGGATGCGGCCTTCTGGGACCAGACTGTATGCTCTGTTTAAATTAATATGGTAAATTCAGTATTTCAAAAGGTGATAAGGATGTTTTTTTATCTCTCTCTAATTTGGCTCCGGCTCATCGGGTCTTGAAGAAATAGATGGGCTGCATACAGCTTCTACGCAGAGCTGAAACCGACCGCACACCAGTACTGGTAAACTGCTTTGATAATAGAGGATCTAAGTAGAAGTAAAACAAAGATCAGGAATCCATACAATTAACTTACACCACCCATCAAAGACACAAAAGTGAAAGAAACACAAACATGAAGCGACCAGACCATAATGGAAACCTAAACAAAGGAAGCCCATAAGGACAGTTACTTTCCCACAAAATGGCCAAATGGCCATCCAAAATATAAAGACACAAACCTGCCCAGCCAAAGCAGTGCGAGTCAGACCGTCCATGCTTATAAACCCTCTTGGTTTCATTGGGCGACAGGGCTTGAGATGTCATGTCATCTCAATTTTGGGTAAAAGTCCCACAAAATTGGAAGCAACGTCTCCAAAATGACTTATACAGTGTTAATGATGAGGATGTTAAACCTCAAATCAAACAAAATCTCCCTCTAATTAATGATTGGCTCAAGATATGTGAAATAATCTTGAAAGAGTTGTAAAATTGGAGAAAAAAATATAGTGTGCAAGTGTAGCAGCACATACTTTTCATAATTAAGAAAACAAAAAAAAACAACAAAAAAAACAACAACAACAAAACAATAAAAACAAAACAATGTTGCTGGGTCAGCAATATTCTTTCTTGGAGAGGTTGGTCATGAAAAGTTTTCTTTCTACGGTCATTCTCTCCCTTCCTCTTATTCAAGAAGGGCAGTTGTCAGCCTGTGGCGTAAGAAAGTGTACTGTACAGGTCAACCACTTAAGTATTAGCCAGCCCAGGAACAGTGTGGTTAGCTAAACTTATTGTCTCTGTGTAACCCATACAGTGTTGACTTGGTCGTTAAACTCCAGAAAAAAAACAATAAAACTTTGCAAATTATTTCAGGTTTTGCCATTTATAGTAGAAAGGAAGAGCTGGGAAGATTTTGAAAACAGCGTAAATTCTACGAGATTTCAGAGACAGGTCAACAATATGCTGGTATGTAACACTTCAACCTTTGTCCTGCTGATCCCAGATATGCCTTATTTTTCAAACAATGTAGATTCTGAAGAAGCCATCTGCATTGTTTGTCATTCAGATTGTGAATTTGTCGCAATAATTTGCATCAAGTAATCTGATTGGTTGATAATCGGTAGTGGGTGTAGCAGATTAAAATATTCAGCAGGACAAGGTTTACAATTTAGATGGGAAACCAGAAAATGGGACACTGGCAACCAGTGTAAACCCTGATCAGATGCCACATTCTGTGGCATCTGATCAGGGTCATCACTGTTTGCAAAAAGTCAGCCATTTTCTAGATAAATTTCCATAGATAACTCAGTCTAGTAGCCATGAAATTGAAATGAGACTTTTTCAGTATATGGAGTGGAAGAGTCTAGTACCCATAAAATTGAAATGGGACTTTTTCAGTGTATGTAGTGGAAGAGTCTAGTACCCTTAAAACTGAAATGGGACTTTTTCAGTATATGGAGTGGAAGAGTCTAGTACCCATAAAATTGAAATGGGACTTTTTCAGTGTATGTAGTGGAAGAGTCTAGTACCCTTAAAACTGAAATGGGACTTTTTCAGTGTATGTAGTGGAAGAGTCTAGTACCCTTAAAACTGAAATGGGACTTTTTCAGTAATGGAGTGGAAGAGTCTAGTACCCATAAAATTGAAATGGGACTTTTTCAGTATATGTAGTGGAAGAGTTCCTTCACGATAAAATGGGTTAAAGGATTAGAATTGAAATGGACAGTATTCTATTTCTTTTTAGCTCACCTGTCACGTAGTGACAAGGTGAGCTTTTGTGATCACTTTTCGTCCATCGTCAGTGCGTCCGTGCGTGCGTCCGTGCGTCCATAAACTTTTTCTTCAAACGACATCTCCTCCTAAACCACTGATCGGATTTTGACCAAACCTCACAGGAATGATCCTTAGGTGGTCCCCTTTCAAAGTTGTTCAAATGGTTCCGGTCCGGTGCACATATGGGTCACAGGAGCCAAAAATAGATTTTTTTCACCGAAAACTTAAAAAATCTTCTCTAAAACCTCAAGGCCCAGGTCCTTGATATTTGGTATGAAGCTTCATCTAGTGGACCCCTACCAAGATTGTTCAAATTATAGTGCTGGAGCCAAAAATGCCCCCGCCCCGGGGCCCTTTGGTTTTACATGGGCTTATATAGGGAAAATCTTTAAAAATCTTCTTCTCTGAAACCGCAAGGCCCAGGTCTTTGATATTTGGTATGAAGCTTCTTCTAGTGGACCCCTACCAAGATTGTTCAAATTAAAGTGCTAGGGCCAAAAATGCCCCCGCCCCTGGGCCCTTTGGTTTTACATAGGCTTATATAGGGAAAATCTTTAAAAATCTTGTTCTCTGAAACCTCAAGGCTCAGGTCATTGATATTTGGTATGAAGCTACATCTAGCGGACCCCTACCAAGATTGTTCAAATTATAGTGCTGGGGCCAAAAATGCCCCCGCCCCGGGGCCCTCAGGTTTTACATGGGCTTATATAGGGAAAATCTTTAAAAATCTTCTTCTCTGAAACTGCAAGGCCCAGGTCTTTGCTATTTGGTATGAAGCTTCATCCAGTGGACCCCTACCAAGATTGTTCAAATTATAGTGCTGGGGCCAAAAATGCCCCCGCCCCGGGGCCATTTGGTTTTACATAGGCTTATATTGGGAAAATCTTTAAAAATCTTCTCTGAAACTGCAAGGCCCAGGTCTTTGATATTTGGTATGAAGCTTCATCTTGTGGATCTCTACCAAGATTGTTCAAATTATTGCCCTGGGGCCAAAAATGCCCCCGCTCCGGGGCCCTTTGGTTTTACATATAAGGAAAATCTTGAAAAACCTTCTTCTCTGAAACCACTAGGCCCAGGTCTTTGATATTTGGTATGAAGCTTCAGCTAGTGGATCTCTACCAAGATTGTTCAAATTATAGCCCTGAGACCAAAAATGCCCCCACCTTGTGGCCCTTCGGTTTTACATAGACTTATATAGGGACTTATATAAGACTTATCTATCTTGAAAAATCTTCTTCTATGAAACCACAAGGCCTAGGTCTTTGATATTGGGTGTGAAATTTCATCTAGCGGACCTCTATCAAGATTGTTCAAATTACAGCCCTGCAGCCAAAAATGCCCCCGCCCCGAGACCCTTTGGTTTTACATAGACTTATATAGAAATAATCTTTGAAAATCTTCTTTTCTGAAACAGCAAGGCCCAGGTCTTTGATATTTGGTGTGAAGCTTCATCTAGTGGACCTCTATCAAGATTGTTAAAATTATAGACCTGAGGCCAAAAATGCCCCCGCCCTGGGACCATTTGGTTTTACATAGGCTTATGTTGGAAATATCTTTAAAAAAATCTTCTTCTCTGAAACCACAAGGCCGAGGTCTTTGTTATTTGGTATGTAGCTTCATCTAGTGGACCTTTGCCAAGATTGTTCAAATTATAGCCTCTGTTGATATTTGGTATGAAGCTTCACCTTTTTAGACCTCCCTCAACATAATGCACATTATAACCCTGGGGTCAATAATGGCCCTCCCCGGGGCCCACTTGTTACTCTATGGATCAGGTGAGCGATCCAGGGCCATCATGGCTCTCTTGTCTTATTTTTCTAAGAAAACCAAGCTAGACATTTCTCGTCAACAATATGCGAAAAGTAAGAAAAAATGAATCTTTGAAAATATCTGCTTTCGATGTGGTGCTTAAAGATTTAACAATTATTATAGCCCCGCTTTGAAAAAGTGGGGGCTATATTGGATTTGGCTTGTCCGGAATTCCGTCTGTCTGTAATCTTGTCCTGAATTCCGTCTGTCTGTCTGTCCTTCTGTCTGTCTGTAATATTTGATAGTGGGTACCTTGTTACCGCAACTCCTCTTACAGTTCTAGGTCAATCCTTTTGAAACTTTACAGGTGTTTTCATATAGGTCTGAAGATGTGCATATTCTTTTTTCATTATCCTTAAATAATTTTTTTCACTTATTTCACCTTTTTTAACTTAGACAATTTTTGAGATCTACTAATGTTAAAATGTATAGGGAGTAGCTACCTTGTTACCGCAACTCCTCTTACAGTTCTAGGTCAATCCTTTTGAAACTTTACAGGTGTTTTCATATAGGTCTGAAGATGTGCATATTCTTTTTTCATTATCCTTAAATAATTTTTTTCACTTATTTCACCTTTTTTAACTTAGACAATTTTTGAGATCTACTAATGTTAAAATGTATAGGGAGTAGCTACCTTGTTACCGCAACTCCTCTTACAGTTCTAGGTCAATCCTTTTGAAACTTTACAGGTGTTTTCATATAGGTCTGAAGATGTGCATATTCTTTTTTCATGATCCTTAAATAATTTTTTTCACTTATTTCACCTTTTTTAACTTAGACAATTTTTGAGATCTACTAATGTTAAAATGTATAGGGAGTAGCTACCTTGTTACCGCAACTCCTCTTACAGTTCTAGGTCAATCCTTTTGAAACTTTACAGGTGTTTTCATATAGGTCTGAAGATGTGCATATTCTTTTTTCATTATCCTTAAATAATTTTTTTCACTTATTTCAACTTTTTTAACTTAGACATTTTTTGAGATCTACTAATGTTAAAATGTATAGGGAGTAGCTACCTTGTTACCGCAACTCCTCTTACAGTTCTAGGTCAATCCTTTTGAAACTTTACAGGTGTTTTCATATAGGTCTGAAGATGTGCATATTCTTTTTTCATTATCCTTAAATAATTTTTTTCACTTATTTCAACTTTTTTAACTTAGACATTTTTTGAGATCTACTAATGTTAAAATGTATAGGGAGTAGCTACCTTGTTACCGCAACTCCTCTTACAGTTCTAGGTCAATCCTTTTGAAACTTTACATGTGTTTTCATATAGGTCTGAAGATTTGCATATTCTTTTTTCATTATCCTTAAATAATTTTTTTCACTTATTTCACCTTTTTTAACTTAGACAATTTTTGAGATTTACTAATGTTAAAATGTATAGGGAGTAGCTACCTTGTTACCGCAACTCCTCTTACAGTTCTAGGTCAATCCTTTTGAAACTTTATAGGTGTTTTCATATAGGTCTGAAGATGTGCATATTCTTTTTGCATTATCCTTAAATAATTTTTTTCACTTATTTCACCTTTTTTAACTTAGACAATTTTTGAGATCTACTAATGTTAAAATGTATAGGGAGTAGCTACCTTGTGATCGCAACTCCACTTACAGTTCTAGGTCAATCCTTTTGAAACTTAACAGGTGTTTTTATATAGGTCTGAAGATGTGCATATGCTTTTTTCATTATCCAAAACTTATTTTTTAACTTAGACAAGGCGTAGGTACCTTGTTAGGGATTTAACCCTCTCACAAGTCTTTACCTTTAATTCATGAGTCTTTCTCCTCTGACAGGGCTATAGCGGGGCTATAGTCAGATCCTCTGACAGTTCTAGTTTTCAAAACAGAGTGAACTTGAGAAAAAAAAAACGGCATGTAAAAATAAGGTCTGTTTATGTTTGCTGCATTTTCGTGCAATCTTTTCAAACATTTTTGCATACATGCAAACAGAATGACCCCTGATCAGAGTGCTCTTAAAAGAGCAGTCTGATTTCCTGGCAAAGTGGGGTGAGCCAGACTGTCCAATGCATGTAAGCCTTTTCCTTTCATTGGGCGGCAGGGCTTGAGATGTCTTTTCATCTCCGTGTCGGGTGAAAGTCCCACAAAATTGGAAGCAATATCTCCAAAATAATCTACGGTATTCGCCCTAATTACCGCACATGCTCCTATATGCGCACACCAAAGCTATTTTTGAAAAGGAAATGCATAAGCGCACACTTTACAGTAACCTCCCGCCCTCACAGTAAATCTATAAAAACTTAGCGTTATTTCTTCAACAGTGAAGGTAACGCTTAAGTATCCTTTTCCATCCCATTAAATATCAGTATGCATCATCTCGGAAGCTATTGTTTTCGTATCAGGTGTGCTCTAATTAGGTAGATTTTTCTCTTCAATTTTTTTACACGATTTTGAAAAAGCTAAGGGCAAGGTGCAGTAATTAGGCTGAATACGGTAAATAATGTTGATGGAGACATTAAACTTCAAATTCAAACAAACAGAACTTCGGGATAGGGCTTAGAGTTTAATACAGTTTGGTTTTTCAGTTTTTTCTCAAGCTGAAAGCCTTATTCTTCTTTTCAGGGCAGTGGTGTGAAGAATTGTTTCTATTTAATGGAAGGATCTCCCGGAGCCCTGAGATACAATGCTACTCAACAACACCAGCACCGTCTTAAGGTACATTGTCTATCGTATTTGTTTGGGTTTTTAGCTCACCTGTGACGTAGTGACAAGGTGAGCTTTTGTGATCACATTTTGTCAGTCGTCCGTGCGTCTGTGCGTGCGTGTGTAAACAATTTCTTGTCCGCACGATAGCATCTTCATTTATGATTTGATTTTAACCAGGCTTGCTCACAACTTGTACCACCATGAGATCTGGGTTCCTTTCTTGAACCAGCCATATCCTATCATGTCTTGCAGAGTTACGGCCCCTGAAAGGCCAAAAATTGCCTATTTTGGTCTTGTCCGCACGATAGCTTCTTCATTTATGATTTGATTTTAATCAGACTTGCACACAATTTGTACCACCATGAGATTTGGGTTCCTTTCTTGAACCAACCATATCCCATCATGTGTTATGGAGTTAAGGCCCCTGAAAGGCCAAAAATTGCCTATTTTGGTCTTGTCCGCACGATAGCTTCTTCATTTATGATTTGATTTTAACCAGACTTGCACACAACTTGTACCACCATGAGATCTGGGTTCCTTTCTTGGACCAGCCATATCCCATCATGTGTTACGGAGTTACGGCCCCTGAAAGGGCAAAAATTGCCTATTTTGGTCTTGTCCGCACGATAGCATCTTCATTTATGATTTGATTTTAACCAGACTTGCACACAACTTGAACCACCATGAGATCTGGGTTCCTTTCTTGAACCAGCCATATCCCATCATGTGTTACAGAGTTAGGGCCCCTGAAAGGGCCAAAATTGCCTATTTTTGTCTTGTCTGCATGATAGCTGTTTCATTTATGATTTTATTTTAACTATACTGGCACAGAATTTGTACCACCACAAAATATCTTAGTCAAGTTTGAATATGGGTCATGTCGGGTCAAAAAGTAGGTCAGTAGGTCAAATCAGAAAAAAAACCTTGTGCAGACACTAGAGGCCACAGTTTTGGTCTGATCATCATCAAACTTGCCCAAAATGATCATCTTGACAATATCTCAGTCAAGTTTGAATATGGGTGTTGTCAGGGAAAAAAGTAGGTCAGTCGGTCAAATCATAGAAAAACCTTCTGAACACACTAGAGGCCACAATTTATGTCAAATCATCATCAAACTTGCTCAGAATGATCATCTTGATAATATCTTGGTCGTGTTCGAATATGGGTCATGTCAGGTCACAGAGTAGGTCAGTAGGTCAATTCATAGAAAAACCTTGTGAATACACTAGAGGCCACAGTTTTGGTCCAATCATTATCAAACTTGCCCAGAATGATCAGCTTGCCAATATCTCGGTCAAGTTTGAATACGGGTCATGTCGGGTCAAAAAGAAGGTCAGTAGGTCAAATCATAGAAAAACCTTGTGAACACACTAGAGGCCACAGTTTTGGTCCGATCATCATCAAACTTGCCCAGAATGATCATCTTGACAATATCTGAGTCAAGTTCGAATGTGGGTCATGTCGGTTCAAAAAGTAGGTCTGTAGTTTAAATCAGAAAAAAACCTTGTGAACACACTAGAGGCCACAGTTTTGGTCCGATCATCATCAAGCTTGCTCAGAATGATCATCTTGATAATATCTTGGTCACGTTCGAATATGGGTCATGTCGGGTCAAAAAGTAGGTCAGTAGGTCAAATCAGAGAAAAACCTTGTGAACACACTTAGAGGCCACAGTTTTGGTCCAATCATCATCAAATTTGCTCAGAATGATAGTCTTGACAATATCTCAGTCAAGTTCGAATATTGGTCATGTCGGGTCAAAAAGTAGGTCAGTAGGTCCAATCATAGAAAAACCTTGTGAACATACTAGAGGCCACAGTTTAGATCCGATCATCATCAAACTTACCCAGAATGATCATCTTGACAATATCTGAGTCAAGTTCGAATATGGGTCATGTCGGTCCAAAATAGTAGGTCAGTAGGTAAAATCATAGAAAAACCCTTTGAACACACTTGAGGCCACAGTTTTGGTCCGATCATCATCAAACTTGCTCAAAATGATCATTTGACAATATCTCAGTTAATTTCGAATATGGGTCATATCTGGCCAGTAAGTAGGTCAGATTGTTGAAAAACCTAGTGGACACACTAGAGGCCCCAGTTTTTGTCCGATCATCAACAAACTTGCTCAGAATGATCATCTTGACAATATCTCGGTCAAGTTCGAATATGGGTCATGTCTGGTCAGAAAGTAGGTCAGCAGGTCAAATCATAGAAAAAACATTTTGAACACTCTAAGAGGCCACAGTTTTAGTCAAATCATCATAAAACTTGCTCAGAATGATCATCTGGACAATATCTCAGTTAAGTTCGAATGAGATGGCCACCATAGCTAAAAATAGAATGTACTCAAGACAGTGACACACAGGTGAGCGAACCAGGGCCCTGTGGGCCCTCTTGTTTTTTGTTTGTTTTGGAGTTTAACGGCCCAGTCAACACTATTTTAGGTCATTTTTGAGCTGGTCAGTTTACCTATCCACACTTTTCCTGTGCAGGCTTATACCTAAGCGCTTAACCAGTACAGTGCACAGTCTTTCATCAGAAATTGACAACTGCCCTTCTTAAATCAGCAGAAAGGAGAGAATGACCGTAGAAAAGATTTCATGATCTATCTCCACGAAAAAATGTTTGTCTATTGTATTTACCATATGTATAGGGTCAGACATGCCTGAGCAAACAGTGTAGACCCAGATGAGATGCCGCAGAATGCGGCATCTCATCAGGGTCGACACTTTTTGCCACTCAGCTAGCTGTTTTTAGACACAAAGTCGGGTAGTGTGTTGTACTTGTTCAAATATATGAACAAGTGTGGGAAGGAGTTGTGTCTGAATACATAGGGTAAATACGGTAATTTAATAAGGGTTTCAATGACACAGGCAGTGTCATAATATTAGTACCTTTTGTAACATGCAATTTCACAACATTATGAAACAGCACATCATTTTTGTCTTCAGTATTAGTTTTTATGGGGAAAAATGAAAATAAATTTGGCCACCTGGGGCTGGTTGTTCAAAGCCTTGTTAGCCTAACAAGCTCGTTAGTGGTCAAATTGTTAACTGTTCATGCAAGTATAATATCTAAATTTTTGTTGTTTTTTTTTTTGCTAAAAAAATGTGAGTAGCTTTTGCTTTTTCAGCAAAAATATTAGCAGGTTTGTCATATTACATGGTCAAAGTTTTAACGATTTGTTAACCTCACGAAGTCGTTAGTTTTGAACAACTGGCCCCTGATAAACAGTCGCATGCTTATTGTCATTTCATGTGGAATTAATGACGGCTTATTTTATAAAAGTTCTTTGTTTGGAAAAAGTTCAGCCTGTTTCTCAAGATGCCTTGGTACTGAGGTCGTAAGGATATTCACCTTATAACCCAGGGGTTGAGTCTGGGCTTCTCTAGAATTTCAGATGAGTCTTTAATGCTCTGCATGCTGGGTATTTAGTTTCAGCAGACAATATTATGAAATATTTATCTTTCCTAGAAAACTGATTTTTGCATTTCATGCAAATTGTCGACAATTTGCATGAAATGACAAAATAAGTTTTCTGGGAAACAATTTGCATGAAATGCCAAAATAAGTTTTCTGGGAAAAAATAGAGACCATTTGCATGAAATGACAAAATCAGTTTTCTATGAAAAATAAGAAAATTTTCTCTATGAAAAATAAGAAAATTTTTCATAGAAAACTGATCTTGGAGACAATTTGCATGAAATGCCAAAATAAGTTTTCTGGAAAAAGCGGAGACTATTTGCATGTAATGACAAAATCAGTTTTCTAGGAAAAATAAGAAAAGTATTATCAAGCCAAGAGTTTAAATATGCCAAGAGCGTATTAAAGGTTTAACCGAGCTCTTAGATGTTTGCCACCCCAGGGAAGTAAAACTCAAGTAAACAATCAGCCAGTTTCTAACTTTCTAATGATAACTCAACCTGATAATTCTATTCAGTACAGAATTGGTTACCCATAATTGGAAATTTCAGTTTATGGGCGTCCGTGTCCTAGTGGGTAAGAGCACTGACTCTTATTTATTGGATCTCTCACCACTGTGGTTAGAGCCTGGCTCGGTGACATGTGAGACCTGAAGTTCTGCAACGGAAGGTCAGGTGGTTTTTCTTTGGATACTCCAGTTTTCCCCCCAGCTCTGATTAACGATCGGCTGGATAAGAATGAAATGATATTGGAAGGGGCAGTAAAAGAAAAAAAAAAAAATGGTAATTTCAGAGCCAAGTTGAGAAGTTGATCTATGACTATGGATTCTATGTGAATTACACATCATCCTGGATGAAGTCAGCCCAGTGGCTTCTCTGGTTTACACAACTCATCGTGGAGGCTTTTAAACAAGGTTAGTCAGCAGGCAGAATAACCTATCTCAGAGCATTGATGTCGTAACCATGGGTTTGCGGCACAAAAGATATCCGCCACAGCAAGTAGGCGCAGTTGGTGCATTAGGCCTTAAAAAGAATCAAACAGACTGAAATTTGTCTCAGGACTGTGGCTGTTCTTGTAAATAATTCGACACAAGCTTATTTGGCAATGATGTCAGATCTGCCATTGTTTACAGTGTCGGATCAAATCTAGTGACAAAGCTTTTGAAGCCCTTTCAATGTTTCTAGGTGAAATTAGTTTAATGATGGGATGCAAATATTAAGCGTTACCAGCTAAAATATGTGTTCTGTAGACCGGTAATGTACATAGCTAGTTTGAAGCATTTTACCTACCTTATTCACACCAATATGGCGACTACTGAAATGGGTACAACATCTCTGTTATGACGTAGGTTGTCAACCTTGGTCAGGCAGGTTTGTTTGTTTGAATCTTGGATTACAGCATGATCTGTAAACACTAATCTATACAGTGTAGCCAAGTTGTTAAGAATGCTGACTTGTGGTCAGTAGGTCACAAACTCACAGGAGATGCCAAGTTCTGCAGTAAAAGGACAGGGGCCAGTTGTTCAAAGCATCCTTAGCTTAACGAGTTCGTTAGTGGTCATATTGTTAACTCTTCTAGCAAGTACAATATCGTAAATTTTGGTATTTTTGCTGAAAAAAATGTGAGCAGCTTTTGCGTCCGCAAAAGCTGCTCACATTTTTTCAGCAAAAATTTCAGCGTATTTGCCATATTTAATGATCAAAGTTTTAATGATACGTTAACTTAACGACGTTGTTAGTTTTGAACAACTGGCTCCTGGTGTTTTCGTTTCGCCTGCTTAAAGCATGGCACGATATAGGAGCCGAAATTTCCATCGGTCCGTACGTTTGTGAAGCCGTCAACATTTGCGACCACCACAGCGTTCACCCTAATGTTCAAGTCCACCCTTGTCTTGCTCAATATTTTTATCTGCCACACCCACTACTGATTATCAACCAATCAGATTACTTGATGCAAATTATTACAACAAATTCACAATCTGAATGACAAACAATGTAGATCCTGATCAGATGGCTTCTTCAGAAGCCAGCTGATCTGGATCTTCATTGTTTGAAAAAAATAAAGCATATCCTGACTCAGCAGGCCAAGGGTTAAGAAGTATAAAGGCAGATACTTCATTCAGCCCCCGCCCACAGGGCTTGAAGAAATAGGTGGGCTGCATGATGCTTCCACACAGAGCTGAAACCGACGACACATGAGTACTGGTAAACCGCTTAGAGGATCTAAGCCTGCCCAGATGGTAAACCGCTAAGAGGATCTAAGCCAGCCCATGTAAAGTGGTGTGAGATGACTGTCCATGCTTATGAAACCTGTTGGTTTCATTGGGCGGCAGGGCTTGAGAAGTCTTTTCATCTCAGTGTCGGGTAAAAGTCCCACAACATTGGAAGCAATGCCTCCAAAATGACCTATACAGTGTTGATGGGGACGTTAAACCTCAAAACAAACAAACAAATGATACTTCATACAGACTTGCATCTAGGGATGACAATTCAAATGCATGCATCCATATTTGACCTTGACCTACATTTCATGATTCATTGACATCGTGAATTATTGGGGCCACCCTAGCATTCACCTGAATATTCAAGTCCGTTTCTCAAGAACTATTAACACTCATTAATGCTACTTCGTACAGACTTGCATCTAGGGATGACAATTTTAATGCAAGCATCCACATTTGACCTTGGCGCTATATTTCATGGTTCACTGACTTCATTTTTTTTTTTGCGACCACTCTAGGGTTCACCCTAATGTTCAAGACCTTTTCTGAAGCCCCTGCCCATAGGGGCTTGAAGAAATATATAGGCTGCATGATGCTTCCATGCAGAGCTGAATCTGGCCCGCACACTAGTACTAGTAAACCGCTTAGAGGATCTAAGCCTGTCTAGGAACCGCGGTGCGAGGCGGACCGTCCATGCTAATAAACCCTTTTGGTTTCATTGGGCGACAGGGCTTGAGATGTCATTTCATCTCAATGTTGACAGGGACGTTAAACCTCAAATCAAACAAACAAAACAAGACCTTATGAAAAGCTATAAGAGCTTAATGATACTACTTACAGACTTGCATCTGGGGATGACAACTCATATGCAAGCATCCATACTTGATGCTTCTAATGAGTACCCACAACATATGTTTTTGTGCAGAAATAAGAAAATTATCAGTACTTTTTTAACCCTCGTCCTGCTGTGCCCGGATATGTCTTATCTTTCAAACAATGTAGATCCAGATCAGATGGCTTCTGAAGAAGCCATCTGATCAGGATCTTCATTGTTTGTCATTCAGTTTATGAATTTGTTGCAATGATTTGCATCAAGTAACCTGATTGGTTGATAATCAGTATAGTGGGTGTGGCATATTTAAATATTCAGCAGGTCAAGGGTTAATGAAAAAAGTGCCTTATCTGGAGTTATGTATTTTTTTTTTGTATAGTTTTGTTTGTTTATTTTGAAGTTTAACGGCCCAGTCAACACTATTTTAGGTCATTTTTGAGCGGATTTGAGCGGAAGGGAGAGAATGATCATAGAAAAGATTTGATGATCAATCTCCACAAAAGAATGTTGCCGATCCCAGCAGGTATCAAACCACGTCCTCCTGATCACCAGTCCGACGCGCATCCGACTGAGCTACCGAGGCCGGCTAAAAAAGTTTTTTTTGTGTAGGTAAATTGGCTGACAGCACAATACCATATAGCGAATACAGCAGCAGAGTAGCAGTATTGAACGGTGGTCATCCTACCAGTTTCCATGGCAACCAGATTAGAAGAACACATACCTGGCCAGCACAGCTGTTTGTGGACCATATATTCAGGTTGGATTCTATGCGGTTCTTGAGATTGTCTATACCCGGTTGGACAATGACTTTACAAGATTCTTCATTATTATAAAATACCCATGCATTATAGTGCATTTTTTCACACCTCCAAAATGGCTACTTTGCTGATGAAAATCTGATATTTTTCTTATGTATGAAGCAAACATAGGTTGTCGGTGCTCGGTGAGGCGGTTCTAACGAGTAACCACAACCTGTGTCTTGGATGAGAAATAAGAAAACTAATGTATACTGCCATAAACCCCAGTTTTCTCAATATAAATTGGGGTTTAAAGGGGTGTTCATTTCATGGACTTGTTAACATGATGTCTTAAAGAAAGACAACTTTTGAACAGTCCCAAAAGTGGTCTGAATATAAAATAGGAATGTTACTGTATTTCTGTCTCACTCCACATTTTGGTCATAGACTATGACCTAAGTTTGCCCATTCTCAGCCTGTATTTAGTTTTTTATGTCCCCGGTATAGTCGTTCAAAACGCAGTGAGACGTGACTGCACTTTTAATTTTGGACTCGTCCGTGTTTTAGGTGAGTCGCCTGCAGTGGGTATTTTTTTACACTGGGCGATAGTTACCGTCATATTCTTAAACTTGCGCGCTGTTTAACCAGATTTACGGCCAGTCGAGACAGTTTAGTAACACGTCTCCCATCTTGGAGATCTAGGGTTCGAATCTTAGGCAGATTTTTTTTTTTTTTTTTTTACCTTTTTTTTACTTTTTCTTAACATTTTTTTCGTACCTATAAAATTGGAGCACAGGAGATGTTTGTTTGTTCGATTGATTTGAGGTTTATTGTCCCCGTCAAGTTTGGAGAAGTTGCTTCCAGTTTTGTGGTGTTTTTACCCGACATTGAGATGAAATGACATCTCAAGCCCTGCCACCCAATAAAACTAAACGGGTTTAATAAATATGGACGGTCCAACCCGCACCACTTTGCCTGGGCAGGCTCGGACTTACTAAGCGGTTTACCATTGCTCATGTGTCGTTAGTTTCAGATCCGCTTGAAAGCATCGTGCAGCTCGAACTATTTCTCCAGGCCCCGATGGGCGGTGCCATCACATTAGATGTATATTCATTTTATTGAAAGGATGGAACAAGCACAAGCGAATCGTTGTAGCTCGGATTCAAGAGGTATTATCAAAAATGCTACTATGATTGAACGTACGTTCACAGCCGTCAGTGAAGGAAAATGCGCTGTTGAAATGAATCTGAAAGAGTTTCGTTTGTTTGTATTGGGCTTTTACGGCCCAGGCATCACTATTTATGTCATTTTTGAGCCGGTCAGTTTACTCATCCGAACTTATCTTGGGCAAGCTTATACGTAAGCGGTTAACCAGTAAAGTGCACATTCTTTCCCCAGAAACTAACAACTGCCCTTCTTGAATCATCGGAAGAAAGGGAATGGCCATCGAAAAGATTTCATGATTAATCTCCATGGGAAAGAATGTTGCTGACCCCGGCAGGTATCGAGCCCGCGTCCTATTGACCACCAGTCATACGCGCATCCGACTGAACTACCGAGGCCGGCATCCAAAAGATTTACAATGACATAAAAATATAATTGTTGAACATAAAACAAAGGAAACAAAATATATAGGATGTAAATATAAAAAATAAAGAAAATAAATTTAAACATAAAAAAAGATAAAATAAAAATGAAACATCAAATATAAAAACATGTGTCACTGGGACTCGAACCCTCGCCAAAAAATTTTAGTGTGATTTGCAGTAAGTCGCATTAACCACTCGACCATGATTTCTAGTTAGATACTATACAAACATTGATTTATATCTTTAAAATCCCGAGAAAAAAGGTATCCGAAACCTGCTTCCCCTAAAAAATGGAATCGACTCGTCACGCTTAAACTTTGAACTCTCAAAGGTCGTTGATAAACTATAGCGATAGCGGGGACATATTGTTTTTGCCCTGTCTGTTTGTTTGTTGGTTTGTACGTGGACAACTTTAACGTTGGCCATAACTTTTGAACCGTTTGAGATAGAGCTTTCATATTTGGCCTGAAGGTTCCTTGTGACAAGACCTTCACATTCATGCAAAAAAATTTGACCTGTGACCTTGACCTTTGACCTACTTAAAAGAAAAAAATAACATTGGTCATAACTTTTGAACCACTTGAGATACAGCCTTCATATTTTGCATGTATGTTCCTTGCGGCAAAAGCTTTACATTCATGCAAAAAATTTTGACCTGTGACCTTGACCTTGACCTTTGACCTACTTAAAACAAAAAAATAACATTTTGGTCATAACTTTTGAACCGTTTGAGATAGAGCCTTCATATTTTACATGTAGCTTCCTTGTGACAAGAGCTTTACATTCACACAAAAAAATTTTGACCTGTGACCTTGACCTTTGACCTACATAAAAGAAAAAGTTAACATTGGTCATAACTTTTGAACTTTTTGAGATACAGCCTTCATATTTAGCATGTATGTTCCTTGTGACAAAAGCTTTTCATTCATGTCAAAAATTTTGACCTGTGACCTTGACCTTGACCTTTGACCTACTTAAAATAAAAAATAACATTTTGGTCATAACTTTTGAATGGTTTGAGATAGAGCCTTCATATTTTGCATGTAGGTTCCTTGTGACAAGAGCTTTACATTCACACAAAAAATTTTGACCTGTGACCTTGACCTTTGACCTACATAAAAGAAAAATTTAACATTTGTCATAACTTTTGAACCGTTTGAGATACAGCCTTCATATTTAGCATGTAGGTTCCTTGTGGCAAATGCTTTACATTCATGCAAAATTTTGACCTGTGACCTTGACCTTTGACCTACTTAAAAAAATGAACATTTTTGGTCATAACTTTCCAACCGTTTGGGATAGAGCTTTCATATTTGGCATGTAAGTTCCCTGTAATTAGAGCTTTTCATACATGCAAAATGTTTGGACCATGACCTTGACTTTTGACCTACTTAAAAGAAAAAAATAAAATTGTTCGTAACTTTTGAACCGTTTAAGATAGAGCCTTAATATTTGGCATGTAGGTTCCTTGTGACAATAGCTTTACATTCATGCAAATTTTTTTGACCTGTGACCTTGACCTACTTTAAAGAAAAAATATTATCGTTCATAATTTTTGAACCATTTAAGATAGAGCTTTCATATTTGGCATGTAAGTTTCTTGTGTCAAAGGCTTCCCACACAAACAAAAATCTTGAACTGTGAGCAACTTTGAATAAAAAATGACCATGCCCGGGGACATGTTCGTGTTTCACAAACACATCTTGTTTTTATTTCTCTTCAATAGAAACTATGCTAATTTCCTGTCAGCAACTGTGTGTAAAACGAGGGTCATACATGAGCTGAACCAAGCAACAAATATGTATATTATGTTGTTTCTTTGTGAATGGCTGCTAATGCAAACTGCATACAAAACATCTATTGTCAACCACAGGGTGCAGGTAAACTCAAAGACTACAGAAATAACTAGCTAGGATACTTTGGGGATAAATTTTCTTATTTCCCCATAAATTGAGCCCCGCCAAGCGAATTTGTGTCTTCGAGCATTCCGTCATGACAAATTTTAACTGCGCATGCCCAGCCATTCAGAGGGGCCAGGGATATGGCTTTCTGTCTGAAGGTTCCTCTTGATTCACTGCTTGTATGAGCAAGCAGCGAAGGTTCTGGCGAGACTGCGCAGGCTCGCCTGAACCTTCGCTGCTCGCATAGGCGATAAGTACCAAAATGGCTTAATGGGGCCCAATTTATTACCCATTTCTCCTGACATATGGACAAGTTTTTAAACTGATGTCTCATCTGTATATAACCTCAGTTTGCTGGAGGGACATAAAACTGAAACACACACACACACCTTTCTCCATAAAAGCACTTATTTGAGGCAATTTTAATAAGGAACCACAACTTACATTTCTAACAAGAAATGATAAAAATGTCCATAGTGGGAGCTGTGTTTATCTATGTTAAATTGCCAATACTGTATGAAAGGAAATCTGTAGACTCAGATAAAATTTTCTTAAATAATCAGTGATAGGGCTGAGACCTCGACAAGGAAATCTTGTCATATGGATGTGTTTAAGCCTAATAATGCAAGGCATAGCTTCATATGAGACTAAATATAAGTCTGAAAAGTTGGCATACTTTTCTTGAAGGACCATAAACCACAAATAAAAAAGAAAAGAAAAAAAGTTCAGTGATATGATATTGTCAAAATAATGTCATGATGTTTCAACTCAATTAGTGAATGATATTTGATCAGAGTGGAGTCAGTGGAAATTCAGGAAATTTCAAATCCCTGTGGGAGCCCTACAGTGCCCGCACATAAATTGCATACTTACCATAGGCCGCATCTGGTCATTTGCTATGTGTATCTTTTAAGATTTGTTTTTATGGCACAGGCTAACTCTGTTTGCAGAGATGAGTTAGGGGACAGAACTCTGTTGAGAACAGTTAAGGAAGATCTAGGATTGCAGGGGAGAGATAAACACCTACTTGTTATACAAGGACTGGAGCAATACAATAAGGTACATGTGGTTTCCTGTTGTTATTGCTGGCCCCTGTGTCTAAGTTAGATGCATGATTAGGGGCAAGTTGTACAAAACTATCAGTGTCATTAGTTAATCCTTGTCCTGCTGAATATTTTAATCTGCCACACCCACTACCGATTACCAACCAATCAGATTACTTGATGCAAATTATTGCAACAAATTCACAATGATTCTGAATGGCAAACAATGCAGATCCTGATCAGATGGTGATCTGGATCTTCATTGTTTGGAAAATAAGGCATATCCGGGCTCAGCAGGACAAGGGTAAATATACTGCTTACACATGCTCCGCCTCCCAACGGGGCTTGGAAAAATTGATTGGGCTGTATGTTGCTTCCAGGCAGAGCTCCAACTGACTGAACTTAAGTACTGATAAACCGCTTAGAATGTATAAGCCTGCCCAGGAAAAGTTGTGCCAGTCTGATAGCTCCTTCAGCACTGGCAGTTTCTTCGGGTGGTGGGGCTTGAGATGTCATTTCATCTCAATGTTGGGTTAAAGTCCCACAAAATTGGAAGCAATGTCTCCAAAATGACCTAAATTGTGTTGATGGGGACATAAAACCTAAACACAAACAAAACTGTTTACATATTGTTTATTCTTTTGTTTGATTAAAGGTTTAACATCCCCCTCAACACTATAAAGGTCATTTTGGAGACGTTGCTTCGAATTTTGTGGGATTTTTACCTGACATTGAGATAATATGATATTTCAATCCCTGCCACACAATAGGGTTTATATTCATGGAAGGTCAGACTCTCGCCACTTTGTCTGGGCAATCTTAGACCCTCTAAGCAGTTTATCAGTGCAGTTGTTTTCAGCTCTGTATGGAAGCACCATGCAGCCCAATCTATTTCTCCAAGCCCCAATGGGCAGGGGCCCTACATATTGTTTAACTGTTTTCACATAATATGCGGCCCCCGCCCATTGGGGCATGAAGAAATATATGGGCTGCATGATGCTTCCACGCAGAGCTGAAACCGACCCGCACATGAGTACTGGTAAACCATTTAGAGGATCTAAGCCTGCCCAGGCAAAGCGGTGCGAATCAACCCGTCCATGCTTATAAAACCCTATTGGTTTCATTGGGCAGCAGGGCTTGAGAAGTCATTTCAATCCCAATGTTGGGTAAAAGTCCCACAAAATTGGAAGCAACTTCACCAAAATAACCTTTACAGGTTTGACGGGGACGTTAAACCTCAAATCAAACAAACAAAATCACATAATATGGTAAATATACTATTTTTGCTGAAAATAAGTGAGTACCGTATGCAAATGCTAAGGCTACTCACATTTTTTCAAGCAAAAAATACGAGTTAACGTTAAATATTGTACTTGGTAGAACAGTTTACATTTTGACCTCTGACAAGCCTGTTAAGTTACAATGCTTTGAACAACTCTTCCCTGGAGTTTTGAACAACTCTTCCCTGGAGATTGGTCGTGAAATATTTTTATGGTCATTATCTCCCTTCTTCTGCTTCAAGAAGGACAGTCATGAGTTTCAGAAGGTTTGTACTGATTCAAGAAGGACAGTCATGAGTTTCAGAAGGTTTGTACTGATTCAAGAAGGACAGTCATGAGTTTCAGAAGGTTTGTACTGATTCAAGAAGGACAGTCATGAGTTTCAGAAGGTTTGTACTGATTCAAGAAGGACAGTCATGAGTTTCAGAAGGTTTGTACTGATTCAAGAAGGACAGTCATGAGTTTCAGAAGGTTTGTACTGATTCAAGAAGGACAGTCATGAGTTTCAGAAGGTTTGTACTGATTCAAGAAGGACAGTTGTCTGCAGCACTATACTAGTTAACTGCTCAGTTGTAAGCTTGCCTTAGCTTGCCCAGGAAAGTTGTGTTTAGGTAAACTGACATGCTCGATGTATTCTAAATTCTTGCACACCAGACAAGGAAATCCGTGATTTTACCCTGGGATAGAAATTTATGTTCTGACCCTGGTGTTCCGACCCCAAATCGAATATAATCGCGTGTTTGATAAATGCACTGGTTGATTACAACCTCATGTGCGGCGGCGGCATGCGTGACGTCACTAAACATTCCTGTTGTGTCATCACAAAATGGCGGACGTCGGTAACCGAAGTAACAGCAGCATTAAAAATTCGCAATAGAAATGGAAGGTATGCAAGAAAAAGAATCCAATATGGGTGTGTGGGGTGGATAGAAAAATCCGTCCCTCGGGATCACTGACCGGCATCACTCGGCAAGCCTCGTGATGCCGGACAATGTCCCTCGGGACGGATTTTTCAATCCACCGCTCACACCCATATAAGATTCTGATATACTGCAGGAGAGAATGACACCTGGGTCAGTTGTTCATAACTAACAATGTTGTTAGTTAACATGTTGTTAGAACTTTGATCATCTATTATTTTTGTTGAAAAAATGTGAGCAGCTTTTGCAAAAGCTGCTCACATTTTTCCAGCAAAAATTCTGTATTCCTCCCATTTAGCGCCCCTGCTCCTATAAGTGCCCCCTCAACAAAATAATATGCACTCCTTCTGCTGTAAGAGGAAAAAATATTTTGGCTTACATAAAGTAAAGATTTCAGCCTTTCAATCATCACCGTATCTGCTGTAAATCATATACAAGCTATTTCTAAAGCCCCTGCTATCACAGTGTCTGTACTTTACACGTCATGATTCCACCATATTCTAATGGAAAACTACCGCTATTAAAGGGGTTTTAAACTCGCCATTTGGGTAGGATTTTGTCTCTAATAAGCGAGGCGCTAAATGTGAGGAATATGGTACCAGAAAATTAGGTACTTTACTTACTTGAACAGTTAACAATTTGACCACTAGCGAGCTTGTTAAGCTAATGATGCTTTATAGAACATCTGGACCCTGGTTGTTATACAAGGACTGGAGCAGCATAATAAGGTAAATGCAGGTCTGTGGAAATATCATGCCCCACTTGTCTGGCTTGCTCTGTTTATACCCCCGGCATACGAAGTATGCTATGGGGGTATATAGTTTTCGTCCTGCCGTTCGTCCGTCCGTCCGTGGTTCCGTCCTTCCGTCCGTCCGTCCGTTAACATTTTGGTTAAAGTTTTGCGTTAAAGTTTCTAAGAGGTTGTATCTTCTGAACCCTTTGATAGATTTAGTTGATACTTACACTGAAGTTACATACTGGTCTAAAGATTTCATTGATGCATGTCCCACCCCCACAGTGACCTTGAGGTCAAGGTCACAGACTTAGAAATTTTACATTTTGGTTAAAGTTTTGCGTTAAAGTTTCTAAGAGGTTGTATCTTCTGAACCCTTTGATAGATTTAGTTGATATTTACACTGAAGTTACATACTGGTGTAAAGATTTCATTGATGCATGTCCCACCCCCCACAGTGACCTTGAGGTCAAGGTCACAGACTTAGAAATTTTACATCTTGGTTAAAGTTTTGTGTTAAAGTTTCTAAGAGGTTGTATCTTCTGAACCCTTTGATAGATTTAGTTGATACTTACACTGAAGTTACATACTGGTCTAAAGATTTCATTGATGCATGTCCCACCCCCCACAATGACCACTTAGAAATTTTACGTTTGGTTAAACTATTATGACAAAGTTTATAGATGCCTGTATGTTCTAAACTCTAAGACAAATTCAGTTGATACTTGCATCAATGTTGCATACCAGTCCAAAGATTTTGAGATGCATGTCGCTTCCCCACCCACAGTGACCTAGACCTCAGGGTCATGGACCTAGAAAGTTTACATTTGGTTAAAGTTTTATGACAAAGTTTATAGATGCCTGTTACATAATGTTCTAAACTCTAAGACAAATTCATTTGATACTTGCATCAATGTTGCATACCAGTTCAAAGATTTCATTGATGCATACCCCACCCTGCTGCTTAAGTAACATTGATGCCCCCACCCCTTCAGTAACTTTGATGCTCTCACTCCCTTGGTCTATTTAGAAAGATTATGTTTGGTTTAGCTTTTATAAGCACATTATAGATTCTTATAGGTTCTTGTCTTCTTCATTCATGTTACATACCAGCTCGAAAGATATATCAGAGGGTGGCACTGGCCGGGGGTATCCGTGACCCACAAGTCGCTTTCTCTAGTTTAAGCTTCATCTTGTGGACCTCTACCAAGACTGTTCAAATTATAGCCCTGGGGCCAAAAATGCCCCCGCTCCGGGGCCCTTTGGTTTTACATAGACGTATATAGGGAAAATCTTGAAAAATCTTCTTCTTTGAAACCACAAGGCTTAGGTCTTCGATATTTGTTATGAAGCTTCAGCTAGTGGACCTCTATAAAGATTGTTCAAATTATAGCCCTGAGACCAAAAATGCCCCCGCCATGTGGCCCTTTGGTTTTACATAGACTTATATAGGGAAAATCTTTAAAAATCATCTTCTCTGAAACACAAGGCTTAGGTCTTTGATATTTGTTATGAAGCTTCAGCTAGTGGACCTCTACGAAGATTGTTCAAATTATAGCCCTGGGGCCAAAAATGCCCCTGCTCCGGGGCCCTTTGGTTTAACATAGACTTATATAGGGAAAATCTTGTTTTACATAGACTTCTATATGCAGGGTAAACCTTAAAAATCTTCTTCTCTGAAACCAGAAAGCCCAGGTCTTTCATATTCGATATGAAGCTTCATCTTGTGGACCTCTACCAAGATTGTTGAAATTATAGCCCTGGGGCCAAAATTGACCCTGCCCGGGGCCCACTTGTTATACATTGGATCAGGTGAGCGAACCAGGGCCCTCTGGGCCCTCTTGTCTTAGGCCTATCATTCCCAATACTTAGAATCATTATGGTGATTGCAGAATTTCACTGTATTGGACACAGTTATCTCCCATCTCTTCTACAAGTGTATACATTATGCATACATGAAGTTTTTTTTTTTCAGAAGAGGCAGTCCACACTGAATAAATGCTGTACTGAAGTTCATGGTGCCCCACAGCAAGCTGAAGGTATGACCACCATAACACTACTCTTGGGATCCAAATTAGAAACAGTTTGTTAAACAGCCCTGGTACAGTGGAACTTCAATGGCTCGAACACATCTGGGACAATGAAAATCTGTTCGACACACGGGAGTTCAAGCCACTGAGGGTGTTACTGCCAGGAGGCATAACAGGGTTAATTTTGGGACATCTTTTTGGTGAACTTCTATAATAAAAATGTATGTTGTGTGTACTCATAGAGGCGACTCTAATGAGTACACACAACACGCATTTGCACGATAAAAGGCCAAAATCTCCTAAGGGCTATTCCAGGAAAATGTGTAACCCCAGGTCGGGCCGCAAACGATTTTTTTATTGCTTGGGGTGGGGGGTGCAGGTAATTTTATTTTTTGTGGTCCTAGGTCTAACATTAATTTAAAATTCCTTAGGGGTAGGGTCTGACCCAGCATAAATGTGATATGCAGGGGACAGTAAATGCACTTCAGCCCCGCTATAGCATGATTGGTTATAACACGAATTCAGATATAACACTGATGTTGTTTGGGCCAAAAGTTTCTCCAACCTTCAATTTTTTGTTTGCTTTGGTTTAACACAGTACTTAGAAGTAACTACAGGAGTAGTAACACGGTAAATCCTGTCTCTTAATCACTTGTCAAATAGACATACAATTTTTATTCTAACGTTGTATTAGTTAGAAAAAAGGATGGCTTTCTCAGATTCTGTATCGACTTTAGAAAATTAAATAGTCGCACCATCAGGGATGTATATACACTTCCCAGGATCGATGACACAATCAATACACTGATGGGTTCAAAATTGGACTTAAGGTCGGATTACTGGCAGGTTGAGATGGAAGAAGAAGATAAGAGGAAGACAGCTTTCTCTGTCGGCTCATTAGGGATCTATGAATGTAATAGGATGGCCTTTGGATTGACTAACGCCCCTGCGACGTTTCAGCGTTTGATGGAGCGTTGCATAGGCGAGCTCAATGTGAAGGACTGTCTTATTTTTCTCGATGACATTCTTATCTTCTCTGATACTTTTGAAGACTATATAAAGAGAATTTAAGCTGTATTTAGTAGATTGCATGAGCACGATCTCAAACTAAAACTTTCTAATTGTGAGTTTTTTTTAAGACCAGTGTAAAATATCTTGTCATGTAGTGACTGAAAATGGTGTAGAGACAGACCCAGACAAAATCAAAGATTTAGTGGAATGGCCCGTCCCTCATAAGGTTAAAACATTGCCGTCTTTTCTCAGTTTCGCAGGGTACTACAGGCGTTTCATTCGAGATTATGCAAAAAATAGCGAAACCGTTGAATGATTTACTTATAGGTCAACCCACAAATAAGCAGACCCTCAATAAGAAGAAGAAGAAGAAAAGGACTCCTTGGCAAATGGGTGAAATCCAACAAAAATCTTTGATACACTACAGACAAAGCTGTGATATTTTCGGATGTTGTGAAAGCCGTTTGTGATGCTTATTCGGCTAACTGTCGTCCTTGTCTGAAAACTATTTTGTCACAAGTTCTTCTGTGCTAGCTGAGACTGTTGATTTCAATATACAATCAAATGATAATTTTGAATCTACAGACATAAATACTGTAGAATGGGCCAAAGAACAACTAAATGATCTGTCTTTTTGCCAGAGTGTTACACTTTGTCAAAAGTGGGCATTTTCCCCACTAAAAACAAGTTAAGTTCTGAAGATCCAGAGGTTCTCAGATATCTAAGACATTGGAAGAATTTATATATGCACAATGGCGTCTTGCATCATGAAACCATCATAAATGGCAAAAAGTTTCAACAAAAAGTTCTTCCCATGTGTTTTCGTGCTTTGGTACTTAAACATCTGTACGATGATATAGGTCATCAAGGTCAAGAAAGAAATCTCTCTTTGGTTAGATCAAGATTCTTTTGGCCAGGTTTTGAACTTGATGTACAGAATAAAGTGAAGAATTGTGACAGGTGTATTAAAAGCAAGGTGTCTCCAAAACCCGGTGCTGAACTGAAATATTGTCAGCACTCAGCCATTGGAGCTTGTTTGTATTGACTTGTCTTTGGAAAGATCCAAAGGAGGGTTTGAACATATCTTGGTAATTACAGACCATTTTACCAGATATGCTCAAGCTCTTCCTGCAAAAAATCAATTGGCAAAAACAACAGCCAAAGTTATTTTCCAGAATTTCATTGTACACTACGGCTTCCCTGGTTGCTTACAAAGTGACCAGGGAAGAAATTTCCAAAGTAGTGTGATTAAGGAGTTGTGTTCTCTTGCTGGGGTTCAGAAATCCAGGACTACACCATACCATCCTATGGGGAATGGTATGGTGGAGCGCTTTAGCCAGACATTATAAAATAATATGCTGGGAACACTAGAGAACCATCCAAAAGAAGACTGGAAGTCTTTTGTACTCCTCTGGTTCATGCTTATAACGCGACATGATAGTACTGGATTTTCTCCCCATTTTTAGCTCACCAGAGCCGAAGACTACAGGGGAGATTATGGTATAGGTAGTGGTCCGTCTTCCGCGTCCGTGTCAACATTTTCGAACGACTTCTCCTCCAAAACTGTTGGGCCAATTCAAGTCAAATTTCATGTGGAGCATCCATGGGATAGGGGAACAAAAGTTTGCTCGTAGGGTCCAGGTCACATGACCAAGCTGGCCTCATGCCCATATAAGGTAAAAACCCTTCAAAAATCTTCTTCTGAACCAATGGGCAGATTGTGATGAAACTTTTCGTTTATTTGGTGTATTCCTTGCTTCCGAAGGATCTAATTTCAGAACTTATTTGTCTGGTCCTTTGGGATCATTCATTTGGTAACATTTTGAAAATAGAGTTCTGCTGAAGCCGGTGTTAGAGGGCGTGGCCAGTGTTGCACATTTCAATACTGGTCATAAACAGACTCAATAAAACCGAGTCTGCTTTTTTCGTTTATTTGGAGTATTCCTTGCTTCCAAAGGATCTAATTTCAGAACTTATTGGTATGTAGCATAGTTGACTTGGGCCCATCATAGTTTGCTAAAATGATGACCCTCGGATGACCTTGACCCAAAGTCAATTTTGGTCACATAGACTTTTGTATGGGGAAAAAGTCAAACAGCATATTTTTTTTTAAAATTATTGCAGCCTGTGACCTGAAATTTAGTAGATGCAGTGGGCAAAATGTGCTAATGAAACTACATTAGTTTATTGGTTTTCAAGGTCAAGGTTATTCCCTGACCTTGGCCCAAGGTCATACAGATATGAAAATTAAAAAAAAATGTTTTTCACTGAAACCAGTAATCATTTGCAACCAAATTTTGTATGAAAGCTTTTTGGAAAAAGGAAATGTAATTTAATTAATTTGAGTTTGGTCACATGACTAGGATGGCAGATATGCCCATATAAGGTAAAAACCCTAAAACTAGTGAAAGCGACCAGTGGGTCACATATACCCCCGGCCAGTGCCACCCTCTGATATATCTTTCGAGCTTGTATGTAATATGAATGAAGGCAAGAAGCTATAAGAATCTATAAATGTGCTTGTAAAAGCTAAACCAAACATTAAATTTCTAAATGGACCAAGGGAGTGAGGGATCAAAGTAAATAAAGCAGCAGGGTGGGGTATGCATCAATGAAATCTTTGGACTGGTATGCAACATTGATGCAAGTATCAATTGAATTTTTCTTAGAGTTTAAAACATACAGGCATCTATAAACTTTGTCATAAAACTTTAACCAAATGTAAAATTTATAAGTCCGTGACCTTGAGGTCAAGGTCACCATGGGTGGGAGGCAGGGACATGCATCACGAAATCTTTTATCAAACATGAAGAGAATCTAACATGTGGTTACAGAGATATCAGCAATCAATAAGGTTGAACACAAAACTTTAACGTAAAAGTAGATGAACAGACAGACGGCCCACCAAGGGGCTTGACCCAGGGGCTTAGATATTCCATATGAAAGGTAATGGTATAGAGATATACTTTACCAAACATGAAGAGAATCTAACATGCAGTTACAGAGATATAAGCAATGAAAAAGGCTTAACACAAAACTTTGACGTAAAAGTAGATGAACAGACAGACGGACAGACAGCCCACCCAGGGGCTTGACCCAGGGTCTTAGATATTCCATATGAAAGGTAGTGGTATAGAGATAGACTTTACCAAACATGAAGAGTTTTGTTTGATTTGAGGTTTAACGTCCCCGTCTACACTGTAAAGGTCAATTTTGAGACGTTGCTTCCAATTTTGTGGGACTTTTACCCGACATTCAGATGAAATGACATCTCAAGCCCTGCCACCCAATGATACCAATAGGGTTTATAAGCTTGGACGGGCCGATCCAAACATGAAGAGAATCTAACATGTGGTTACAGAGATATCACCAATGAAAAAGGTATTACATAAAACTTTGACGTAAAAGTAGATGAACAGACAGACGGACAGACAGCCCACCCAGGGGCTTAGATATTCCATATGAAAGGTAATGGTATAGAGATATACTTTACCAAAAATGAAGAGAATCTAACATGTGGTTACAGAGATATCAGCAATGAAAAAGGTTTAACACAAAACTTTGACAAAAAAGTAGGTGAACAGACAGACGGACAGACAGACAAATATATACACTTCTGTAAATCTGTTTTATTTATACCTAATACGGATGATGGACAAGACCCGGCAAACACAGCACATCCCCATCCGAGCACACACTGACCGACGTAGCCTATGAGACAGGTCAGCTGGAGGCATTAGGCAAGAGAGCCTACCCGCGGACTTATAGGCATCCCTCACCGAGCCAACATCAGCAAACTTGACCCACACTCCACGGAAGTCCCGGGCATCAGGAAGGAGATGTCCAAAGTAGCGAGACTTGCAAAATTTAAAATATAACAAAAAGTGTAAACCAAATCCGCTAAGATACATGTCTCACCTGACAAGTCAGTCTTAGTTTTAGAAAAATTAGAAATTTATACTGCAAAAATTAAACACAAACAAAAAGAAAATTAAACCATACGCAAATCATACATAAATGATACCAATACGCAGTTTTGTGAATTGTTATAGTGTATGGAAGTGATACGCTTAACAAACCACCTTCAATACGCAAACATTAAAAGCGTATCATTTGCGTATCATTTCACTTTGATTATAACAGTATACTTCATTCACATATGGTTAAACTTAGTCTGAGGAAAAAGCGTATGTTTTGCGTATCATTTAAGACAATCTCATAAACTTGTGTATCATTCATGGTTTGGTTGCAGATCTCAGAGACTTGCGTATTGTTTGCGCATGATTGCTTTTGAAAATTATACCACCAATAGAAATCAAGCTGACTCACTTCCTGTATTTCAAATATACTGGAGGGAATCTGTGTGTAGAGTCCACATGGTGGTGTTTTGTTTTGAAGGCCTCTTGTGTTTAAATTTTAAATAAATCAAAGGAATTGTTTTTTCTAATATATACCAAGCAAAAGTAAGTATTGATTAAGACATGATTAAATTTGCTCAAGACTTTGCAAATAAAAGCTTTAAATTATCTTGCAGTATATATTACATCAATTAAACTCTGTTGCACATTTAATTACTATATGCTAGCTGTTTAACATTTTAATTTTCATTTAATTTATTGTTAAATTAGTATTTGACTTCAGCTGGGTGAAGGCTTATTGATTATTGCATGCCCTTCTGACATGCAAACTACAAAAAAAAAAAATAAATAAAATTTGCATATAGCATGTCCAAAAAAAATACCCCGGAAATTAATTAACACACCTGTATGAATGTAATTTAAGTGGCAAAAAACATGGTAATCTTTCAGTCATGGACACAGGCATGGACATTCACTAAAAAGTTCAAGAAGCAATGATTTTTAGCTCACCTGGGCCGAAGGCTCCAGGGGAGCTTATAGTATAGTGGGTCCTCCGTCGTCCGTCCGTCCGTCCACACTTTTGAGCAGCTATATCTCTGTATCCTGCAGGCTGATCTCAATCATTTCTCATCTGTAGCATGCCTCTGGTGGGGCATTGATGACATAAACTTTTTTTTGAAATCGCTCTAAAACTTTGGTTCCTATGGCAACCACAAGGTCCCATAGACTTACTATGGGAAAATGCTTGTCATCACCGTAGCGCCTTCAGTTTTGATCAGATCTTTCTGAAACTTATATGTAAGGTGACTGGGGATAAAAACTCGGATGAGTTCGAAAACCGGCCAAGTCGGCCCATTTATCATAGAGTTACGTCCCTTTGATTGCTGAAAATGCCCATTTTCGACCTTGTCATCACCGTAGCCCCTTCAGTTTTGATCGGATCTTTCTGAAACTTATATGTAATGTGGCTGGGGATAAAACCTCGGATGAGTTCGAAAACCGGCCAAGTCCGCCGATTTATCGTAGAGTTACTTCCCTTTGATTGCTGAAAATGCCGATTTTTGACCTTGTCATCACCGTAGCCCCTTCAGTTTTGATCAGATCTTTCTGAAACTTATATGTAAGGTGGCTGGGGATAAAATCTCGGATGAGTTCGAAAACCAGCCAAGTTGGTCCATTTATCACAGAGTAACGTCCCTTTGATTGCTGAAAATACCGATTTTTGACCTTGTCATCACCGTAGCCCTTTCAGTTTTGATCGGATCTTTCTGAAACTTATATGCAAGGTGGCCGGGGATAAAACCTCGGATGAGTTCACATACCGGCAAAGGTGGCCTATTTATCATAGAGTTAGGTCCCTTTGATTGCTGAAAATGTTGATTTTTTTACCTTGTCATCACTGTAGCCCCTTCAGTTTTGATCGGATCTTTCTGAAACTTATATGTAAGGTGGTTGGGGATAAAACCTCGGATGAGTTCGAAAACCGGCCAAGTTGCCCCATTTAACTATATAGTTATGTCCCTTTGATGGCTGAAAATGTCGATTTTTTACCTTGTCATCACCGTAGCCCCTTCAGTTTTGATCGAATCTTTCTGAAACTTATATGTAAGGTGACTGGAGATAAAACCTAGGATGAGTTCAAATACCGGCCAAGTTGGCCCATTTATCATAGATTTACGTCCCTTTGATTGCTTAAAATGCCGATTTTTGACCTTGTCATCACCATAGCCCCTTCAGTTTTGATCGGATCTTTCTGAAACTTATATGTAAGGTGGCTGGGGATAAAATCTTGGATGAGTTCGAAAACAGGCCAAGTCAGCCAATTTATCGTAGAGTTATGTCCCTTTGATGGCTGAAAATGTTGATTTTTGACCTTGTCATTACTGTAGCCCCTTCAGTTTTGATCGGATTTTTCTGAAATTTATATGTAAGGTGGCTGGGGATGAAACCTTGGATGAGTTTGAAAACTGGCCAAGTCGGCTCATTTATTTTAGAGTAACATCCCTTTGATTGCTAAAAATGCCAAATTTTGACCTTGTTTTCACCCTAGGTTTCGATCGGATCTTTCTGAAACTTATATGGCTGGGAATAAAATCTTGGATGAGTTTGAATACTGGCCAAGTCGGCACATTTGTCATAGAGTTACGTGCCTTTGATTGCTTAAAATGCCTATTTTCGACCTTGTTAGCACTGCTGCCCCTTCAGTTTTGATCTGATCTTCATGAAACTTACAAACAAATAAGTCAGGCAGAAAAGCTTGGAGGAGTTTGAAAACTCGTGAGGTTTGCCTATTTGTCACAGAGTAACATCCCTTTGATTGCAGCAGTTAATTGCTTATTTTTGAACTTGTCATCACCATAGCCCCATCAGTTTATATCGGATTTTCTTAGCAAGTCAGGAATAAAAGCTTGAATGAGTGAAAACTGGTGAGGTCAGCCTATTTATCATGGAGTTACATTCTACTTGATTTGCAGAAATTGCTTACCCTGATCCTTCAGTAAAGGTTGGCACTTCCTGAAACTTTGAATCTGTTATTTTGATCGGATCTTTCTGAAACTTACATTTAAGGTGGCTGGGAATAAAACCTCAGGTGAGTTCGAATACCGGCCAAGTCGGCACATTTATCATAGAGTGACGTGCCTTTGATTGCTGAAAATGCCTATTTTCAACATTGTCATCACTGCTGCCCCTTCAGTTTTGAACGGATCTTCATGAAACTTACAAACAAGGAAGTCAGGCAGAAAGCTTGGAGGAGTTTGAAAACTCTTGTTTTTGAACTTGTCATCACCATAGCCACTTCAGTTTAAATTGGATTTTCTTAGCAAGTCAGGAATAAAAGCTTGAAAGAGTGAAAACTGGTGAGGTCAGCCTATTTATCATGGAGTTACATTCTACTTGATTTGCAGAAATTGCTTACCCTGTCATCACCATGTCCTTCCATTAATCCTTCTAAAATTATCCCAAACTACTTACATAAAGGAATTCCCTAGGGACTTAAAAATAGGTTCGACTCAGCCATGATAAAGGAGCCATCGCTGTTCAAGCCAACAAAGTTCTGCTGTATATTCATACGAAAATGTATTACGATAACACAAACATGTAACATAGTGCATTCTTTCATGTCTCCAAACTGGTCATTTTCTCATGAAAATTTGCAATATTTTTCTTATTTATTCTCAAAACAAAGTGGTGAGTGCTCATTATAACTGCCCCAAAGAGGCGGTTCTATAGATTACCCACAACCTGTGTCTTGGAGTAGAAATAAGAAATAATGTATACCCCTGTAAACGTCAGTTTTCTCTATATTAAGTGGGGTTTTGAGGGGTGTCCATAACATGGACTTGTTTATATTTATGTCCCCAGTAGCAATAGCGGGGTCATATTGTTTTTGCCCTGTCCGTTTGTTTGTTTATTTGTTTGTTGGTTTGTATATGGCTTGTCTTTGAATGTGTGTATCGCTTATATTATTTTGCTTTGGATAGCCAATTGGCCCTTTTGTGGGAAAGTAACTGTCCTTTTGGTTTAAACAATATTTATTACTTTCTCTGTACAAACTAACATTTAACAACAATTACAACAGTATACTACAGGATTTGAGAGTAAGCTAGCAGCTTATAATTATCATCTCCTGTAAACTCAATATGTATAATATCTACACTATGTGAGTGGATGTGGCTGAAAGTAATATAGAAAAAGTACAATTGAGAGAGAGAGAGATGAATGATATGTAATTTTTCAACAGTTGAGACTCCTGTTCTGACAGTCATTAGATAGGTTACTGCTGCTAACAGCATGTCTCATGTACATTGGGAAGGGTAAGACAGATAGAGAAATATATATTGATGGATTTCGCCACCGTTAACTAACTGCTAAAATGATGCATGGTGTCGACAACTATGCTCGAAGCGGAAATGATTAGGCATCTAGTACAGTTCCTATGCAAATCTGCGTGAATTTAGAATAAAATCTTGGACTTGTGTGAAAAGGTGATAATTTTCGTCTGTGTTAAAGTTGTCTTTTCCAAAGAGAAAGTCCCGCGTATTACAGATCTGTAGATCTTGCTGTAAGTATCTGTTTCTACTATTCATATACATGGGGCACACAAAGAAGAAATGATACAGGCTTTCAAACCCTCCACAAGTACACGAAGGGCTTGGGACTATATTTTTGCGATATAAGTGCGAATTTAAGGAGCTACATTCCATTCGTATTCTTGCCTGAAGTATTTGTCCGAGTCGAGACCCAGCGTTGTAATATGCTGGTGGTTTTTGGATATCCCTATTGAGTCGAAACTTAAAAGATGCTAGAGAAGGTGCCTGTTTTACTTCTTCTGGTAAACTGTTCCACTCACGGATGGTAGATGCAAAGAAAGAATTGTAGAAAAGGTTAGTTTTTGCGTGAAAATTCTGGATGTGATTCCCATTTCTCAACCTATAAGGGGCAGTATCTTGTACAAGGGGAGGCATGGTATCTCGAAGGTAGGTTGGAGCAAGTCCATTAATAATTTTGTAGAGTGTTGCAAGTTTGTGTTTGCAGCGTCTAGTTTGGAGAGATTCCCATCCTAAGTCGGCTGACAGTTTTTCGATGCTACATAATTTCGTTGCGCCAGTGATAATTCTTGCTGCCTCATTGTGAATGGATTCGAGTGCCTTTTTGGACTCACTGGACGCATTGTCCCAAACTGAGTCGCTATATTCGATCAGAGGGCGAATGAAGCTAATATAAACTTTTTCGAGTGACTTTTAATTCTAAATTTGAGTGCTCTAAAAAGATTTAGTCTAGTCCATGCTTTATCTGTTATTGTCTTGATATGTTCGTCCCAGGTCCCCTTTTGTGAAAATGTAAGTCCTAAATGTGTATGGGAAGACGATTCTGTGATTACGGTATTATTCATAATGAGATCTGGGTGGTCTATTCGTACTAATTTTCGTGTAACTATCATGGATATTGTTTTAGCAGGATTAAAATCAACCAACCATAATCTGGACCACTGTGTAATCTTTTCAAGATCATTGTTTAAAGTGTTTGCTGCAGATTGGGGATTATCAACTATAACATCGAGACTGTTGTCGTCAGCAAATAGCCTGATGGATGAGTTAATTTCCTTGACTATGTCATTAATATAAATGAGAAAGAGCACTGGGCCAAGGATAGAGCCTTGAGGAACACCTGCAGATATAGAGGCCCAGTCAGATGATTGGCCATTTAGTACGACCCTTTGTCTTCTATCAGAGAGATAACTTTTGAACCAGTTAAGCAGGTGTTCCGAGTAGCCTATTTCTTTTAGTTTATGCAAAAGACCCCTGTGCCAGACTCTGTCGAACGCTTTTGGCTTTTTTGCTTTCCGCTAGTGATGTTTCCAAGAGAGTCTAGTTGTTTCGTGTTTGTGTTTCTTTCCCTTTGTGTCTCTGATTGGAGTTGTGGGTTAATTGCATCGATTCCTGATCATTGCCTGCACTTCTGTTTAACATTGGTCATAACTTTTGAACCCTTTGAGATAGAGCCTTCATATTTTGCTAGTAGGTTCCTTGTGACAAGGGCTTTCTAAACATACAAAAAAATTTACCTGTGACCTTGACCCATGACCTACCGTACTTTAAAGAAAAAAAAAACATTGGTGGTCAGAACCACTGAACTGTTTGAGATAGAGCCTTCATATTTTGCATGCGGGTTCCTTATGACAAGGGCTTCACATTGATACAAAAAACAATTGATTTGTGACCGTGTCTGTGATCTTTAACTTGGCCTTAACTTTCAACCGTTTGAGATATAGCCTTCATATTTTGCATGTAGGCTCCTTGTGACAAGGACTGCATGCCCATACAAAAAAAATTGACTTGTGACCTTGACCTGTTTTATTGACCATAACTTTTGAACCGTTAGAGTTCCAACCTTTATATTGAGTATGTAGGTTCCTGGTGACAATGTCTTCCTACTCAAACGAACACTGGGGACATATTTGTGTTTCACAATTACATCTTGTTCTTATTTATACTGCAGACATAGATTGTCGATGCTCTGTAGAAACACATCAATTTGCCTCATTGAGGTGGTTCTAATAAGTAGCCACATAGGTGCAAACATAGGTTATGGGTACTCTTTAGAACCGCCTCAATGCGGTGGTTCTAACAAGTACCCACAACCTATGTCTTGGAGCAGAAATAATAAAAAATAATATATACCCCAGTAAACCCCAGTTTTCTCTATAGAATTGTTCATGTGATGTGAAAGAAAACCTTTGTTTTGCAAAATTTCTACAAAAAGTCAGGGCCTTTCCTAAATACCCCTGGGGACATGGTACTTGCTGGAGAAGTTGCTGGATGATAATTTCGAAAACTTTTCCATTGTGATGTGGATTTTTAATTGTTTATCAAGAACAAGAATCTTAAAAGAATCGATGAATCACAATTTATGAATGGAGTTTAACCCATAAAATGCCAATCACGACAATTGTCGTCTGGTGACTTTAAAAATCATTCCTGCAAACAGTGTGGACCCAAATCAGACTGCTCCTCTAGGAGCAGTCTGATTTGGATCCACACTGTTTGCCTATATGCAAAATTATTTTTTTAAACGTTTGCAAAAGAAAATTCAGCAGACAACATAAGCAGACGACATTTTCAGATGATAAATTTTTCCCAGTGTCTTAAGGGTTAATCATAGAATTAGGTCAAGTCAGATTTAGGGTAAAATTCACCATTTATTTTGTAGCCGGCCTCGGTAACTCTGTCAGATGAGCGTCTGACTGGTGATCAGGAGGACGCGGGTTCGATACCTGCCTGGGTCAGCAACAGTTTTTCGTGGAGATTGGTCATGAAATCTTTTCTACAGTCATTCTCTCCCTTCCGCTGATTTAAGAAAAGAAGGGCAGTTGTCAGATTCTGGCGAAAGAATGTGCACTGTACTGGTTAACCGCTTATGTAACCTTACCAGGAAAAGTGTGGATAGGTAAACTGACCCGCTCAAAAATGACCTAAATAATGTTGACTGGGCCATTAAACTCCAATACAAACAAATAATGAAAGCTTGACTTTCTTTCTGTCATGGGTGATATTGTGTTACCATCTATTTTCAGAGATTGTGAACAGAATGATAGGTGCCAACATCCACAACATGGTCCACTATGACATCACATGCTATAAACAACTTTATATTCAGGTAAGAACGAGGGCCAGATTGTTCATTGGCCTTCTAAGTAATTTCCAGTACTCATGTTTGGTCGGCTTCAGCTCTGCTTGGAAGCACCATGCAGCCAAATCTATTTCTCCAAGCCCCAATGGGTGGGGTTGGGGGGGGGGGGGTGATGTCCTGCTTTTTGATGAACTGAGATTCTTCTTTTTGGTATGATTGTGTTCCTCAGGAGCAATTTTTCACTTTAACTCATAAAATGCAAATCACGACATTTGTCGTCTGCTTTGACGTCTGCTGGTTACTTTTAAAATCATTTTTGCAAACATTGGGGACCCAAATCAGACTGCTCCTTTTGGAGCAGTCTGATTTGGGTCCACACTGTTTGCCTGTATGCAAAAATATTTTTAAAAAGGTTGCAAGAAAAAAAATTAGCAGACGACATAAGCAGACAACATTTTCAGATGTAGTTTTTCTCGAAGTCATAAGGGTTAAGTAATAACTTGGCATTTAAAACATAGTAACCCCTGTCAGAACTTACAACTTATCATCACAAAAACATGCCTATACAATTTTAACTCCCTAAAACCCCACTTTTGTGTAGTAAAACTGGGATTTACAGGGATATACGTTATTTTCTTATTTCTGCTCAAAAACATAGATTGTTGGTACTCATTAGAACCGCCTTGCAATCTATGTTTGGAGCAGAAATAAGAAAAAAAATCACAATTTTTCATGTGAAAACTTTCATTTTTTGCTGGTAAAATTTCCAATGTATTTGAGTAGGCGTATTTTCCTAATGTTTTTTTAACTTTTCCAGGTTATGACAGGTGTGTATATCATGAGAACAGAGACAGACAAGGAAACAGAACAGGCACAACAAGAGTTTATGACAGGTCCAAAACCACTACCTCAAGGTTGGTACATCATATTGTGAAAGAGGGTCATCCATGTATTACTCTCATCCTGCTGAAGATGACAACCCCTACCTTTGCAAACAGTTTAGATCCAGATCAGGGGTGGGGGGGGGGGGGGGGGGGGGGGGTGAAAGGGGGTAGTTGTTTAAAACTAACAATTGATTTTGATATGACAGGTCCAAAATCACTACCTCAAGGTTGGTACATCATATTGTGTTGGAGTGTTTGTCCATGTATTACCCTTATCCTTCTGAAGATGACAACCCCTACCTTTGTAATTAGTATAGTTCCAGATCAGATGGCTTCTTCAACAGATGCTTCTGAAGAACTGCAAGTAGACCTTAACCACCATCAAAGATACAGATCAGCTTGTGATGCCATATGGTCTGGTTCATTACGAAAACATGCATATACAAATACTTTGTAAATTTTACTGCCGAAAAATTGAAAAGTTAAATTGTGATATTTTTAGCTCGCCTGTACGAAGTACATGGAGAGCTATTGTTGTCACCTCGGATGACGTGCGTGTGTGCGTTTGCGTTCCCGTCACACTGCGTTAAAGTTTTTCAAATGCTTATATCTCAACAGTCACTCGTCACAGACCACTCATATTTGGAACTTAAGTACCTGGGAAGGTCCTCTGATGTTCAAAGAGAACAGACCCCTGGGTTCATGCCCCGGGGTTGGGCTAGGGGTCAAAATCTAGAACACCTTTGCAATTCTGTGTTAAAGTTTTTGAAATGCTTATATCTCAACAGTCACTCATCACAAAGCATTCATATTTACAACTTGGATACCTGGGAATGTCTTCTGAGATTCCAAGACAACACACCCCTGGGTTCATGCCTGGGAGTGAGGATGGGGTAGGGCTAGGGGTCAAAATCCAGGACACCTTTGTAATTTGTTGTATACCTTTCCATTATACTAACAAGTTATAGACACAATTGGTTATACATCAGCCAATCAAGTGACATTGGTTCAAGTGTAAAAGGGTGAAGGCCATGGTGACCTACATTTCACAGTCCAGTGATTTTGCCTTATATCTTGAAGTCTATTTGTTGGAGAAATGTCATACCTGGGATATTAGTTCCATTTGACTCCACGATTGACCTCAAAATATATCTAGGTCACTGTGACCTATATTTCATGGTTCAGCGATTTTGCCTATTATCTCGAATACTATTTGATGGAGAAATGTCATACCTGGATTATTAGTTCCATGTGACCCAATAATTGACAGCAAAGTATATCTAGGTCATGGTGACCTATATTTCACGGTCCAGTGATTTTGTCTATTATCTTGAATACTATTTGATGGGAGAAATGTTATACCTGGGTTATTAGTTACATGTGATCCCATTATTGACCTCAGAATATATCTAGGTCAGTATGACCTATTTTTCATGGTTCAGTGATTTTGCCTATTATCTTGAATACTATTTGATAGAGAAATGTCATACCTGGATTATTAGTTCCATGTGACCCGATAATTGATCTCAAAATATATCCAGGTCAGTGTGACCTATATTTCATGGTTCAGTGATTTTGCCTATTATCTTGAACACTATTTGTTGGAGAAATGTCATACCTGGATTATTTATTCCATGTGACCTCATGATTGACCTTGAATTATATCTAGGTCAGTGTGTCCTATATTTCATGTTTCAGTGATTTTGCCTATTATCTTGAATACTATTTGATGGAGAAATGTCTCACCTGGATTATTAGTTCCATGTGACCCGATGATTGACATAGAAATATATCTAGGTCCTTGTGACCTATTTTCATGGTTCAGTGATTTTGCCTTATAATTCAGACACAATTTGATTCTGAAATGTAATATCTGGAATATATGTTCCATGTGGCCTGATTATTGATCTCAAATATATCAAGGTGAGTGTGACCTATATTTCATGGTTCATATATTTTATCTTACATCTTGAAGTCGCGTAATAGGCGAGCTATGCTGTCATGCGACAGCTCTTGTTCTTATTTCTGCTCAAAATATAGATCGTGCGTTCTCGTTAGAACCACCTCATTGAAATAAGAAGAATAAGGTTTACCTCTGTAAACCCTAGTTTTTCTATATAAAAGTGTGGTTTAAGGGGTCAAAAGTATATAGGCATTTTTTGTGATGAGAGCCTTTGCTTTTATCGCTTTGTATAGTCCAGAGACTATAGAAGGCTTATTCTAATGCACATATGAATGTTAAGTGATTTCCAATTGGATAATGTCAAAAATTTGCAACAGTACATCCTTCTTTATGTTGTAGGGTTCCGATGTCATCATGTAACATCGCTTGTCAATGAGTGCGCAGCTCTCAGTGTTTACCACTTTGAGCTTATAGTATAGTTTATAACAGAACAACTAAATAAGTGCATCAGAACGGGGATAACTATTTAAAATTGTCACTTGGGGAGGTAAATCATTACTTTTACGGTAGCAAATTCTGTTTTATATCTTTGCTGGGGTGTCGCCATGAAATTGATTTTCTGTCAGTTAAACTGCAGGGTTTCCTCCCCAAATGATAATTTTGAATACATAAGCCATCATCTACCTGTAACAGGCAAAACTTTGATCAGACTACACGGCTTTGTTTTCATCTCAATGCCAGGTAAAGGTCCCACAAAACTGGAAGCAACATCTCTAAAATGACCTCAATAGTGTTGTCAGGGACATTAAACCACAATCAAACAACATGGCTTTGCAGGATGATCAGAGTCCATTTTGGTCACACAGGTCTAATAGGTTTTGTAGCAGGCTGGCTCAGTTAAAACATACATACCAGGGTCGAGTTGTTCAAAGCGTCAGTAGCTTAACGAGCTTGTTAATGGTCATATGGTTAACTGTTCAAGTAATATAAGAATCTTATATGAGTGTGAGTGGTGGATGGAAAAATCCGTCCCAAGGGTTACTGTCCGGCATCAAGAGGCTTGCCGAGGGACGGATTTTTCTATCCACCCCTCACACCCATATATGATTCTTTTTTTTGTATACCTTCCATTTCTTAGCGCAGATTTTTATGCCCCCACATCATATGATGCAGGGGGCATATAGTTTTTCGGTTTACCGTACGTGCATACATATGTACGTCCGTCTGTACGTGTGTGTGTACGTACGTGATCCTGTAACCTCAGGTTAAGGTTTTTGTAACAGGTAGAGCCTGAACTTTTAGAACTCATATTTTCCTAACCATTAGATGGAACTGGTTTATCTTTGATATGATGATAGATATAGGTCAAAAGTATTATTAAGCAATACCCCAACCCATGTCTGTGACCTCAAGGTCAAGGTCACAGACTTAGAAATTTTCAATGTTAAAGACTCAGGTTAAGGTTTTTGTAACAGGTAGACCTGAACATTTTAGAACTCATATTTTCCAAACCATTTGATGGAATTGCTTCATATTTGATATGATTATAGATATAGGTCCAAAGTTTTATTCAGCGATAGCCCCACCCATACCCATGACCTCAAGGTCAAGGTCATGGACTTAGAAATTTTCCATGTTAAAGACTCCAGTTAAGGTATTTGTACCTGGTAGAACCTGAACTTTTATGATGGCTTTGGTTCATATGATGATAGATATAGGTACAATGTTTTATTCAGCAATACCCTCACCCATGCCTATGACCTCAAGGTCAAGGTCACAAACTTAGACAATTTTAATGTTAAAGATTTTAAAGAGCTCAAATTTTCCAAACCGTATTATGGATTTGGCTTATATATACTATGACAGGGATTATTTTGGGCAGGGCCATGGGGCCATAGTCCCATCAGTTTTGAAAATGGCCCCTTGTTTTGGAAAGCAGGGGCCATTTTTACATGGGGAGAGATAGGGAGTAGTCACACGGAAGCTAGTTCTTTCTGCTTTTTAGTCAGAATGGCCCCATCGGCATTTTCACCAGAATTATCCCTGCTATGATGATAGATACAGGTCCAAATGTTTATTTTGCAATACCCCCACTCATGCCTGTGGCTTCAAGGTCAAGATCACAGACTTAGACATTTTAAGAGTTGATATTTTCCAAATCATGTGATGGATTGAGTTTATATTTGGTATGATGTTAGATACCTGTCCATTTTTAGCTCACCGTCACGTAGTGACGAGGTGAGCTTATGGGATCACTTTTCGTCTGTCGTGCCTCCG